>CM040473.1:13419495-13532032 GCA_022758105.1 Pangasianodon gigas
TCTAATAGTATAATATCCCCACTCAGTTATGATAGGGGGTTGAATGTCAGGTAAAGGACCAGGGGAGATGGCAATCATTACCTCAACAGTCAATGCACAGGTGTACAGTGAAATTTTGGACACTTTTCTCATTCCAGTGATAGAAAATAGGCTTGGTGATGATGCATCTTGCCACAGAGGAAAGAGTGTTAAAGCTTTTCTTCAGGAAAGGCATATCATCTCAATGACACAGCTAGCAAACAGTCTGGATCTCAATCTGATTGAACATTTACAGTGGAAATTAAAAAAATTGGTCCATGACAAGGCTCCATCCTGCAAAGCTGATCTGTCAACCTCTATTCAATAAAGTTGGAACCAGCTTGATGTAGAACATTGTTTTTCATTAGTGAAGTGCATGCCTCAAAGAATTCAGGCTGCCATAAAAGCCTAAGGAGGAGCAAAAAGTACTAATTGTGATTTTTTTTTGTTGATGATTAATTAACATAATTTAATTTAATTGGTTCGAGGTATGTTTCACGAAGCCAGAATGTTCAGCTATTATAACAAAAACTGTTTTGTATCATATCTGTGATTTGTTTATTTGCTCCGAAGTAAAACAGCTGGGTGAACATCCTCTAAGTGTGGCGATTCCAGAATTTTTGCCACGGGTTGTACATGATAAGCGATGATGTGACCTTCGCTGCAGCAGTGATTTAGTCGTTTGAAAGATACAATATGATTATGCATTTGGGCGTGAGCGTAAGGGAATCCTCCCTTGTAACAGCTGGCACTCGGGATATTTGAGAAAGCGTTATTTTCCATTTCAGATATCCATTTCATCAGTGAATAATTCAATGTGTAGCTTAAAGCATACCATAGATAATGTACAGAATGGGTTAATGTATATGCAAGTTTCAAATAAAAAAAAAAAAACCTTAAACGTACAAGTTTAAAGAAAAAAAAAACACTACACAAATTGTCTAATTTTCATGTGAGCAATGTGAGGCAGTGTCTATTATTGAACTCGGAAAAAATGCAAAAATGAAAATTTTATAGTATGTTTGTTTTGCATTTTTGGGATTTGAAATGATAAAGCAGCCAAAATGGCGTAAGGTTGCCATGAATTTACTAACAGCCGTAGCTGAGGATTGATGTATAGCTCAGTGTAACCTGAGTCTGATGGCCTGGTGTTCAGTTTTTCAACACCAAGGTCACTCTGTTGGCCAAACGATGAATGAGATGAGCGCTGCTGAAAAGCCATTAGGTTCATGATACTCATTGCTTCAGGTGAAGGTAAGTGAATGTCAGTGTTGTCTTTTGCATTGGATTGTGATTGAAATAATAAATGAAAAATTAAATATATCAAAAAGCAATATCATCTAGTTTGGTAGATATTACCAGAGGCATGAATAGTTAATGCCAAAATTGCCATATTTTGTATATTATTGTGTATAAAATTGTGTCTATCATTGTCAGGTTCTTGTTTTCCTCGCTCCAGACTTATTGACTGTGTTGTGTGACTATAAGATGCTATGACGATGTCAACTATGAACCTAGAAGAAAATTGTAACTTTCTAGATAACGAAGAAAGTCTACCAGATCTGAAACCATGTGAAAAGGATACCTTGCTATCCCAACAGGACTTGGAGGATATGTTCAGTATTAGTTCAGGAAGTCCATGTCCAATCAAGGATGCTCAAACTAACACTAAAGCCAAGGACAATAAACAGTCTGAAGTGCTCTCAGGCCAGACTTTGGACAAACCAGGAATTCTGGCACATCTACAACATACATCACCTCTGGAGTCAATCAGAGAACTAGTAGAAATGGAAGAGATTAGTGAAGGTCGAAGTCCAGGTGATGGAGCAGTTCGAATTAAGGATGCGTGCAAAGAGATGTGTCCTTCCACACCTATAAGATATGAGGCATTGCCCTCAGAAGGATGTGGTGATGCATTAGAAAGGACTGCTTTGGGACAAGATTCTAACACACAACTTGATTCTGTGGACGCTTGCAGTTCCATGGATGATGTCCCAGTTGGAGCATGTCCTCCAGAAGATACCTCATATATTGCATTGATTCCTGGACACCTGGAGTGCGGTTCTTCTGCCGTGTCTTATAACCAGATGCAGGTGGCAGGACATCAGTTGACACCATCCCACACCAGTTCTGACGTTTTAGAGCTCCAACTGGACAATCAGTCCACCATCACACCACTGCAAGACCTTCAAGAGGAGTCCATGTGTCCCCAAACTGGTGTAAAACTTACTCCAATCAATGGCAAATCAGAGGCAGAGAATAATAATCCCAACCTGGAGGGGGTTGATGGTCATATCTGTGAAAAGGAAGGCAGTGTGTCTAACCAGACCCTAATCGAGGTTCTTACAGCATGCGAAGCCAGAGTGGAGCAGCTTGAGGAGCTCAAATCGTCTTCAATTGAGATGTCTGCCCAGGTATAATGTTATATATATAAGTCATAAATATAAAATTGAGCATAATAAAAGAGAAACGTACATGGGAAGTGATGTTTTAGTTATTATTTGGTGTAAAATTTAAAAAAAGTGTATTAGGTACCGCCCTTGTTAGCCTCCCTCTACCCTGTCTGTCTATGGAAAGGGATCACCCAGGCCCAGCGGCAGTTCATTTCATTTTTAAGAGGGGAGCAAATCATAATTCTGAAACAAACACCCAGTCAGAGGTTTACACAAACCTAAATTCTACACTACCTTGAAATAAACCTTAAATTCACACCAGGTACCAAGTTTGAATGTCAGCAAACATTGAAAACCAGTTGCTAAAATCCTTAACAGATGAATTTGGAACATTACTCCTGTAATAAAAAATGCAAACAAAAGCTTACCTTTGGTAAAGCTGAATGCATTGATTGTGTGAGTTGAATTTCTGCAGAATACATATTCAATTTACTTTAATACATCTTTAATTTACTATTTTAAATAAACGTAATACCTATTTGTCAAACGCTTACATTGAAACAGAGTTTGATTGGTCACAGAAAACTTTTTTTTTAACTCCTGTCATGTTTATTAATCCTGTAATAAAACATCAATGTACATAGATTGTAAGGGATTTTTACGTATGCACATTTATGCACATGCACATTTTGGCATACAAAGGCACTACATTGGCATCACTACTGCTACTGATACACTGATACTAGTGAGACATACACTACCATGTCAGTGTCACTGCTGCACTGAGAATGTTTTACAGCCCGAATAATATCTTCTCAGTTATTGACAGGATAGAGGAAGCTGATGAAATTCTCCAAAACAGTAATTACATACCTACAAAGTACATCTACATGTATAGCATTGTGCATGTAAACAAGTTTCAAACAAGTTTAAAGTATCTCTAAGGTATTTCTGTAAAGTATCTGTTTTCAAAAATAATGAAATGAAAAGTCCCTACATATGAAAAAATGCTTATAATGAGCAGTAAACAGCAAAAGACTGAACTAGTAATAATAAAAAACAAAATATTTGGTGTCGTAGCCCTTTGCCTTTAAAACGGCATCAGTTCTCAGAGTTACACTTTCTGTAAGAACTTTAAATATTTTGTCAGGAAATTCTCGTGACACAATTCTCTTGTGTAGTCGAATATAGTTAGTACTTCGTATTATAAGATTACAATAAACCAAATATATGATTATTAAACCTATTTATAGTCATTTTTACTAATGCCAAGATTGAAATAGTATTGTTCTATTGGCAGATAATTTTTCTAATTTTAAGTATTTATTTCAACAAAAAAAAGAAAGAAAGAAAAGTTATCTGCCAGTAGAATTAGAAATTTTAAAGCTTGAAATGAATAAGCTTATATTTGATTTATAATAATATAATCATAAATAAAATTAGATAAATTTGCCTATATTCATGATATTTTCCCTTTCTAAGATATAATTTTCTGCAGTGCTCCAGTGCATGAAAGTGATTTTTTTTCCTTTTTATTAATATATATTTTTTAATTAGAACAATCTCGAAAAATACACTAAATTGCTCTCTGTACTCTTATATATATTCTGAAGTCTACTATACAAATGTAGGCAGTACAGTTTGCTAGAATTCAGCCACCTAAACAGAAGCAGCATGACACTAGAGGTCAGGGATATGATACATTTCTATACATGTTGCAATAATTATGTTATAATACGCTTTTCTCAGAGTATTGTGGGTATGGTGACTACTATGACAGGACTGATCAACTCCTGTCAGAATTTATATTGATTTCATCTGTTGAATTGTCTTTTTGTTAAAAAAAAAAAAAAAGTTGCAGGTTTAAAAAAATTTTTCCCAGCATTTATTTAGCAAACCTCACCAGAAATATAGTGATCAAAATCATAAAACATATTGTGTTTAAAAGTATTGTGGTATGTCACGATAGGGTGAATGTTGCTAAATGTAAATGTTATAAAGTTATATTATATAGTATATTTAAATGTGTGCTTCTGTTCTGTACTTTATATTAATAATGCTGCTGTTATAATGACTATAATATAGAATACAGTTAGTTTTCTTTTTAAAAAATGTCATATTCCTGTTTTCTGGCAGCTATTTTGAAATATAGACTGGGTGGTTTGAATAGCCTCTTTAACTCTTCATTTTCTCAGAAATTGAGAAAAGCAATATCTTGCTGTAATTGTTATTTAATCTTTCCATCTCTTAGTTGCAATCTGCCCGGGTTCTGGCTGCCAGGCTGCATCAGAAAGTGCTTAACCTGGAACACGAATGTCATCTTAAAGACAAGGAGCTCCACGATCTGACGGTCAACCTTGAGAAAACGAGTGAAGCTCTACAAACGAGAAACTCTGAAATGGCTGTAGTTACTGAGGAGCTCCACCGACTTCACCTGGAACTGGAAGCGCAGAAGAAAACAGCTGCAGCTGGCAGGACAGTCAGTGCCAACGGGCAGCTCGCTCCAAATGCACACCAACGCAACGGCAGCTCCAAAGTGTGCACACTGTTTTGAGAACCAAAAATATGAATTCCTGATGTACAGTACAATTACCATCCACTTTATTAGGAACACCTGTATACCTGTTGTTCATGAAATTATCCAATCAGCCAATCAGATGGCAGCAGTGAAATATGTAAAATCATGCAAATGCAGGGCAAGAGCTTCAGTTAATGTTCACATCAAACCAAAACAGGGAAAAATCTCAGTAATATCAGTGACTTTGACTATGGCATGGTTGTTTTCCTCCAGCTGGGCTAGTTTCAGTTTTTCAGAAAATGCTGAGATTTTCACACACAGCAGTCTCTAGAGTTTACACAGAGATCTGGCCTGTGCCCACTGCAGCCTCAGATTCCTGTTCTTGGCTGAAGTCCACATGCTGACTGTCTACTTAAATTTGGCCTCAGAAGTCTGCAATATTGTCAGGATGTAGCTACAACATTACTCCTGAACTGAAGAGACACTTTTGTCCACCATGTTTTACTTTGATCACTATCTTGGCCAGTGACCAGAATTAGAATTATGGTTCTTTGTATGAAAAGGGTCCACATGATGTTTCTTTAAATTTGAGCAAAATTAAGAACTTTTTGGAGACTTTTTGTCTCTATGCCAGCTTACAAAGTATACTGAGTTTAGTTTATGAAAATGCTAGAAATGTTGTCTACCTATCGAAGGCATTCTCCAACCTAGTAGGATGCAGGGACCGTACCAATATTTTTGGATGTACATATCCTTATTGAAAAATCACATCAATTTCAGTCACTGTTTCATTTCAAATCCAATCTGCAGTGCACTCAAACAAAAACAGACAAAAATAACAGATTAGATGATATATAATTTTCCTTTATGTACAGTAACAGTAAAATATTTATTTATTTACTTATTTACTTACATACTTGTTTATGTATTTATTTATGATTTAATGTACAAGGACTTGGATGTGTTGTGTCATTGCTTTTTAAATTCAGATAATACCTATTAAAATGCTTTTCTTTGCTCTTTACATGATGCCCACACACTAGCAATGTCACATGACATACAATGATACATTTACACAGAGCGCTTACTGATGAGCCGTCAAAGTGATACCGAAACTCTGCCAGAAACCCCCCTCAGCTTTTTGTCTGTATAGAGAGACTGACTTGTTGCAGTCCTTCATTAAAATTAAAAGCTGGAACATTAGTAGCCTTTAGGGGTCAATGTCTTGTCTCCCTGAGCCTGAAGGCCCATTCTCCACACCTGCAAGTGGACCTTTCCCTTGTCAACACTTTCTCTTCTTTAGAAAGCCCTTTGTTTAGCTCATGCACCACATACATGAATTATTCACTCTGGCTCAATTACACTCCAAGAAGAGTCTTGTATATAGAATAAAGAAAATTCCATCCTGGTTGGAATAATGATAATGAATGCATTTGAATACTGATCAGTAAGTAAAATATGTGGTTTGAGTTGTTTTAGGTGTTTTTCTGCCACAAATCCAGAGATATGACAAAAGATTCTATTAAAAATATTGTTTCATTTAAAGCAAATTGGCCTAATGGTTTTCATTAAACATTTTCCCATTAGGAGTTATGGTTTTCAAGAGACTGCTTACTCTTGGTTCAGTTACATATCCATAATATATTCAGTGTGTAGTTTATTGAATCATATTTTATTAGAATAATTCGTTCTATTAAATTAAAGTTCTATTAAGTTCAGTTCTATCATGGTTGATACAGCATCCTGCATAAATATTCACACCCTTTCAATACCCACCTATAGTTTCAGAAATATTTGTGTAATTTCCAAATTGTCTAAGCTTTCTTGCTATTAATAAAACCAATGCCCCAACACATGATATATTTCTGAAATGCTCAAAGTGTTGACTATCTACATATTAAAGAAATATTTTTGTATCCTATTCTGAATAACCATGGCTTGACATGGCTTTTGTCAAGACTGACTGAAAACCATTTTTTAATGTTTTCATTGGTTATGGCTTTTACTTTCATTCACATGTTTAAAATGTTATTTATTTGTAGCATATTAAGATGATGGCATAAGTAACATTCTATCATTTTATTCAATAACAAATTCAAAAATTTCAAATTCAAATTTTATTTGTCACATGCATAACCACACACAGTAAGACTTGCAGTGAAATGCTTTATACAACTGTTCTGACATCTATAAGACAAATATAGAAAAATATTAAATATTTAAAAAATTAAATATAAAGAAAAATATATACATAAAAAGATTTAATATAAAGAAAAATATAAAGAAAAATATTAAATATAAGAAAAATATATACATTAAAAAATATATGAAGGGATTTAAAATAAAGTGTATAAGAATATATATATGGACATATGGATGGTGGCAGCAGCAGTCTGACAGTACAATAACAGGGTTTAGAAAATCTTCAATATTTTCCACATTCACAGATTAAGTAATAATCACAATCAGTAGAAAACCACAATTAAAAGGTTTGTAACATTTTAGCATTTCTTTCTTGCAGCAGCAGCATAACAAAGGATTTTAAAGAAGAGTCAACATCAATCTTTAAATGATATCAACACAGTACACTCAGTAAAAAATATCTGTTTAACACTGTAAAATTAATATTATTTACTGAATTACTATTAAATGTATTAAATAGGTCTTGAATGCAGTCATCTGCCTGTAGACTTATAATGGCAGTCTTGTGCCACAAGATGGCGATGCAATATTTAAAATAAACAAATAAATAAATAATTTTAAAAAATAGAATTTTTAAAAAATCTTTTTAATTTTTACATTTACAAACCTCAGGCTCTCCTCAAATGTACTTAATTTGGGGACAAACAGGTATATGAGTCAAATGAAACAGCCTTGTCTTGTTTTGGATTTAATCGCGTCTGTCTGCGTCATATGTCTGCGCCACGGAAGTTGTTGTTCTTGCGTCATATTTTTGCGTCGTCGCTCTCATACGTAAGGGTGTCTGCCTTGAAAACCAACCATGGTGAGCATACGTTTACATACAACTGATAAATGAGTGAAAAAATATATATAACTCAAAAATGGCTACATCCTGTTGGTTAATGATATGTTTTGAGATTCTAGGTACTCGTAATTCACCAGAATTTCTGTGTTTGAAAAACTTCTCTCTCTTGCTTGGTGAATTAGCTAGTTAGCTTAACATGATGCCAAGTTATAATACAGCAATGCAATCATTTAATTAATTTTAATTAATAACAATGTGTTTTATAAAACAGGCTCGAAACGCAGAAAAGGCCATGTAAGTATTGATTTGTGTGTGTGTGTGTGTATATATATATATATATATATATATATATATATATATATATATATATATATACTTAATATATGAGTGTCTGTTTCACTTCAATTGAGTTATATTGCTGAAGAATCTATTAGTTACTACTTCCTTGTTTTCTTCTCTGCAGGACGGCCTTGGCCAGGTTTCGTCAAGCCCAACTAGAAGAAGGAAAAGTGAAGGTAAGATCATTGTTTAATTTTGTCTTGTAGGTGGATTTAATCATTATACTGCAATAATTTATAATCCCAGTATCCTGTGTCACCCAGAAGAGAATGTGCTCCTTTTTGAGTTTGATTCCTTTGGAAATTTCTTTCTCATCTCATCTCATGTCATCTCAGGGAGTTTTTCTTGACACTGTCACCTCTGGTTTTTCTCATTAGGGATCAATATCTACATCTTTTTTTTTTTCTATAAACCTGCTTTGTGATCATGTCAATTGTTAAAAGCACTATAATTGGATCAAATTATTGTACTGATCATATTAATTACTGTTTTTCTGCTTTGTGTGACTATTACAGGAGAGACGGCCTTATCTTGCCTCAGAATGCAACGAGTTGCCTAAAGCAGAGAAGTGGAGACGGCAGGTAAGAGAAATTTATTATACATATTTAATTATGAATCTATGACATGTCTCTGACCAGTGTTCGTGTTTAGGCGCAGAGAATTTTGCCAATCCAAATTTATTATGATTGCAGATTCAGAATATGCAGTTCCAATGTTTGTATGGTAAACTCAGCAGTTTGTTGAAAGTCTCGTTTTTATTTTACATCATGGACTCCAAATCAAGTGCATGTGTGTGTGAGAAGCAGCAATAAGTGACAGTGTCGCCATAACAATGGCAAGTCTGAGTCCTTTCAGCACTAAAGTGTCTGTCATTAGATTATCATGTTAGCTGAGTGGTCAGGTGCCGCTCTTGTTTTTTTTTTGATTATGTCTTAGCAAAATAATATTCGAATATCCTTACTGAACAAAAAGCCAGAAGAAGAATTTCTGTCGTGCGTCATTCTACTTCAAAATGGTAGTAGCATGCCCATCTAACCTTGCAGTTATTTTGAAATTTTTTTTTTAAAATTTGCAGCAAGAACTTTGTCTTGTTACAGCTGCCATGTTGGTCAGCATGCATCATCACACAAGCTTGTGCAGAACATACACAGAAAATACCTACTGTGAAAGTCAAATTAAAAGTTTATAAGGCAGTTCATCATTTTCATTGTAATTAGTCAAATTACAAAGGAAAAAAAAAGTTGTTTATTTGTATTTATGTAAATTACAGCTGTGCTTCCTGACACTTAGTGTTATATATGATGTGATATAAGTAGAGTAATCAGTGCACTTCAGCAATCAGGCTTCTTTATCAATGTATAGACTGCACACTTACATAAACATTTGTGCTCATAAAACCAAACTTTTTTTGTTAACTTTCCTTATAGATCATCAGTGAAATTTCAAAGAAGGTGGCACAGATTCAGAACGGTATGTACTTTATCATACAGAGGCTCAGAAGCTACGTATGTGCTGATAATGTTACTAATTTATTGTAGATTTAATTATACAGTTAATACATACTTTAATAAATTGTGAAAATAAAGTATGCCATAGACAACACATGTATTCAGTGCTCTTTTTCTTCATCATGCCACGTATATGACACGGTCAGCTAGAAAAATGTTTAGGAAAGTTTAGGCGTTGAACATATTCTCAGCGACTAAAACTAAAACATGGAATTAAACATTCAGCGTGTAATTTTACCTTTGAATACATGAGTATAGTCACATTTGAAAAGTATTCATATTGTGTAATTAGTTTTAGACAACCAGAATGTGGCAGGCTTGTTCACCAGAAATGCTGCCTACCTAGATATCCTACTCCTGAACAGAACACAGGAGTCATAGAGATATTTTAAAGTCTCGAAAAGGAACAATATTGCAGATGTTATGGATCATGGAATGTTGTATAAGAGATTAGAAGCACATATTTGAAACTATATTTATTGGTATATTGTTCAGTCAGAGCTATAACATTACAATATTACAGATGAAACTATGTAATGATCTTTTTTTTTTTTTTTTGGGAATCAGCTGGTTTAGGGGAATTCAAGATTCGTGACTTGAATGATGAAATCAACAAGCTTCTCCGTGAGAAGGGCCACTGGGAGGTTCGAATCAAAGAACTGGGAGGCCCTGACTATGCGGTAAATACTTGTAATCCACTCTACATGAGCAAATATAAGAATTCCTAGTACAATTCTATATAACTCTATAGCTATGTGCTTGCATAATGATTAGTTATTACTTTGGAACACTTCCTGTATGTTCTAGATATAACTGTAGTGTACTTACATTAGATATAACTGTATACTTACATGTAGAGTTACAAACACTTTCGAGCTAATTCTAACTTCTGAATTTTGCCTGCATGTGCATTAGAGAATCGGACCAAAGATGCTGGATCATGAGGGCAAAGAAGTACCAGGAAACAGAGGTTACAAATATTTTGGCGCTGCAAAAGACCTACCTGGAGTCAGAGAGCTATTTGAAAAAGAGCGTGAGTTAAATTTTCATAATAAAAGGAAAATCCTAAATGTATCCATTTGCTTCTATAAGTCTCAGGACCATGTGACCGTTACCTGATTATGTCCTTTATAGCTGTACCACCACCCAGAAAAACGAGGGGTGAGCTGATGAAGGAAATCGATGCTGAGTATTATGGCTACCGAGATGAGGACGACGGTGTGTTAGTGCCCTTGGAACAAGAATATGAAAAACAAGGTAGGGCATGTTACATAAATCACTTCTTTTAGATGTAGTGCTCTGCAAGGAACTTGTTCCTTAACGGTTACTGTAATATGATCGCCAGCGTTTATACCTGTTAAACATTTTGGCTGGAACAGTCCCGTCAAAAATGTACACAAACCTCCCCTTACCCCAAATGTAGTTGAGCGATCAAGACATGTCTAACAATTTTTTATTTTTGCACTGGAGCTATGAGGTTATCATATAAGCATGGTGCAAGCTGCCTAAATCATCACACACTTGCCTCACTTGGTTCACAACATGGGTCTGTATTAAAAATGAAATGCACAAATCAAACTATAACCTGTACGTATATTATCAGAATCTCTGAAATTCCGCCTTCAAACTCTTGACCATGCTTCATCCCCAACACTGTGCTGAAAAAGAAAGTGATTCATAAAGTCAAAATTGCAGGTTTTTTGCATGACATAAAGGCAATATCATACTTTATCATAAGCTGTGATGTTTCAGCTTGCAAATTTATTTTTTTTAAATTAGAAATGTTTTCATTTTGCTGATGTGTAGGTTTTTTTTCCCCTCCTTTTCTTGGCCAACCAGATATAGATGTAAAAATATACATGTGCGCTTTATTCTTGCTATACAGGGTGCAGCACATAGTGTTTTGTATCCAAGTTGTGTGTATATACCTAAGGAACTGCCATTTTATCTTCAGCTACAGAAAACATCCTGTTAAAAAAATGTCTTGTATGTTGCATCACAGTTTAGAACTTTATACTTTATAAATTCTTTTATTAAATTGATACATATCTAAACAGTTAACGTATGCCATAATTGGGATGATAAGCATAAGAATGTGGATTTTTGTCTCTGCGCAATATAAGTATTGTATATAGTATGAAAATTCATAAATTTGTGAAATAATTTGTCCTATGTTCTATGTTTCGAGGATCGTGGTCATCTTGCATTAAAGTTACTACTCTATTATGAAACGGGATGTGTCTCACATGTGGTTTAGTTACAATCACGATCAGTTAAATGAGGGACAAACCCAGTTTGATTGCCTTGTGTCTCTGGAAAAGGCATCCCACCACGAGACACTCATACCGCTGCTAAAACGTGATTTCACTTTATTTTTGTCCACACAGACACACACATTTTCACAGTTTCACAGTAAGGCATCAGGCTGTTCTCATAATGATGTGGATATAAAGGTGTCTTTGTGTGTACATTGAGAGACTTGTGGCCTTACATGCTGGTCATATCCCCAGCCATGTGTTTGCTATTTGGGTTAATTATCTGAATGGTAGACATGCAGCTTGAAGTTTGGTGTGTAACTGTGAGCCAAAGTCAGTGAGCTATGCTGCAGTACCATGTGACCTTCAGTCACAACCTCTTGGCTCACTTAGTAAGGCCTGAGGATTTTCAGTCAAGGTATCTCATAACAACTTTTTTTTATTTCTGAGCAGTTTCCCAATACCTGTTGATGAGGAGCATTTCCAGAATATGATACTACCACCACCATGCTTCACATGCTTCAGCAACTTTATACTAAAGTTGCTCAGTTCTGGTCTTGTCAGACTAAAGGAACTTTTTCCATGTTTGTTGAGTCTCCAACATGCCTTTTGGCAGACTCGTAAGGATTTTTTTCTCTTCTCTTCACTGTTCCATAATGCCCAGGTTTGTGGAGGGTCTGGGCTCTGGTTGTCCTGTGAACAGCTTCTCTGAATCCACATCTGAGTTCTGGATCTCTCCAGCGTCTTCAGAGTTTTCCTTGGCCTCTTGGTTCCTTCTCTAATGTTCTACTTTTTCCCCCCACTTCAGCATGACATATAATCCCAATAATTACATAGCAAGTTTTAATACTGCAAAACGTTCAATGGTGGTGAATGCTT
This sequence comes from Pangasianodon gigas, assembly GCA_022758105.1. NCBI lineage: Eukaryota > Metazoa > Chordata > Actinopteri > Siluriformes > Pangasiidae > Pangasianodon > Pangasianodon gigas. Next base: position 13,432,392 of record CM040473.1, read on the forward strand.
ATGCAAGGCACTGTATGTTGCACCTGAAGTAAATATATGTCCTTGAAGCATTGATCTGTTGTTTTATTCATTTTCTCACAGTAATAGCAGAGGCCATTGAGAAGTGGAAAGCAGAAAAAGAGGCTCGTTTAGCTGGGGGCGGAGGGGCAAAAGAGGTGGAAGAAGAGGAAGAATACATATATGCTGTCAAAGATGATGAGGTAACGGCACAAGCAGAACACCATACGTGTTAATGCCTTACACTGTGATGCCGCAAATCCAGTTTATGGGTGTGTCATGACAGCTACTATACTGCACTGTGGGCATGCGCTGTCCAACTTTTTTAGTTTTAGGTTTAATAAGAACGAGTAGCAGCCAAAATGCTTGGTCCGTTATAGATTTCTTTTCCCCCCAAATACTTATTATTAACATTCACTATCCAATGAAGTTCTTCAAAATGATTTTAATTATTTTGATTATTAAATTGGTTATTATTAGACGATTTGTTGATCATTGATAAGTGTTCTTTGTTCTAAATTGAATTCTATTTTTGTTTGCAGTCTGATGATGAGATGAGGGAACAGATGGAGGGGGAGGATGGAGCACAAACCTTTATTGCTCATGTACCTGTGCCGTCACAGAAAGAGGTGAGAAACATGTCATACCGCGTCAAACAGAAGATATCACGGTAGACAGAATTAGGGATGCGTTGGTCAGGGCTGCACAGTTCATAATAAATTATTCAATAATTTGGCCTACATAATTCATTGTGAAATGCAACAAATAATTCATTTCATTTTGTTTTATGCATACTGCATCAATTTAGCATTCAGTGAAACTGCACAACAGTAATAAAGTTCAATTTGTCTATATACTATAATCTGTAAATCATTTTTAATCACAGCATTAGAATATACACAACAGTTGTTTTGTCAACTATTCATGCACCACTTCTTCTAAGTTGAGCTAAAAATTAAACCTGCACTTTAATGATAAAATTGATTCACCACAGATCGAAGAAGCCTTGGTCAGAAGAAAAAAGATGGAGCTGCTCCAGAAGTACGCCAGCGAGAGCTTAATGGCACAAAGTGAAGAAGCTAAAGCGCTGCTCGGCTTGTAACAATACCCGTCGCCAAGTACAGGCTCGGGATTTCCAACATCGAAGTTCATGCATTTAATTGTTTGTTTTGAGGGGATTCAGGTGATGAAGGGTAAATATGTATAATGCCATTCAAAAATTGAAACTGGAACTCTTGAATCCATTTTGATGTGCATGTGACTGTCTAACTCCACAAAACTGGCAAAATGCATTGCAGTGGCTCATATATGCCAATATAATGACACACTGTCATTTCTGTTTATAAGAGGAGTGTTTTTATGATGTGACTATACCGTATTATACCAGCCATTTCCGAATGTCAAACACTATATGGCCAAAAGTTTTTGGACACCTGACCATCACACCCATATGTGCTTTTTGACCATTTCATTCCTGATTTAGTCCCCCTTTGCTGTTATAATAACCTCCACTCTTCTGAGAAGGCTTTCCACTAGATTTTGGAGCATGGCTCTGGGGATTTGTGCTCGTTCAGCCATAAGAGCATCAGTGAGGTTGGGCACTGATGTTGGGTGAGAAGGCCTGGCACGTAGTCAGCGTTCCAGTTCATCCCAAAGGTGTTCAGTGGGATTGAGGTCAGGGCTCTGTGCAGGCCACTCGAGTTCTTCTACAGCAACCTTGGCAAACAGTGTCTTAATGGAGCTCGTTTTGTGCACAGGAGCATTGTCATGCTGGAACAGGTTTGGGCCTCTTACTTCCAGTGAAGAGAAATTGTAATGCTACAGCATACAAAGACATTCTATACAATTGTGTGCTTCCAATTTTGTGGCAACACTTTGGGGAAGACCCACATATGGGTTGTGATGTTCAGATGTCCACATACTTTTGGCCATATAGTGTGTTTTGGGGAAATATGTTGTTGACTATCAACAACAGCTAACAATTCTTTGTAAATATGTTTTGTATACAACGCTCACATTTTTGGACCAGTAAAAATTTTCTACAAAAGTGGTTGATTTTGTATTTACTTGGCTTCATTGTCTGTTTTACAATGAGGTCTTTTTTCATTAATTTAGAGGACAGGAGGAATAGTTTGTGACATGGAGCTGTGTGTGCTGTGTTTTTGTAATTTTTTTTATATTATTGTGTGAGTATACAAAACGATTGACTAACAGTTAAAACCTGAAGTAGTTCTTTGTCTCTATTTGATAGAAATAAGGTTTGTGGGTGTGTTTTTTTTTAAACCTTCTCAAGAGACCTAACTGTGCCTAAATAGTTGTGACAGGGTCTTTATACAGTATATTGAGGATATAGCCCTATCACCTATATACACCGATCAGGCATAGCATTAAAACCACCTGCCTAATATTGTTTAGGTCCCCCTTGTGCTGCCAAAACAGCTCTGACCCATCGAGGCATGGACTCCACAAGACCTCTGAAGGTGTGTTGTGGTATCTGACACCAAGATGTTAGCAGCAGATCCTTTAAGTCCTGTAAGTTGCAAGCTAAGTTGCATGGATCTATGTTACCTTTATTACAGTGTAATAACAGTCATTTTACACTGTTTACACTCTTTCTTTGTACCAATTCGTGTACCGGTGTGGAGTGAAAATCAGGGTCAGCAGAACCTGAAGCTCTGATTGTAGTGCTTGAATGAAACGTGTGTAATGTTGTGATTTTGAAAACTGTCCGTGTGAATCTTAAGCTATTTGAATATCTTGGTTCTCAGCTATCTCGAATTCAAGTCTTGGAATTTGTGTTAAAAAAAAAATCAGGTAATATAAAAACAGGTAATATAAAACCACGTTAAAATCCAAGCAATTTCAATGAATGACTCGTTGTTTTGCGGTTACAATTTGCTCAAATTCCTGTGCTGCACTCTATACTGAACTGCGCATGCGCGTTTTCTTTAATCCCAACCCCCTCCACGCGCGCTAACCAAAGCTGACGCAGCCGCAGCGGCCTCTATGGGTTACAGTTGGTAACAAATTAGCGTGGTGAATGAATTTCGGGGTATCTCCTCCTCCTCTGGCGTCACGTTCACTCCTCTACAAAAGCTTCATGGAGACACTGAAGCGACCGGGCACGAGCAGCGGCGGTTGTCCTGGGTGTCGGCGAAAGGGCTAAACGGAGGCGAAATGAAGGCTTTCGGTTTGGTTTTGAGGTCCGCGAGCAGCCTGGTTGCCCGGCAACAGTCACGGAGGGCGATGTGCGCTTCCGCATCGCCCAGCAGAAAGGTAACGCATTCCTATACGCGTATGTGCTGTAGGCTAACATGGCAATGCTACAGGCTTTAAACTTAGCATTAGCACCTACAATATGACAGGATAAAATCAATAAGGTGATTTTCACTGCAGATCCGCAGCTGCTTTGCTGTGTATGGACTTAAGTGATTTAATATCACAATTAATGTACTAGATTGTCAGTGGTGTAAACTTATAATCTCATAGGGGACTGATGAGGATGAGGATGATGAGGATGATGACGAGGAGGAGGGAAAAAGGATGAGACAACATGCAGGAATGATGTGAAGCTTCTGGGTTTTTCCTTTTTTTTTTTTTTTTTTTTTTTTTTTTTTTTTTTTTTTTTTTTTTTTTTGAATAAATCACTCCAGGATTGGGGTTATGTTGGGACATTAAGCCTATATGGGAAGAAACTCATAACAAAAGCTTGTTCAATTAATTTACATGATTCTACACTTTTGTCTTTTGTCACGAGACAGAATATTTGCCTTTATTTGCATGGATAATGCATATATCCTTGGTCGTATAGACGTATAGTTAAGTAATTCTCAAATGTAAATATATATATAAAACAAGGGATGGATGTCCTGATCCCTTTTCCATTTTCAGTCTGATTCATTACCTTTCCTCGTTTCCTCAGATGAGTAAATCAGAGCTCTGAGTATCAGCTGATCTGATACTGACACCCTCACTGTGACTGAGCCGACTCTCTGCAAGCTTCTGCTGTCGAGTTATGCAAAACATCACAGGCGTGGTTGGGGCATCCTTTAAGACAATTTGTGTCCTATGTTCACCTGCATGATCTGTGTAATGTCAGTTAACATCACATGGTATAAAATATATACAGTCCCCTCCGAATGTATTGGAACGGCGAGGCCAATTCTTTTGTTTTTGCTATACACCAAAGAGATTTGGTTTTGAGATCAAAAGATGAATATGAGACGATAGATCAGAATTTCAGCTTTCATTTCCTGATATATACAGCTAGATTTGTTAAACAATTTAGAACATGGTACCTTTTGTTTGAACCTACATATTTTTCAGGAGATCAAAAATATTGGAACGTGATTGACAAGTTAGGTGTTACTTCTTGCCCAGGTGTGCCCTGTTAGATCGATTGTTTAAACAATTAATAGCACTGAATGTCTACTCTTGGTTCGAGCCCTGGGTTTTGCCTATGAAGACTGCATTTGTTGCTAAAAAGGACAAACCAACTTGAAGACCAAAGAGCTGTTTATGGGAGGAAAACAGGCCATTTGAAACGAGAAAAGAGGGAAAATCGATCAGAGCCATTGCATAAGCATTGGGCATAGCCGATGCAACAATGTGAAATTTCCTGAAAAAGAAAGAAACCATTGGTGTACTAACAACCAGACATCAAACAGGTCAGCCAAGGAAAACAACAGGAGCTGATGACAGAAACATTGTGAGAGCTGTGAAGAAAAACCCATAAACAACAGTCAGTGACATCACTAACACCCTCCAGAGGGCAGGGGTGAAGGTATCACAATCCACCAATCGAAGCGCAGAAATATAGAGGCCATACCAAAGGCCACAAAAGCTCCGGAACCAAGATAAACCTCTACCAAAATGATGGAATGGCCAAAGTGTGGAAAAAGAAAGGATTTGCTCATGATCCAAATCATACGAGCTCATCGGTCAGTCACGGTGGAGGTAGTGTCATGGGTTTGACTTGCATGGCTGCTTCTGGAACGGGCTCACTAATCCTTATTGATGATGTAACTCATGATGGTAGCAGCAGAATGAATTCAGAAGTCTACAGAAACATTTTGTCTGCAGCAAGACAATGACCGAAAACACACTGCCAACACAACAAAGGACTTCATCTGGGGAAAATTTTTTTTAGACTGACCAAGTCAATCACCAGACCTGAAGAGGAGACTAAACGGAGAAACCCCCCAAAACAAACAACCACTGAAAGAAGCTGTGGTACTAGCCTGGAAAAGCATCACAAAAGAAGAAGGCAACAGTTTGCTGATGTCAGTGGGTCCACGGCTTGATGCAGTTATTACAAGCAAGGGATATGCAACCAAATATTAAGTGTTATTTACTTTAAAACTATCTGTTCCTATAATTTTGCTCTCCTAAAAATTGGCTGATCTGCCACCAAAGGCAGACCAAGTTCTAAGTTGTTTAACATATCTAGATCAGGAAATGAACGCTGAAATTCTGATCTATCGTCTCGTATTCATCTTTTGATCTCAAACTCAAATGTCTTCAGTGTACAGCAAAAACAAAAGAATTGGCCTCGCCGTTCCAATACTTTTAGAAGGAAGTGTATATATTTGGAGGTTCCTGCACTACCAAGCTACCACTGCAGTAAACTCTTAACTACTCAATTTTATCCCATCTCAACTCTTTTTTGAATAAGGAGTCATTTTGAATAAAAGCATGAGACAAATTAATAAATCTTATGTGACCATATTTCAGATTTTTGTATAAACGGCCTTCAGTCATAATCTAGTCATGCCTACAAGCTACATTACCTGACCATCACACCCATATGTGGTTCTTCCCCAAACTGTTGCCACAAATTTGGACACACACAGTTGTATAGGATGTCTTTGTATGCTGTAGCATTACAGTTTCCCTTCACTGGAACTAAGAGGCCCAAACCTGTTCCAGTATGATAATGCACCTGTGCACAAAGTGAGGTCCATGAAGTGAAGACATGGTTTGCCAAGGTTGGAGTGTAAGAACTCTAGTGGCCTGAACGGAGTCCTGACCTCAACCCCACTGAACACCTCACTAAATGTGAACATTGTATGCAAAACATATTTACAAAGAATTGTTTGCTGTTGTTGATATTCAACAACATATTTCCCCAAAGCACACAATATGGCCAAAAATATATGGACACCTGAACATCACAACCCATATGTGGGTCTTCCCCAAACTGTTGCCATAAAGGTGGAAGCACAGAATTGTCTCAAATGTCTTTTTATGCTGTAGCATTATAATTTGCCTTCACTGGAAATAAGAGGCCCAAACCTGTTCCAGTATGACAATGCTCCTGTGCACAAAGTGAGCTCCATATGGTTTGCCAAGGTTGCTGTAGAAGAACTCGAGTGTTCTGCACAGAGCCCTGACCTCAGCCCCACTGAACACCTTTGGGATGAACTGGAACGCTAACTACATGCCAGGCCTTCTCACCCAACATCAGTGCCAGACCTCACTGATGCTCTTATGGCTGAATGAGCATAAATCCCCAGAGCCAGGCTCCAAAATCTAGTGGAAAGCTTTCTCAGAAGAGTGGAGGTTATTATAACAGCAAAGGAGGACTAAATCTGGAATGGGATGTTCAACAAGCACATATGGGTGTGATGGTCAGGTGTACACTTATTTTTTATATATATATTTTTTTCAATTTGTATACATACTTTTGGAAATTTAGTGTATGTAAGTCTTAAATTTAAGCAAACATTGAGCTACAATTAGGCCTACATGATTATGAAATTTTGGCTGATGTTTGTCCTACACATAACAATTGAAGATTTAATTTTTTAATTTTTTTATGCCACTCGTAAACTACACCCAATACTAGCGTAATGGTACACATACTGTAGTTGTTTATTAATACTGAACATATGAATGAATGATGAAACATATGCAGAATCTTTCAACTAATCGTTATCACCTAAAAAAAAATAAATCCAGATCAGCTCAAGTAATTGCAATTAAGCAGTAATGTAATAAAACTATGTAACTAAAGTATCCATTTCCAAGATAAGCTCATGTAAGATGTATTGTTATGCTATGTTATACAATTTGCACAAGGAGCCTAGTTAGTGTTGTTACACACTACCTAAAAAATTAAAGGATGCGCCCTACTGTGATACAGACCTATTACATGCTAATAAAGTAGACAGTAACTAGTATTAAGCATATATTTTTAAACTTTATTGTCCTGTTGTGGTTTGTTTTTCATCCTTTCCATGCATCATCACTGAATACATAAAAAACAGGCAGTTCACACAGTTAAGCACACACACATTTGTTAACTCAACACACTGTAGCTGTTCACAGACATATCGGCCCCTTTGTCCAGGACAAAAAGGAAATTTGTTCCTAGGGAAAAGCCCAGATGATACAGTAATCAACATTTGCTCTTATAAATGTGCATATAGTATCAGACGGGTAGGGAAAGCTATAATAATCAAGTCCATGCTTACACAAATGATTTAAAAAAGTACAGCACATGGTCTTAAATAATGATACCCAGTGATACCCAATATTAAGTCACGCTACATATAGGCTTTGCATAGAATAAGGATATTATTGAAAAGGGTTGGCACTGTCAATCAGTCTAACAACAGCATTAATTTTTATAACTAAAAAATATTCTTTTATTGATTTAAAGACATAAATAGACACTACAACTGTGATGAATGAATCACATGAATAGAATGGCAACTGATACATGGAAAATAAACTTGAATATATTTTACATCGGCTAAAATTCATGTTATTCATGAGAAGAATTTTAAAGGGATAAATTGTAAGTTGTTTAGTTGTAATTATAACAGTTTTTTATTTTGAGATTTTAATATTTTGTTTTTTTGCAGGTGTATAATCTTATGCCTTGAGTATAGCTAGAAGTGTGCTTTATATGTTTTTTTGTTTATTTGTTTGTTTTACAATTTTCTGTTATGACATTTATTTATTTACCGAATGACATTTCCTTGGGCTGAATTTCTAAACATTCCATTTAAAATATATTATTAATATCTCAATATCTAGTATAAATCAAAGAAATGAACTTAAATCAAAGAAATTTCATTTTCTGCAGTTTTGAGTGCAAATCAAATATAGTAAAATAAGCTGAAACTGGATTTCAGTGTTCAGAGCTTTATCTTTCTAACATGACCATATGGCCAGAGCATTTATCATTTGTAAATAAGTGAATAAAGTCATGCTTTGGAATCTCTACACTCCTTTGTTTAAACAGTATGATCCAGGCTTCGGCTTGCTGTTCGACATCGATGGGGTTTTGGTGCGGGGAAAGACGCCCATCCCGGCGGCCAAAAAAGCTTTTCACAAGCTGGTGGACTCTAACGGCCAGTTCATGGTTCCTGTGGTTTTTGTCACAAATGCTGGGAACTGTCTGCGGCAAAAGAAAGCCGATCAGCTGTCTCACATCCTGGGGGTTCCTGTGAGTAAACCACTGAAACAAACAGACACAGATAACATAATGTCATTTCAGCACTGGTTTGAAAGAATTGGTTTGGAATTACTGACATACTGGCCAGATCATTCCCCCCCCCCCTCCATTTTCTTCTCAATTTGGTCATTTGCCAATTCCCACCCACCAGGTACCTCTCCATTATCATATGAAAGCTACCAACCAGGGAAGGTGAAGGGAAACGTGACACACTCAGAAGAAAGCACTATCTGCCTGCTTCCTTATACACAAATTCCCATGATTGACTAGTGTTTCTGTGATTGACAATGGGGCGAGAGTAATGCCATCCCTCCCCACCCAGAGAGCACAGCCAGTTTTGCATCCTTGGCTCCTGGCTACAGTTAAGTGTGGCATCATTGGGATTTGTACTCACGATCTCCCAACAATAGGGCAAACACTTTTCTCTCATACCACTCGGGAGAGAATTCTTTAGAAGAACTGAAACAGAACTGACCAATGTCTCTTGCACAGTGCTACAGTGGCTTTTACAGTGGTTTTCTAGCATGGCATAAAGTTCTGGTTAACTGCAGTCAAATGCAGAACTTTGCAGCCAAAATGAAGATGACAAAGAATTACATTTTATGTCAACAAGATATTTAATGTATTAGGTTGCAAAATTCCTTCCTTATCACAAGTAAAAAAATGTATGGAAGATACTAATAGTGAACATTTTCATTTCTCTATTTGAATGTAATGTAATATGAATATACTTTACCTTACGGTTACCTTAACTGCATCATTTAACATGGTTAATAAATCATGTATTGTTTACATATAACAAAGTTAACACATGGTTTAACTGATGTTAACTGATATATCTGCATTAGTCAATATTTATTCTATAAACGTTCACAATATTAACATAATTATAGCATGTTACTAAATATTGATAATCAGTTGAATTCAGCTTTCTGAGTGTAAATAACCTATATGGTTAATTTTATAAAAAACATTGATATATACAAATGTTATAGTAAACAACGTTTAAGGAAAACTTAATATTAAGCATTACCATAAATATTTTCTAATAGCTTCTATGCTTGCCTTTTCCTTTAAAACAGCATTCTGTTCTAACTTTGCCATATATTTCAGATATTTCTGTTCTAACTTGGGAGAGGATCATGGGAAATCATATACTTCTTGCTTTTGGTTCTTTTAAAACTATTTTTCTGTCCATTTTGCCTTCTGTTTTATTTGTAAATAAACTGTAAAGGTGGAACTTTACTTATGTATATATTAGTGCTGTTGTAAACTTTATCATTCTCCCACAGATAACTCAAGATCAAGTCATGATGTCTCATAGTCCTCTGAGAATGTTCAGGAAATATCATGACAAGTGTGTGCTGGTATCAGGCCAAGGCCCAGTGCTGGACATTGCCAAAAAGTATCCTTTCAGTTTGTTCCATGTATATTGTGTACCCTGTATATATACCCTGTTTATAACTATCACACCGTGGTGCACCTGGATTTTGTATCTTTTCAATCAAATCGACCTCAAGAATGATCAGAAATGGGCAGTAAATCCATCTTGTCACTGCTCTCTTATTTAGCGCAGGGCGATGACTGTGTTGATGGTGAAACTGAAACATACCGCCCAGTCTACTTCTCTGGAAGTTGTGGCTAAGCCGGCAGAAATATCAGCCGTTCCCCTGCCATGATGTCAGCATTTCTGGTATAGGGAGAGATTAGTCTCATGATTATTGATAAATGTGTGTCATTCAGCATTACTACAAGTCACTGTCCAAAAATCAGTATCTGTCAACTTCTAAGTTGTTATTTAAATGAGTGTGGAACAATTTATACGATCCTAAAAATATGTCTCTAATCTTAGTAAATATGGACTTCTGATGCATTTCTACAAACGGCCCAAAATGAGCTTCTGAAAGCCTGGAACATTTATGGGAGCACAGCAGTTTGCAGGACAAAGCATTTGTCTTGTTGTGTGCTGAAAATAATCACTTGTTTGTTTGAGGATATTGTATTAAGCATCACCTGATCTTTTGAGAACAATACAGAATCAGACTCTCAGCAGTGTTTGGCAAAGCTACTTGTAAAATGTAAAAAGATACTCTACAGAAACACGTATTCATTCGTTCATTCATTCATTCATCTTAAGTAAATGCTTTATCCTGGTCAGGGTCGCAGTGGAGCCAGAGGCAGTCCGTTGAAGACCATCACACACATTCACAACTAGGTGGAGGCATCCACGTGTCCATCTGAGAGTCTCTTTAGTGTGATATCTTAAGAACGAGGGGTTGGATGTTTGTAGGATTTATGTAGAATTATCACTGTAACCAGCAGATGAACTGATTAGATTTTGGAATTGATCCAAACAGGGTCAATGTCACAGCAAGGTCAAATGTCAGAAATCTTTCTGTAATATCGATCTTACTGTGTGAAGTATATTATTTCAGGGATACAAATTAGTAAGAAGAAGGACTAGATTTGTTGTCGGCGGAGGCATCCTCGTCGACACTATCGGTGTCGAATTCTACTTCTTGTTGTTATCTCATCACAGCAGCAAGTTGAAGCCCTGTCAGTCCACCTTCCTGTGTTACTACTGGCTAATCACTGTAGAGCGGATAGTGTGTTGGACATTTGTTGTTGTTGTTGTTGTTTTTTTGGGGTTTTTTTGTTTTGTTTTGTTTTGTTAAATTTGTGTAATCATGTTTAACCTTGCATATCTTTAGGACTTTTTTATGCCCCCACCACTAGATTCTACCTGTTTTGAGTATGTGACCCTCCTGTTACTGTTTCCATGCACAATCAGTCCATACTACTTCCTGCAAGCTGGCCAGCAGTTGGTGGAAGTGTTGTTATGTGATGGTGGCAATGCCTGGTAGCTAATATTAGCTTTCTGTTAGCTAAGTAACTTTAATTTTTATATCCTGAATGCACATTTAGGTTTGCAGCAAAATCTGTAGTTTGCTACAGAATTACAGTCATAATCTCTCTGTTGCTTTGTGCCTGTCATAAAACAATTTGCTGTTGTATAATGAAGCATTTGTGATGTTGTCTATTGATGGATCCTAATATTATTTTTTTCAGTAATTACAAGACTAATCATAAATTAATTGCCTATAAATTAATAACCTTCATAGGTCATTTGTGTTTTTGTCGGCTGCTTGCATAACAAGTACCTACCTCGGCTGGATAGATTAAAATTTGATGCAAAGCTTATCCATGATGGCAGACAGAATCTAATGAGTACTTATATAATGCACCACACTTTTGTATGATAATACCAAGGCATTCCTGCTCTGAAGTAGTGAGGGATTCACTTATCTCTGAAATCAGTTTTACTGTACATACGATCAGGACCAGTGTAGCAACGCTCACCTTTTTAATGTGTGAATCTCTTCTTTATCTAACAGCCTAGGCAGAGTCCATGATTGCTACACGTTAGGAAATAGCATGTGCATAGATTAGATTAGTTTTGTGTAAGCTGTACAGAGAATGTTCTTATATATGAATTAAGCACTCTGGATCGAAAATGAGTCGAATACACCAGTGCCTTTTTGTTCAATGTCAGTAGATTCCACACCTGAATAATAAATTCGTAAAACTGGATAGTTGTTAGTTAGAAACTGAGGTCATCTTCAACAGAACACAGCCCTGACACTCCCATGTTCCAGGATGATAGCTGTACAGTGCATAAGGGCCAAATCTGTGACTTGTTTGACAAGCCTGATGTAACATTGTGTAACTTTGAGCTGTAAATTCACCAGACCTTGATCCCATAGAAAAGCTGCGGAAGTATTTAATATACCAAAATAGGCACCATTAAGTCTAGTGGAACTGCACAGTCAAGACTAAAATTGACACACTCATAGAATTCTTACCTGACAGGATTGGCACTTTTAAGTATTAAGGAAGAAGTGACACTTGTGATTAATTTTTGTCTGGGGAGCTTGTATTAAAAAATAGAGTTTAACTGGCACAAAATCGGGTGTAGGGAGAGTTGCTTGGGGTATATCGGGGCTCTTCATGTTGAACCAGTATGTTACGATCAGGACTGGTGAGCTGGTTATGTAGGGATACACAATTTTTAATGGTGTGGAGTGCAGTGTAGTGGAGTGTTATATGTGCAGTATGTTATATGGAAAATTGAACACTAGCTACAACAAGCTGTGTGGGCTTTCTTTAAAAACTAAAAAAAAAAAAAGGAAATACATATGCTCAGAAAAGCAGAAATTTGTCTTTGGGAAAACAAATGTCATGGATCTTTGAAGTTAAGGTAAATAATTAAACCTTAGGGACCGGTGAGTTTTAAAAGAAACTAGATTCTCAGGGGAGCATACTACTTTAAGGCAGTAAAGCAGGAAATTTGGGTTTATAATTTTGGAGGTGTTTTCTTAATATTTAATCCTACTATATTGCGTTTATTACAAGGTCAGACTGGAGAGTCCTGTGCCATTTGAAAATTTCCCCCTTGAAATTTTCTTACAATTCAGTTACTCCTTATATGCCACATAATGTCACATTTAAGTATCTCACTGTTGTGAGTGCACTTGATCGTTAAACCACAGCCAAGTGCATCCAAGCTGACTTCTGTATTAGTGTCATTGTCACAGTACCACAAACCAGCACCACAAACATTTACACCTCCTAAATATTGTAAGAAATCATTTGTATCAGATTCACACATTTCAGTATTTTCCTTAACATGTGCTCTCAGCTTGGGCTTTACCAAAGTGGTCAGTATCGATATGGTAAGAGAATCATTCCCCCTGCTGGACATGGTGGACCATAACCGACGACCAAAAGTGCCGGTGAGTGATTTGTCTTTATTCTGTGTAGTCATCCAAATTGACTGCTTATAAGAAAATTAAACCTAAAATATGTTATAACTACAGTGTTTCATCAGAGTTAGCTTGGAAAAGGCAGTACAAATTTGTACTCATCACACACCTTAAATACAGTGATGGGAAATAACTATTTAAACACTTTTGTTTTTGTTATTTAATATACTTCCAGTGCTTATATCCACTTCAAATTTACACACATCATATCTTTTGAATTTGTACTTAAATATGAGCGAAATGTATGTATTCAGAAGTATAAAAAAGCAATGAAAAAAGAGAAAAAAAGAAACTGTTTATAAAACTAAATTGATTAGGTAAAGAAGGACACACACATATAAATATTACATATATAAAATATATATGTAAAGGTTACATACAAATAAATCAAGTTCTAGATATAAATCCTGCAAAAAAGTTATTTGCAAAAAAGCAAATTGCAACTGGTGTCATTATAAAAGACGTTGCCATTGGTTGGGAAGATTTCATGCAACAAGTAGCAATCATGGTGAAGGTGAAGGAGCTTCCTAAAGTTCTCAGGGACAACAGTATTAAACAACACTCAAGTGAAAAAAAAACAAACTACAAAGCCATAGAAAAGACCTTAAACATCCCTGTGAGTACAATCGGTCTGATAATATGCAGGTGGGAAGTTAATGGAACCACAACTAATTATGCCTGGACAGGTACGCCATGCAAGATTTCACTCTCAGACTAATGATAAGGAAGAAAAGAGAGAAGCCAGCAGTCCCTCGAAATGAGTTGCAGGATGACATGAATGCAGCAGGAACAGCAGTTACACACAGAACAATAAGGAATGAACTGCAGCACAATCATTTCCATTCCTACACCTCACACACGCGATATACTCTGGTCAGATGAAAAATATTAGAACTCTGGCAGTTCTTCAGCTCATCATTTTTGAAGAAAGAAAGGTTGTATGTGTGATCTCAAGAACATTATACCCACAGTGAAGTATGGAGGTGGGAGGATCATGATATGGTGCTGCTTCTCTGCCAACGGTACTGGGGCATTACACATCACCGAAGGAAACATGAATGGGGTGAAGTTCCGATGTACCGGAGAACTGAATCTCATCAGCCAATAAACTGAATCTGGGGCGAATGGATGTTTAAAAAAGACAGTGACCCCAACCATACAGCCAGAATAACACAAGGAGGCCTTGCATGGCCTAGCCAACCTTTTGACTTGAATCCCATTGAAAATTTGTGGAGGATTTAAAATTGTGAGTCCATCAGAGGGACCCTCGGAGTCTTGGGTAATTGAAAACGATTTGGTAAGGAGAATGGGCCAAAATTGAATCACAGTGCTGCAAAAATTGAATTACTTCTTGCCACAGAGTTCTCAAAGCTTTGCAACAAAGTTCTAATGTTGGTAATTTGTGGTGTCCAAATACTGGAAGTATCAGAATACTTATTTCCCCACACTGTATCTTTCCAATATTATTCATACTCATTATATCAGCTCAGGTTTGAACTCCCAGTCATTTTTAATTCTGCTTCTTTTCCAATCATTCTTTCTTTGCCTATAAGAGTCATTTTCACTTACTGACTAGTTTCTCATACATTAGATGTTGGTTTACACCTGTAATGTTTGCACAAGAAGAGTAGCCAGGGGTTATTGTTATGATAATTGTTCTCATGTGTACATAACTCTATAGATCCACCTTCCTGCAGAGCTTAATTCTAACCTGAAGCTGATATGTCATATACTGAGGGGAGCATGGTTTGTGTTTCATTGTGTTTAGAGTTTGACTTAAACCCTGCAGGAAGACAGCATGTCAGAATGTATTATGATAGGCCAGTATATTTCATTTTTCATTGTGAAATTCAGAATCTCGCTGATCAGAGTTAGACCAGGAGAGAAATCAAGTCCATTTTTCTTTATTATTATTGCAGTCCGCTCCTATTGTCAACCTCCCTAAAGTTGAAGGTAAGATCCTTTTGTTGTTAAATGGCTTTAAGTGGGATGAAGTGTCATAACTTTGACGACATGGTTATTACATTATAACTTCTCTGCTCCAGCCTGTGTTATAGATTTACAGGCTTGTTTACCATCCCTAACCTCAGCAATCATTAATATTTATTTTATGTTTTTGCACTCTCTATTCTTTGCAATATAGTCCCACCAGTAACAATGAAGATGGTGATTAAACAATGCAGAATAGAGTAGCATGATTTATGTAAGGAATAAAACATGACACGATGTGCTGTTATAGGATAATCATCATGTTATAGGATAATAATAATACTACCGCAAAGTTAATTACGTTGCTATAACAGCATTCCCCAGTGTGTTTTATTTCTCATATACCACAGTAATTTTCCAACAATTATTATTTTTTGATTGATTAAAAAACAATGCCTTGTACTTGTTTATCAGTTTATAATTACATTTAATGTTTTGGAACGTCCACAAAACAAGTTAGTTCCAGTTATCACTTACGTTATAACAGCTAGAGACAGTCGTTCTCTGACCAGCCGCTCTTGTTTTTCGCTCTTGAAGTTAATAAAAGTTGACATTCAAAATGTTACAAAGCACTAACACTTGAGACTCCTTCCATAAATGTTATATAATTGTCTTCTTAAAGAAAGCTTCACCATATTAACAATTATAGGTTTTTTCTTTGTTAAGAACTCGTTTTTAAATCTGCTACTGTTAAGATTATGTGGAGCATCTGCCATGAAAGTGCCTGTAAATGAGTTGTTACCATAGAAATAATGATGTATTAAAATAAGGACAACAGTATAAACCTGGGATTTTCCTTGCAGTCAGTTATAGAAAATTAATTAATTAATTAATTAATTCAACTGAATCAACAGAACCACATAAAAAGAAAATTTCCAATGTATAGTGTAATAAATCTTACCTTAGTATTGAAGCTTTTATGAGCCACAGTTATGTAACTGGCTGTAGTCATGATCACCATTGAAAAAAAATAATAACCTGCAAACAAGCAGAAAGAATTTGATTAATTAGAACCATAAGATACTATTTATGACTGAGATTTCTGTATAATAATAATGTTTCTCTTCTGCTCACTTGCAGCTGTGATCCTCTTTGGAGAGCCAGTTAGATGGGAGACCAACCTGCAGCTAATTATCGATGTTTTACTGACTGGTGGGAATCTGAGTAATGTGTATGAAAGTTCCCACTCCTCCCACCTGCCTCTCTTAGCATGTAACATGGACCTCATGTGGATGGCAGAAGCCCAGGCTCCAAGGTAACGGTTACATTTATCAGTTCAGGTGTGCAATAGCAGCACAAACCATACGACATATATATATATAGACATGTATAGACATAGACATGTATATATGTGTGTGTATATATATATATATATATATATATATATATATATACATATATAAGAGCTTTGGATAATAACAGTGTAAAATAATCTTATGAATAGCACTTCCTGTTTGGCAAGAAAAAATATTCATGATAATAGATAGAAATGAAAATTGACAAATCAGTACCTTTGCTGTTTCCTGATTAGCTGTAGGTTTACTAGCATGTTTTTCCACAGTAGATAAAGGCCCTGAAGGCTTCCTGGCATGAAACTAGCAGAAAACTTTAGACAGTGGCTTGCATAATCGAAACACGATTGATACTTTTCCAGAACTTTGTCCCAGGCATGTTTTGTTAGCTCCTTGTTCGTCATTGTACTGTTTGTTTAGGTATGTTCTCTAACAAACTCTGGAGCCTTCCAGGAACAGGTGTAACTGAGTGTACTGAGATCACATGACACTTTAATAGCACATACACCGACTCCATTCCACTATATATGTGACTACTGATGGCAACCGGCTGCACCAGAACTAATTTAGGCTCATATCGCCTCAGGGAGTTTTTCCTTGCCACCGTCGCCTCTGGCTTGCTCACTAAGGAAAAATTCATATATTTAAAATATATTTATATCCTGGTTTTATATATTTCTGTAAAGCTGCTTTGTGACAGTGTTCATTGTTAAAAGTGCTATACACATAAAATTGAATTGTTTCACAGCAACAAGGGCAAATATTTATACAATCACAACTTCTACATTTTTTTATTTGTAATAAAATTTTGCAAATTATGCTGAGATTTTTTTTTTCCTTCTCTTTGATATTATGGGCTATTTTGTGTAGATATATGACATATAATCCCAGTCAAGTCCATTTCAGTTCCAGGTTGTAACACTACAATATGTCAAAAAGTTCAACGGAGTGAATACTTATGCAAGGCACCGTATAGCTTTAGTGTTTTGCAGAAAAAGTCATATATCAACAAACAGAAATGTATTACATGAAACACAAACCCTTCCTAAAATTCTGCCTAAAATTTCCTTGGCTTGCGCCACACACCCATGAGATATTTGGAGTGACCGAATTCCTGCTGTTTATTAAGTATTTAAGTATCTTCTTCCTGTTGACAGATTTGGTCATGGCACATTCATGGTGTGCCTGGAGAACATCTACAAGAAGATCACAGGCCAGGAGCTGAAGTACGAGGCCCTGATGGGGAAACCCAGTGAGCTGACTTATCATTACGCTGAGTATCTGATCAGAACACAGGCTGCAGAGAGAGGCTGGAGATCACCAATCACATCACTCTACGCTGTTGGGTAAGAGGATCTCACAACCTTACCATCTCATGTCAGCTGTAAATTGATTTGTGAATTGATTGGTTGTGAGACTGATGTGGAAAACACATAATATATCTAACCTTCATCTGAGTGATTATCAGTACAAACAATATTAGTGAAAATGGAGTCCCATGCTCCGGACAGGTGTGTCTGCACAGATAAAATGTTAATTAGAGTATATTAAAAATAATGGTATAGCCACTAACATCACATTTTTGGTTCAGATTTACAAACAGAAGGCATTTTTAGTACTTTTATTTTACTTTATTACTCTCTAGATTAAAATGATTGTCATAATATACAATTCCCTCTGAAAGTATTAGACTGGCAAGGCCAATTCTTTTGATTTTGCTATACACCAAAGAGATTTGGTTTTGAGGTCAAAAGATGAATATGAGACGATAGTTCAGAATTTCAGCTTTCATTTCCTGATATTTAAATCCAGATGTGTTAAACAACTTAGAACATGGTACCTTTTGTTTGAACCCACACATTTTTTCAAGCGATCAAAAATATTGGAACATGTGATTGACTGGTGTTACTTGTTGCCCAGGTGTGCCCTGTTAGATCGATTGTTTAAACAATTAATAGCTCTGAATGTCTACTCTTGTGCTATGTCCCAATTCGCCTACTTGTACTATGCACAAAAAGTATGTACTATTTTTGTAAAGAAAAAGTACGTACTTTTGAGTGTGTAGCAAAAGAGTATGCAAGTACTGCGACATACTAACACATCATGGGATGGAAGAGAATGTTGTTGCCTAGTTACCCACAGTTGCATTTCAGCTTTTCTTCATTCATTACTCCTTATATAATTTATACTATCGAATTTAATTTACCATTCCCTTGATTTATTTTTCCACATTTCATTTACACCTCTCTAAAATGCATCTTCTCTTATTGCTGAGAGAAGCAGCACATCGTCACAGATCTACCAGACGCAGGTTTTTCCTGAGGAGACTGGTGCTGATGTTTATGCCTAACAATATGTGCAACAATAAGAGCAAACCTTCTAAAATGAGAATAACTTTGATTATGTTGTTACAATGGCATCTGTCAATGGGTGGGATATATTAGGCAGCAAGTGAACAGTTAGTTCTCGAAGTTGATGTGTTGGAGGCAGGAAAAATGGGCAGGTTTAAGGATCTGAGCATCTTTGACAAGGGTCAAATTGTGATGGCTAGATGATTGGGTCAGAGCATCTCCAAAACTGCAGGTCTTGTGGGATGTTCCTGGTATGCAGTAGTTAGTACCTACCAAAAGTGGTCCAAGGAAGGACAACTGGTGAACTGGCGACAGGGTCATGGGTGCCCAAGGCTCACTGCGGAGGCAGTGTGATGCTCTGGGCAATGTTCTGCTGGGAAACCTTGGGTCCTGGCATTCATGTGGATGTTATTTTTTTACTTTGGGAATTTGCCATTGGCCACTGCCATTAGGGAATACCATCGCCATGAAGGGGTGTACTTGGTCTGCAACAATGTTTAGGTAGGTGGTACATGTCAAAGTAACATCCCCAGGTAAGCAACGCACACATACCCGGCTGTCCACGTGATGTAAAAGAAAATGTGACCAGGCTGCCTTCTTCCATTGCTCCATGGTCCAGTTCTGAAGCTCATGTGCCCATTGTAGGCATGTTTGGCGGTGGACAGGGGTCAGCATGGGCAATGGACCGATCTGTGACTATGCAGCCCCATACGCAGCAAACTGCGATGCACTGTGTGTTCTGAGACCTTTCTATCATAGCCAGCATTAACAGCATTATTGTGGGCAATATTAGCTGAAAAAGTGTCCACGGATCCACACTTTGAAAATCTACCAGAAATAGTAGACCATCCGGGTACCTTTGGGATACTCATTTGAACATACTACAATTTAGGACACACTAATTCTAATCTCGGATATTATTTAGGATGGATAGTAGGCGAATTGAGACGCAGCATTGATTTGAGCCCAGGGTTTCGCCAGTGAAGACTGCATTTATTGTTAAAAGGATAAACCAACATGAAGACCACAGCGCTATCTATGGGAGAAAAGCAAGCCATTTTGAAGCTGAGAAAAGAAGGAAAATCAATCAGAGCAGTTGCAATAGCATTCGGCATAGCCAATACAACAAATTGGAATGTCCTGAAAAAGAAAGAAACCACTGGTGTACTAACAAACAGACATTGAACAAGTCAGCCAAGGAAAACAACAGCAGTTGATGACTGAAACATTGTGAGAGCTGTGAAAAAAACCCCAAAAAACAACAGTCAGTGACATCACCAACAACCTCCACAGGCCAGGGATGAAGGTATCACAATCCACCATTCTAAGAAGACCTAGAGATCAGAAATATAGAGGCCATACCACAAGAGGCAAACCACTGATCAGCAGTATGAATCAGAAGGCAAGATTGGAAATTGCAAAGAAATACACAGCTGAGCCACAAAAGTTCTGGAACCAACATTAACCTCTACCAAAGTGATGGAAAAGCCAAAGTATGGAGAAAGAAAGGATCTGCTTATGATCCTAAACATACAAGCTCATCGGTCAAGCACTGTGGAGGTAGTGTCATGGCTTGGGCTTGCATGGCTGCTTCTGGAACGGGCTCACTAATCTTTATTGATGATGTAAGTCATGATGGTAGCAGCAGAATGAATTCAGAAGTCTACAGAAACATTTTGTCTGCCGATTTACAGAGAAATGCATCCAATCTTATTGGGAGGAAGGGAAAAAGTGGAAGGTGGAAAGTTTAAGACTGGCCAAGTCAATCACCAGACCTTAACCCAATTGAGCATGCATTTCACCTCTTGAAGAGGAGACTGAAGGGAGAAGCCCCCCAAAACAAACAACAACTGAAAGAAGCTGCAGTACAAGCCTGAAAATCACAAAAGAAGAATGCAACAGTTTGCTGATGTCAGTGGGTCCCCGGCTTGAGGCAGTCACTGCAAGCAAGAGATATGCAACTAAATATTAAGTGTTATTTACTTTAAGACTACCTGTTCCTATACTTTTGCTAACCTAAAAATTGGGTGGTCTGCCACCCAAGGTGCTATGTTCTAAGTTGTTTAACATATCTAGATGTAAATGTCAGGAACTGAAAGCTGAAATTCTGATCTATCGTCTCATATTCATCTTTTGACCTCAAACCCAAATGTCTTCAGTGTACAGCAAAAACAAAAGAATTGGCCTTGCTGTTACAATCCTTTCGGGGGGAAACTGTATGTAAGGAATAGAACATGACAGGACATGCTGATAATAATTAAAATGATGGGGTGGTATGATGCAGCCCAACCCTGAAGTTTTTTATATTCCAATAATAGCACGGTGCACTTTTGAGTCATTTATAGTCACCTTCAATGTTTTGGAATGGCTGTGAAACAGGTTAGTTCCTGTTATCACTTACAGTGTAACAGCTACAAACAGAAGTTCCCTCACCAGTCTCTCATTGTTTACTCGCTCTTGAAGAATGCACTTTCTCATGTTACCAAGAAACTGAAACCTTCTGTCCTGAAGACTTTACTGTGTCAGAAAAAATTAAAGGAACTGCTTTACCCCTGACCATTACAAAGCACTGACTCTGGAGACTCCTTCCAAAAATGATAAATAAATGTCTCTTTATAGAAAACTTCATCATTGAACAATTGTTGTTGTTTTTTTTTATCAGGTTGAGCGTGGAGTGTCCATCATACAACTCCTGGTGTTGTTACTATAGAAACAATAACGTCTTATAATGAGCAAATTAATGAAAACCTTACATTAGTGTCAGAGCTACTGTTATAGAAAATTAATTAGATTTGAGCATTCAATAGCTTTGTGGTATAAATGATTTTTAAAAGTATTGTTTATTCTAATTGTTTAGAATATAAAATGTTTATTGTTGTTCACATGACCCAAGCAGAACATCATTATTTTTTTATGTCCCCTGAATACATTAGGGACAACCTCATGACGGACATCTATGGTGCCAATCTCTACAACCGCTACCTCGAGGAACGGCTGGCCAGGAAGAGTGGCAAAGCCATGCAACAAGCTCTGACCGGCACAGGAGCGTCTGTCACTCAGGACGAGGACACGGACAACGACTGGGAAAGCGAGTTAGCGTCTCCGTCTGCCACGTCCTGCAAGTCCATCCTGGTGTGTACAGGCGTGTATAACCCGCACATGGAGCTGCTCAAAGACACCAACCAGTGCATCAAAGAGACTGTGTTCCATGGACACCGCGACTTCCGCTTTGAGCCTGCACTGATCGAACCGGGCAGCGTCGTCCAGGATGTTCATGCTGCTGTCGAACTCATTTTCCAAATGGAAAAATTTGCAACGGAGGTTTAGTCACATGAAAACACTGAATACAAGAAGCTAAAACTTCTACTCTTTTGCCATTTTTAGGAACTTTATTTCAGTAAATATCTCGTAGTTATAAGGACAGATGATGAATAAGTCCATAAAGCACAATGCTTGAAGACACTGTGGTATTTTAGACATATATACCAGATAAATAGACATGATAATAGGCTTACAAGACTGTAATGTCACTTCAGGACCATCTAATTAGATGATTTTCCTTTGTTTGTGTGTTTTTCAACACAGTTTGACACATGAATTGGTCGTTTTCTCATTTTACAGTATGTTACTGCAAAGGTTTTTTTTTTTTCCCCCAAATTTGCAGTAACTGAGAAAAAACAAGCAGAGGCCAACTTTATAATTTCTGTTATAATGCTTAAAAGAGTAAATGAGCCAAAAATCAAATCAAATAGGTCAGGTGTTTGCATTTATTTTAAAGGTGTTACCTTTATTTTATTTACTTTATTTTTTTCAAATTTACCAAATATTTTAATCCTGAGAAAATTATTATTATTATTATTATTATTATTATTATTATTATTATTATTATTAAACCAGCATTTGGTCAAGAAATGTCTCTTTTAAATTTACCATTACAATTGACCCATACATCTTTGTTTTTTAATCTTATTATAAGCTGAGGTTTATATTGTGTACTGTTTATATTGTGTACTGTTAAGCTCCCTAGGTTTTACTTTATTTGTATTTCATTTATTAACTTATTGTTATATTTCTGCACTACTGTTAGGTCAGTTGAGGTTGCAGATCTGTTCTGTGTGTTTGTGGATTGTCCAAGCACATCACTGAATTATTATGGTCTCACTTTCTTTTACAGTGCCTTACACAGCTGAGAGACTTGTGGTATAAACAGTTCTGCTCTCTTGCACATTGTAGTGGCATGAAAACTATTAATTAATCTCATTTTATTGTTTATACATGATGTTAATAATAAAGTTAAATATTCAAATCAAACCTCAAGGCAGTTGACCTCATAGCTAAATAGTAAAGGCACACAGAAAAAGCGCTACCACTGGAACAGAACTGCATGTACGATGAATTTCTATTCTGTTCAGAACTGTTCAAGGTATTGAGAAAAATGAAATGGTAATAAAATGGTATCTCACTCAAAGCATAAAGGCTCAGGCGTACAATTCATTGTAAAGCTGCAACCTTGTGTTAGGCTCTAAACCAATAGATTTAGTGCCAATATATTTTCACATCATGATATTTTCCTAAACTTGTGTAGCTGTATAAAACGGGACTGACCCTATATCTGATTTAATCACATGGTACAACAATGCACATGGTTGTGTCAGAGTCACCACTGTCATCACTGTACTGAAGATGATCCATCACCTAAATCATATCTGGTCCAATGGATTTGGCAGAGAGAAGCTTCGCAAGTGCACATAGCAACAGTCAGTAAAGACTGGAGGTAACTTCAAACTGCTCTGTTAAACTGGAAAAACCTAGACTTGTAAATATAATCAATGTCCTGGTGGTACGATGTGGCCCAAAGTTCATTATTTTCCAATAACAGCACATCCCATAATTTTATTAAAGAACACCATGTACTTTTTATCCATTTAATATTACATATAATGTTGTGGAATGTCAGTGAAACAAAAAAGTTAGTTCCTGTTATCATTCGCATCATAGCAACTATAAACAAATGTTCACTCACCAGCCTTTATTTATTCTCTCTTAAAGTTAATTTTAAAAAATGCAGCTTGTCATGTTACGGATAACCTGGAAAGTGCAAAATCCTCTGTCCTTACAACACACCCAAGCTCTGACACTGGAGACTCCTTCCCTAAATGCTAAATAAACAGAAAACTTCATTATTACACACATCATACAAAATATACACACATTTTTTAATTCATTTATGTTGACTGTCCTCCATGCAAGTCTCTGTGTGAGTTGTTACTATAGAAACCATAACATATTAGAACAAGCAATTTATTATCAACCTTGCAGTCAGTACTATTGACAGAGCTGCTGTTGTAGAAAATTAATCAACATCTTCTGACCAAACAGATCAGAGAATTCAACAGTGCTGTGGTATAAATAAATGTATGTAAAATGATGATTCAGAGGCTTGTCCTGGAGAATGAATGTAAAACCTAACATTCCTCTATTTAGATTAAATGAGGGATATAATATTCTGTATATACTGTGCCTCGAACCTCCAGGGTTGGGAGTTTGATTCCTGCCCTGTGTGTGCGGAGGAATCTGAGGCTATCATGGGCACAGACTCACTGAAACTGGAGAGTTGAAGACTGGAAAAAGACCCATGATAGCCTAAGATTCCTGTTCTTGGCTGCGAGGAGTGCAACCAAATGTGATCTTCTGCTGCTGTAGCTCATCCTCCTCAAGGTTCGATGTTTTGTGCATGCTGAGATGCTTTTCTGCTCAACACGGTTGTAAAGAGTGATTATATAAGTTACTATATCCTTCCTGACAGCTCGAACCAATCTGGGCATTTTTCTCTGACCTCTTTTATCAAAAATGCGTTTCCACCCACAGAACTGTCGCTCTCTCAATGTTTTTTTGTTTTTCACACCATTCTGTGTAAACTCTAGAGACTGTTGTGTGAAAATCCCAGGAGATCAGCAGTTTCTGAAAAACATCCATGCCATGATCAAAGTCACAGAGATCACACTTTTTCTTCCTTCTGATATTTGATGTGAACATTAACTGAAGCTCTTGACCTGTATCTGCATGATTTTTTGCATTGATCATTGATCATTAGATAACGGCATGAATGTACAGGTGTACAGGTGTTCCTAATAAAGTGGGCATGAGCATATATTTTTAATACAGTGTCTGAATACTTTTTTCTCCATCAGTTTAGTTTTTTATACTTAACTTGGTTTATGCTTATGAATAAATACATGTTTTGTTCATATTTATAAGTACAAAGTCAAAAGACATTTGAATATATGCACTGGAAGTGTATTAAATAACAAAAACAAAAGTGTCTGTATACTTTTTTCCCCTCACTTTATCTGCCCCCAAAGCATTAAATAAGCTTCCAACTACAACCATACTCAGCATTTATGCTCCAACAGTTTTATTCATAAAATAATGCATTGAGAATTCAATATGAACAGCTAACGTTTAGAACATTAAATTATTGTGCATACAAAAAATAACGTCATTTGAGAAGAAAAAATTTGTTTGATCAAACACCATGATAGAAATGCATAGTTATATTTTATATACCTAAAAAAAGACTACATCATCAGTCTAACAATATCCAAATTGTATTAAAGGCACTTAGACTGAATCAGGAACATTTTTTTATCATTCACTTTAAAGCCAGTGGCTCTATATCCAAAACCAAGTATAAACAGTTTAGCACAAAAATGCAAAATGTAATAAATCTTCTAAAAACTGTAAAATTACTCTGCAAAAAATGTATTGTCTTTTATATACTGTGTATAAATTATGTATTTCACAAAAAGTGTACTAGAAATATTAAACATGTATTAAAGTGATTTTTAAACCTTCGTTCATGAAAAATGTGGACATAAATATTATAAATATGTGGTCTGAGATGCAATTAGTCCTTTAACCTTCTTTTCAGTTATTGTATGAGATCAAGAAAAGTCTTCATTAATAAAAGTTTTTTAATTCATTAATTATATGGCCCCTTTCATCCTAACCAGTCTGTGAAATAAAAAGTATGGAATTTTTAAAATATATAGGAAATGTTTTAAAAGGAAAAAAAAACATAAAAGGCTTTGCAAATTAACTTTCTAATACATTCAAAAACAATACTTTTTACCTTCATATTCTTATTAAAAACCTGTTAAAACATTACTATTTGCTAAAGAGTTTCATTCATGTGAAAAGCGTAAATCTATTTCTCATTTTATTTCAGCCTTCCCTTATTTGTATGCTATTTTCTTAATATAGTCTTTATGATATAAATACATGTTAAAATTGTAATGCTAACAATACAGCCAGGGATTTTTAAACCCTATAGGCTCAACATGTTTCCAGTTTAATAGTATAAGACACCTGATACCAGATTGTCTTTGTGTAATTATGCCAGTGAGCACAAAGATGGTTCAAAGACGGAGAATAAGTTTTGGCAGACATTAAAATTTTGGCCAGAGTGAAAGCGTTTCAAGGGACGTAGAAAAGTTGACTGTCGTGGTCATATACAGGACGTCAAACTTAAAATGGACCCGTTAAGTAAGTATATTTAGTAAGGATACACTGATATCAGAGTTCTGAGTAAAGTATATATAATATGAATCCTCTCAGACACTGATTCGACCCTCTGCAAGCTTCAGTTGAGAAGTTATGAGACATTTCCGAGGCATTCTGGCGATGTGCTGTAAGAGTGCTGAATCAGTCATCATGGAGATTTTCCTTGCCATGTCGCCTCTGGCTTGCTCATTAGGGGTCTCGATCTAAGCCCAGATTTCTGTCAAGCTCCTTTGTGACAATGTCTACTGTCAAAAGTGCTATACAAATCAAATTTATTTAAAAAGTGTATAAAGTACCACGGTAGATTGGATTGGAGAATTTGTCAAATGTGATCCAATATCAATCCAGCGTTTTTAAGGTCAGTGTTGGCTGCAGACTCAAAATCTCAGCACTGGATCTGGGCATCTTTAGTATCCAAGGCAGTCCATAACAGACTAATACCTGCATTTTATGGGCCAAGAGATAGTTCAGCCAAAACTTCAGCTTGTTTCGCTTGACCCATTAAATGCAATTCATCGCCGTCTCTTGTTAGCTGATGCTCACTGGGATGTAATAATACATATATAAATAAAAGTACCTCAGCTGTAGGTTCAGTACTAACGATAAGGAGTTAAATATGTCACCTGGAGAAAACAGTGGCATGAGAGACTATTCTCACCTTATTCCACTTTCTCTAGGTTGAATCAACAAGAACAGACTGATTTATACTTTTAACACATTCAGCTACAGTTTATATGAAGCTAGTTTGAGAATTTCAGGCAGGTCAAACCAGATCAAACCAAAAGTGGTTCAAACTTGGCTGAAACCTGATCATTCTCTTATTATAATCATAGTAGGATCATCGAAGTTCCTATAAGATCCAAGCAGCTGCTATCTTAATCATTTCCGTGCATTTTCCACTACTCCCTTTACTTCATCTTTCTTAAAACACAGATACTTTTGGGCCTGATATGGCCAACTACTGCTCCCTGAAAATCGGAGGTGTGTATCAGTTAATCAATTAATGATTGATAATTCGGTCAACACTGACAATTAGGCCGTGATTCACCCAAAGGAGCCCTGTGATGAATTACAGGCCAACGTGGCTAAGAACAGGAATAAGAACCTTAAAACCAAAACCAGCATCAACAGCTGCCACAGCTCCAGGCATCACCGCTCACGTCCTTGCTGTTGAGTTTGAAGCTGTCAGTTACGCTGTCTCTGAACACGGGCCCGCCGTGTCTCAGCATCAGCTCAGCTGCCATTTTATTAAACGCATCGTCCACGTTGCTGGAGTCTTTGGCAGACGTTTCGATGGCGCTAATGAAGTCCAGCTGGTGAGCCATCGCCTGAGCTTCCTCAAAAGAAACATCACGCTCTTCGGTTAAGTCCGATTTATTACCTGTTTGAACAGAAACACAGTGGAGCTGAAATCAACGTCCTTAATGCAACAGTTTGGCAAAAAAAGATTCTCCTTACCCCAAAGTCGATCAAGCAAGTTTTGGGGCAAAACACTAGCATTAAAAGGAGACTAATGCTGCTAAAACGTAATGGAAATCTACCTCACCCAAAACATATAAATAACTTATAACTATTACTATAAATATAAATATAACTTATAAAAACATATAAATATAAATAACATATAAGAACATCCAGTTCTTCAATAGTCACACAGACTTGCTGATATGGTTTAGTGTACCTTATTGTAATCTATAAACCTTCACCTTGTACCTGAATGATGTAACATTATGGAGAAGCCATTTTCCCTTTGCATAACTTTCTATCATCACTTCCTAGAGCCCAACTTTCAAAATGTTAATGCAGAATTACACCAGAAAACAGGAACCAATGGCAGTTCCCACCCACCAGCCAGCTCTTCCCTATCATATGACACATGAAGCCAGAGAATCGCAACTGCTGCTCATGCTGTGTCACAGGGCAGCGTAACACACTCGCAGGAAAGTGCTATCTGCCCTCTTCCACACACAAGCTCACAGATGCCCACAGTTGTGTTGCTCTGATTGACAGGGGGTAGACAGTATGCCATCCCTTCCAACCAGACATCATGGCCAATTTTGCTCTCTTGGCTCCCTAAGCCATACTATTAACAACAAGATTTATTAAAATATCTAAAAAGTTTTCACTGACCTATTAAAAGGGTGGCAATGTTTGAGCCGCCATACTTCTTGACGTCCTCCATCCATTTGGGTACAGCCATGAAGGATGCTTTCTTGGTGATGTCGTATGTGATTATGGCGCCATTTGTGCTGCGGTAGTAGCTCTGTGTGATGGTCCGAAACCTCTCCTGCCCTGCCGTGTCCCAAATCTGCAACTGTTCAACAAGAATGAATCATTCATTCTTTCATTCATTCATGCATCTTCAGTAACCCCAGCAACACTGGACACAAGGGATATTCACCATGGATGGTTCGCCAGACCACTGCAAGGCAACATTCACACACTCATTCACACCTAGTGGCAATTTAGAATAGCCAATCCACCTACGGGACAATGGGAGGAAACTGGGGAGTCTGGAGGAAACCCACACGATCACAGGGAAAACATGTGCAACTCCGTACAGACAGTAACCCGAGCTCAGGATCACAGTTACAATGGTGTTTAAAAAATTAAATAATCTCAAACATAAGTAATAAAGATCGGGTTTTGCTATTGGTTCCTAAAAAGACAGACTAAACTACTAAAGCTTTGCTGTAATGTTCTCTTTAAGTAGAGGTGAAACAAGGGCTAAATTCCACAGCACCACTATCAGCAGGTAGACTAACAGCATTGTGGGTAATGTAGGAAACTGTTAATGTAAGTGCAAGTAGACCAACATGGCAATGAAAGAAGCTGACTCAAATTTTCATTACAAAATAAATCTTGGATGTCACTAATTATAAAGATTAATATGCGAGTTGTTCAGACTGGATTTTTTTCCTTTAAGGAGTGTAAAGACTGTAGTGGCTTTAGGAGACAAATATCACAATTTTATCATACAATTTAACATTCCAGATTAGCTTTCATTTTTAATCCACATAAAGGATTATGATAATACCCTGGATGAATAGTTTAGCAGCTATCGTGATATGAAAGTTTACTGGCTCAGAGACTGATTCCAATCCCAGTGAGTTCACCTGTCTGAATGGTTTTAAGATTCTCTAGAACCATTTATAAACCAAAAATGTGCTGATGTTCTGCTGAGTCATCCATTACTTCCTCTCTCACTCTCTCTCACACACATATACACACACACACACACACACACACATCTAGCAAACTCACATGATGCCTATGTAAAGTCAGATAAGGCAGTATGAGCACCAGGTCTTCTCTGTGGTTTAGCAACTGAACTGCTCTTAGTGATTAACCGGAGAGAGAGGCGTCGTCATCAGAAGGCCACACCACCATGACACTTGTGGTGAAAAGGATCAACTCTACAGAGTTCACTGATCATTCTGACACACTGTAATCATCTGAAATTACACAGCAGCTTGAAACCTGATGCTGCTGCACCCAAGGCTCCTTTAATATCACTATAATATCTTTTGTTAAAATGTTTTTTTCCTTCTATATTTATTAATGAGTATAATTTTAAAATTCTAAATTATATCCATTATATCAATTAAGATGCATAATAATATTTTATTTCTTTAATTTTTCTTTTGTAAAGTTTCCAGTCAACGTCACTTGACGATTCAAAGAATCGAGACTGTCTTTATGATTCGTATCGGTTCACTGAACAAACGGAGCTTTGACTCGTTTGATTCCCCACACACACACACACACACACACACAGAGGCGTGCTAAAATAACACAAATAACAACTGTTAATGTTAGAATTTCAATATTCACTTGTTTCATACTGTCATTTCTACATGACGGCTTATAGTTATGGCTTATCACTAGCTCTCATTATTACTATGATAGGAGTTAGCCTAGCAACACCACATGTACAAATAATAATATGCTAAAACACACAACCAAGCTATAAACACACGGTTCTGACAGTCAGTGTACAAGCCTAACAAAATGCAAACATATGTAAGAAATGGTTATAAACTTAAAAAAAAAAAAGAGGCAACTGACAAAAACCATTCCCTGAATCGATTTGCCGGAACGACTCGTTCAAAAAGAACCGATTCGTTTGCTAGACACCAACCTTGACTCTTTTCCCCTGAATTTCCATCGTCTTCATTGTAAAATCCACTCCGATTGTGTTGCCTTGCCTTTCGATAAAAGTGCCCGTCTTAAACCGCTGAACCACGCAGGTTTTCCCCACACCGACATCCCCCACCAAAACTATTTTGAAGACGAAATCATAACTGTCGTCTGCTTCCAGTAACGACATGGCAGCCTGCGGTTTGTAACAGATAATGTGGGATAAATCAGGTGGAAAGATGTTTCAGCGTGAGTGTGTGTGTGTGTGTGTGTGTGTGTGCGCGCTGTAAACACTACACAGGCAAAAACAAAGTGACGTGGATAAATTGGCACCTGCAGAAACTCGCTAACCCGGAAAACAGAGCGGACGTGAACGTGTTTATTTTTTAAATGAGTCCCGCCCCCTGTGTTGTGATTGGCTGGAAGCTCACACAGAGGATTGCACTGTTATTTCACTGATATGAAGAGGTCACTGAATCACACGTCATGTGGGAAAATTCGAGAAAACGTCCCATTGTTCTGCCTTAAAACACTGGCGTTTAGTTTACTAGATAAACATGTCTGTTGTAGTTGCAGTTGTTGCAGCTTATTTGTCGTTTCTTACAAACTGAAATAAACTGAAATTCCTTGGAAGTACGGCATGTTCCTGTAGCCAGATGCGGCTTTTTCCCAGAATATTCCAATTTCGACTTGGAATTCCCAAACAGAGGTGGACCTGATGGGTTTTCCCAGTCTGACTGTCACCACATGACGTGATGTAACAAACCAGACACGTCACCAGCGCTGCCATCTTTGCAACCAAGTACAATAATGTTCAACATGTCAAATATAATTTCTCTGACAAATAAAAATAATAATAATAATAATAATAATAATAATAATAATAATAATAATAACATTATTATTATTATTATTATTATTATTATTATTATTATTATTATTACTATTATTTGTCAGATAAATAATAATAATAATAATTATTATTATTATTATTATAAATATGTATAATTAATAATAATCATCATCATCAATATAATAATAATAATAATAATAATAATAATAATAATAATATTTTTTTAAAAATCTGACAAAAAAAAAAAAACCAACAGAGTGCCATTTATGTTTTAAATGAAATGAAAAAGTTTAAGCCAAACTACTGATTTACAAAAATTTCTTGTTTTGTCAAAAGCATAATTTGATTAATGTAAATATGTAATTGCATAAGGCATCTTACCAAATTTCATTATGTGTATACAAAACTTAGTTACTGTTATAATCAGATGAAATATTGACACTGGAACAACATAAACCATGCATATGTTATTACACATAGTCATGGGAAAAAGAATGTACACCCTCCTTCCCTGTGTGGTCCTCACGAACTTCTATAAACAAACAAATAACCTCAGGTGACAAAAAAAAAAAAAAAAAAAAAGATTTCAATATGTCATCATTTTTCCCAAAAAAGTAAACCAACATTCAGAAACCAGGTGGGAAAAAATAAGTACACCCTATAATTCAGTAACATGTAGAACCGCCTTTAGCAACAATGACACTTGAAGTAAACATTTTCTGTAGGAGTTTCAGTCTCTCACATCATTTTGTAGAAATTTTGGCCCACGCTTCTTTACACCACTGCTTCAGTTCATTGATGTTTGAGGGCATTAGTTTATGCACAGCTCTCTTATGATCCCACCACAGCATTTCAATGGGGTTGAGGTCTGGACTTTGATTTGGCCATTCCAACACCTTGATTTTTTTCTTTTTTAGCCATTCAGATGTTGATTTGCTGCTGTGCTTGGGATCATTGTCCTGTTGCATGACCCAATTTTGGCCCAGTTTAAGCTGCTGGACAGATGGCCTCACTTTTGTCTCAAGAATATTCTGGTATAAAGCAGAGTTCATTGTTATCTCAATGACCGCATGTTTCCCATGGCCTGTGGCTTCAAAACAAGCCCAAATCATCACCCCTCCACCACCATGCTTGACAGGTGGTATGGGGTGTTTGTGGTGATATGCTGTGATTGGGTTTCACTAAACATGGTGCTATGCATGATGATCAGACATCTCCACATTGGTCTCATCAGTCTAAAGGATATTGTTTCAGAACATTTATGGTTTGTTCAGATGCAATTTTGCAAACCTAAGTCATGCTGCCATATACTTTTTGGAGACAAAGGGCTTTTTCCTAGCCACACTTCCATGAAAGCCATACTTGTTCAGTCTTTTTCTGAGTGTGCTGTCATGAACATAAATATTTAATGTGCTTACAGAAGCCTGTAGGTCACATGATGCTTGGGTTTTTCTTTATATCTCCAAGCATTACATGGTTTGACCTTGGACTGAACTTGCTGGGATGCCCACTCCTGGGAAGATTGTCAGCTGCCTTGAAGGATCTCCATTTGTCCTTCTCACTGTAGAATGGTGAATTTTGGTGATGGCCTTATA
The DNA here is from genome assembly GCA_022758105.1 of Pangasianodon gigas. NCBI lineage: Eukaryota > Metazoa > Chordata > Actinopteri > Siluriformes > Pangasiidae > Pangasianodon > Pangasianodon gigas. The sequence continues at coordinate 13,465,459 of CM040473.1, forward strand.
ACCCTTTCAAGGTTAATGAGCAGTTTCTCTGGGGTCATGGCTGATGTCCTTTCTTCATGGCATGATGTAGACACATACCTGAGGACTATCCAGTACAGAGTAACTGCAGTGTACTTGTGCAAATGTTGAGGTAGGAAAATTCACAGAATAGTGCACAAAGTTTCAAGAAAAACAGGACTTTGTTGGACAAGTTGATGCATTGTTATAAGCCTTGGGGTGAAACTGATGATATTCGACATGGCTGACAATGTATGACAGCTAGTTAGTCTACTCACTTATTCATTCATTCAATAACAATGTGTGTTAGGCTAATTTGCGGATAAAGAATAAAGTCAGAAAAGTGCAATCAGGTGGGAAATTGTGCAATCCTCCTGATTGTGGCACTGACATGCAGATGCTTGACTGTAGTCATGATGGTAAGTTTGCATTTGTAAAATATGCATCTGAAGGAAAATTCAAGGAGTGACTGCTCAGTTCAATAATAACTGCAAAGATAGTAAAAAAAAAAAAAAATGCAGGAGAGAATACATAAAGTTTTATATATGTGTGTTAGAGAGTGGGCCAGAGAAGAAATAGAAGAAAAAGATTGTTATATGTTCTTTATTGCTATTATATATATAATATATATAATATTTCTGTTTGATTGTTAATTTGAAGAAATAAATAAATAAATAGAATAAACACTAGGTGGCAGTGTGTTCATTTCGCTAGCTACAGTATCCGCCGTAGAAGACCTTTGAGCGGAAGTGACGACAGAACCGCTGAAAGTTTAAATTTGACAACGGAAAAGCGGAAAAGGAGGCAGGTAAACACAAGCGTCTAATGTGTTAAAAATAATATAGCTTAAGGCTTTAACTGCTATTTTATTATTTTCTAAAATGGCGAAAGAGAATTTTGAAAAAGATGGTACAATGTTTTTCTCATGTTTTAATTCTGCTGCGGTTTTTAGAAAGATAAACTCGTTATCAGCAGTTGGTCAGCTAGCTAACGCTTCTCAGTCGCTGAATACTGGATACATAAAAGTCTTTCAAATAGTTCCGTATTTTGCTCGTTTAGTCTTCTTTCTTTCTTTCTTTCTTTCTTTTAACCTTTTAGATGACATTAAAAATATCAAATTATTGACTTGCTTCCCTAGTAAAAGGAAGGGTGGTCAAATTTATTTCCCTAAATACTCTTCTTTAATTTGCAAATAATTCCTTTGAGAACTTATATATATATATATATATATATATATATATATATATATATATATATATATATATATATATATATATATATATATATATAATTATCCAAGAGCATGTTTTATATTTGTTTGTTTTTGTTTATCCTCCTTAACTGTAAACATTAAAGATGACTCTTATCTTGGTAACATTTCCTTAATGTTTAATAATGTCTCTAATATAATTCCAAAAGCTGATGTAGTTGATAAATAAGTGTGAGGAATAAATCTTTTTTTTTTTTTTTTTTTTTTTTTTTTTAGGAGCCATGATGGAGAATACGTTTCCAATATACAAGGTGGACGCCATCGTGCAGTTTTTTCGAACTGAAGTCTTGACAGGACAAGAGGCGAAACATTTAGCAAAAAGTGATATCACTCCAAATCCAAAGGTGAGCCATCATGCTGACTCTTGCACAGGTGAAATGATCTGCATGGCTGTGACTTAGATTCGCTTATTTTCATTTTGCAGGCGGATGTCATCCAGAGACTGTACATGAGAATACTGCAGCTTGTGTATCGCTTCAGGCCTGAGTGCCATTACCTGGTGAGTGCAGCTGAATCATAAAAGAAATCACTAGTTGTTGCAGTATGGCGTATAGTAGAATTGTGGATGTGCCCTTGATATCAAAACTGCTGTTTTGCTGTTGTTTTTTGTCCCTGTCCCTTACTGTTGCGGACACTTCCAGGAAAACAGTCAACAATGTTTTATGATTCATAACTAATCACAGCTTCGTGATCATCCAATTATCCATCCAATAATGCTCTCTAGAAACATGTACCCTACATGGCCAAAAGTATGTGGACACCTGACCCATATGTGAGCCTTCCCCAAACTGTTGCCACAAAGTTTGAAGCACACAATCATACAGGATGTCATTGTATGCTGTAGCATTAAGACTTCCCTTCACTGGAACTGTTCCAGCATGACAATGCTCCTGGGCACAAAGCGAGGTCTATGGAGACATGGTTTGTCAAGTCTAGTGTGGAAGAACTCCAATGTCCTGCACAGAGCCCTGACTTCAACCCCACTGAACACCACAGGGATGAACTGGAACCCTGACTGCATCCCAGACCTCCTCACCCGACATCAGTGCCTGATCTCACTAATGCTCTTGTGGCTGAATGAACACAAATCTCCACAGCCACACTCCAAAATCTAGTGGAAAGCTTTCCCAGAAGAGTGGAGATTATTATAACAGCAAAGGGAAATTAACTCTGGAATGGGACGTTCAAAAAACACATATGGGTGTGATGGTCAGGTGTCCACAAACTTTTAGCCATATAAACCATGTCCCATGCCTGGAGGCAGGTCTTGCTCAACAGTAGTAGTTCACTAGCAGTAAATGTGGTTTGTCTGAGTTTTTGGTTATGCATCTTCTTGCACGCTATTCACTTTGGCAACTATTGCTTGAGGGGGGGAAAATGGTAGGCGTTCATTCATTTTGAATAGCTAGGAATTTGTGCAAGGTAGCGGTTATGTGACGGACACGTTTCAGAGGTGATTTCATGACTTGGGACTCTTCAATGCCCTATGCAATATGCCACTTCATACTGAGGGAGAACACCATTTTGTCTTTTTACACCATCTAGGCTTCTTCATCAGTGAGAGTAAGTAAAAGGCAAGGCCCAAAAAAAAAAAAATAAATAAATTGATTCATCTGGGTTTATAAATCGTGTCAAATGCTTCAACATGATGTCACTCTGATGTCCTCTTTCAGAAGGAAATGTCAACATACGGCATCAAACCACAGCTAAGAAGCTCTTCATGGGGACTTTAAAGTTGTGTGCTTTATGATCGTTTTATCTGCTTTCTGTCGATGGTTTAGTAGCCCATTAGTGTTCATTCTCTGTAGTTTGACCGATTTGCTTGCTTATAGAGACAAGTAGGTTTCTACAAATTAATTTTGAGTAAAATATGTATTAATTAGAACAGTTGTGAGAATGTGCTTCATTTTAACCAATATTTAGGCTACAGTAACACAGCAGGCAAAAGTGGCCCATATACAATCTTTTTCTTCAGATATGACACAGATTTGTTACTTTTACAGCAAAAAACATTGAATCTGACATTTTCATTTCCGATTTCCGGTACGCATCCGATACGTGGCCATGTGACCTCTATCTGAACAGGTAGATCAGAAATCATGTGACTTTTACATCCATCCAACTCGATATTCATCATACTTTCACTCTACCGGGAAGGAAAGATGGAGGATGACATTGAAGGATAGGGATAGTGAGGAAAAAGGACCTCAAATATTTGGGGTGATGTTACTGTACAAGCAAAATTAGAAGGCACATATTGCAACCGCTTTGTGTTTGATGAGATCTCAATAGAAATGGCTGACCGCGGTCATAGGAGAACCTGGCTACAGTGCCAAGGAAAGTCAAAAGTTTAAAAGCAAAATTTAAAGAAACCAAGGACACGAACCAGAGAAGTGCCCATGGTCGAACAATGTGCCCTTTTTACAGTGAGCATGAACGCATCATGTGACGCATTGTTCCTTTGGACAGTTCAGGTCAGTTTAGGAGCGTGATCTGTTCAGACTAATGTCAGATACAGGCCACATTCAGAACGTAACGTGAACGGATTTAGTCAGTAAATTGAGTTTGGGCTACTTTTGCCTGCTGTGTGAATGTAGCTTTAGTCTATCAGATATAAGGGTGTGCTGTATCTTTCCTTTCAAGACAATACGATGTACATCACAGCATGATCATCAATACAGTGTACATTTATGAAAGGTGTGTTTTAAAGCAGCCAAACATTCAATACAATGATTGTTTTGAATACAGTGATGATCATGGGATTTTTATAGCAGTGGCAAACTTAAGTTCAATATTATCTTCTCAAGTGTCTCCGGTGAAACTAATGTCAACTGAAAAAAAAATTAATATTTTAGTCTGTTATTTTAGCCTTTTTTTCTGTCTGATTTGAGTTTGGCATAGTGCTGGGCAATATGATATAATATCAGTACTGTGAAAAATTACAATACACTTTTCTTAGATATCTTGTGTATCTAAGAAAAAAGTGTCAGGTTTTTCTTTTTCTTTTTTCTTTTTTTTGGTAACATTCACAAACTCTGATTATAAGCAGCCGATTAGAGATTATTAATTCCCCCTTTTCAGTGTCAAACAATTTTTGTAGCCGTTAAATAAAAACATCATTAATATCAGTCAAATGCAGCACTGCATTGCTTGCAGTTTGTTAGCAAACCTGTCCATCATGACGCATTTATTGTATTGTAGAAACGTTTTCAAGTATGATGAGTAATATATTTTTTGTCGTATCACCCCCTCCTTGTTTGGTGGGGCTACATTAGCTGTAGGTAACACCATGTGTGAATCAGAATTAGCACTGAAATGACTCCTTTCCTGCTCAGGTGCTTACTAAACTGATGTAGCTAGCATTTGTAGTGTTTTGTGTTCACCATTTGCAGTGCAGTTGTTGGCCGAGTGAGTGCACTATGCTGAGAGAGAATCTTCTCGATGAGCTAAACCTCTGTGCATAGTCGTGTAACAAACAGAACTCTGGTTAATTATGCAGTGTGTGCTGCAAGGCAGTTAAGTGTTGAAAGCTCATTTTAATCTTAAAACACTGCCTGTGAACAATTTCAGCATTTCACTAATAAGTGTAGCTTTTCAAATCATCTGGAAGTGGCAAAGCAGGAATTTACGGTATTTAACTGAATAAAATGCAGTTAAATAGGTATGCTTCTTGAATCTACTCTTGGTCAATGCTTAAGAGACAGAAATTCAATATACAAATTTTTTAATTTTTTTACATTTGGAAAAACTCCATATTGAGGAAGGCTTTAAGTGAATTTATGGGCACCGTGTGTGGCCATCAGACTCGGTGAATGAGCCGTGGCATACAGCTCCTCAAGGCTCCTCGTAAACTAGTAATTAAAAGCTGTGTGTGGTTTAAAAGTTTTACTGACAGAGATGCCAAGATCCAATTAAGATCTTAACCATATCATAAATATTGCAAACAGTGCCTCGGTTTCAGCTGGTGAAATTTTACACTCCACATATATTAACATGTGGCATTCAGGAGTTTTATCTTGCTGATTGGAACACTGTAAGAGTGCATGACATGTAAATTTATGTTGAATTATTATTATTATTATTTTCTCCCTACCTTATGATCCAGCTGATTGTGTTGGATGATTCTGATGATGACAATCCATGAAAATGGAATTTCTGAAAATTTTGAGGATAGTTGGGATAAGTGATTAGTTTCGTGTTTAACCTAAGCAGATTTTACGGTGCAGTATTTCAGTCCAGGTTGTTATTTCTTGTTATTCAGAAATGTCTGCATGAATATTTGTTGTTGTTCTTAAATACCCAGCCTTGTTTGTTCAATTACCTTTTAACAGGCACCTCTGTCAGAAAATCTCCAATACCCAATGTTACATGAGTGGTCCACACCAGTCTTGAGTCTCTATGTATGCATGTAAGTGGAATTTTCATCCCCTTCATCAGCTGCAGTAAAAATTAGTGTGAGAATTTAATAGAAACTTGAAATGTTCTTTCTCTCTCTCTCTCTCTCGCTCTGTGTCTCTCACACTTTTCTCTTAGGTGCCAGTTTTTGCCAGTGTGCCATGTGTATGACTTTTCACTGAATGACCTGCTTAATCCTAGTAAGCAAATGTTTTGTTTAAGATGTTTAAAGTGTTACCATAATTCCTAATCAAAAATCAGCAGCAGAAAAGTCAACAGAAAAGCGTTCGCCCTATGGTCAGGAGATTGTGAGTTCAGATCCTGACGAGACCTCTGCTGTGGCCAGGAGTCCAGGAGAGTAAAATTGGCCATGCTCTCTGGGTGAGAGGGGTGGCATACCCTTTCTCATCTGTCGATCACAGAGAGACTGGCCAATTGTGGATGTCTGTAAGGTCGTGTGTGCGGAAGAGGGTAGATAGCGCTTTCCTGCATGTGTGTTACTTTGCACTGTGATGTGACATGAATAGCAGTTCAAAAAGATGCACTTAGCTGGCTTCATGGCTTCATATAGTCTTGGAGGAAGCATGTGTTTGCCTTCGCCCTCCTCCTTGGTAGCAGTCATGTGATCATTTTTCATGTATCATGGATTCCTCGCATTTTACCCAGTCACATTAAAAATTGGATTTAAGATATTAAACCAATGCTGTGTGAACAAATTGCTGTGATCTGGATAGATTCTGGATCTCATCAGGGTCGTTTTTTGAGACTGAGGAGGTGGTCAGTGGCTAAGACGATCATCAAGCTTTCATAGTAAAGCAGTTTTTTTATAATGTGCAAAAATGCTCTGCTTCCGTATGCATTGGTTTTAATGAGATGTACAGTGCAGAGTTTGTGAGGTCTATATGTCAGGTCAGGATTTTTTGTGTGTGTATGTGGTGAAATTGTGTGATTTTCGATAAGCAAATAGGTAACAAGCATGTCTGTTTCTTAGTTTCTTCTTGGCCTTCGTGTTGCTTCAGCAAAACATCTACAGGAAGAGCACTGTGGCTGTAGAAACATTGTTCTTGCAAGTTATTTAGTATGAGTGCTAAATAACAAGTTATTTAGTCAGTCATGATTTGTTCTTCTCATGTTAATCTCTGCTTGTCTTATTCCAGAGCCCAAAAGAACAATCACTATTTTGAGTGGAATCCAAAATTTCCTGCACTTTAGGAAACAGAGGTTGGAAATAATTGCAGGCCATCAGCAGGCTTTTGTAAGTTCTTTGTAAATTATAAACACAACTACATCAGGCATTGCATCAGGAATATGGTATCATTGTTTCAGGAATGTAGAATTGATTGTACTATTGAATTGTATTAGCTTTTAATTTAAAAAATGATCTATTACATTTTGCAGTCTTAAAAAGAATGCAATTATTGCTTAACATCAGGGTTTTGTTATTCATTTCTGTCTTTATCATATTTTTGTGCTTTTTCTCTGCATATTCCTAATTTTATTTCTTAATTTTTTAATTTGTTTACTTTGTGTCTTCATCTAAATTGATGCTTTTTGTAATCTTAATTGCTTTGTAAAGGAAACAGTAGGTTAATATTACATTAAAAGTGCCTGAGAACAATAACTTAATCTAGTTTCCATAACAGTTTTATAATACTTTGTGCAATATCATGGTTACATTGTGGTTTACAGTATTTGAGGCAATAACTATGATGTGAAAGTCTTTGTTCACTTCCCTCTTACTACAGCGTGCAGATATGGATAAACTTCAGTATTGCACAAAAGGCATTAAGGAAGCTGAAAAGAAGATAGAGAAACTGATGTAGGTACTCCTTTCATTCTTGAACACTGAAAGATTTTTGCCAAAATGTGTGGTCACCATTCAATCTACGTTACTATATTAGATATTTAGTTATGACCCATTCCAGTGTCAAGGTTTTGTAATATTTACAAACGTTCTTGCTCAGGACAATCCCACCAGAGCAGCAAGCAGAGGCTAAAGAACTGGCTGCAGCCCTCACAGAAGTGAAGAATGCTACCATGCAAGAAACCCAGGAAGTGGTAAGATCTATCTCAAAGCTTGCAGTGTGAAATTCAGTATGCTGGTGTAGAAAATGTTTTTTTGCTTAATTTTTGAAGGGGAGCACAAGGCCCTTTTCCGCCACCTTGAATCAGTTTCATCTTGAACCATTCTGCACTTTTCCTCTAAAAAGCGCTGATTTGGGGCTAAGGCATCAGCGGTTTGGGGATGGTGTAATTCGTCACAAATCAACATTTTATGTGGGGTTTTGCAATTTATCAATTAATTAACAGTTGAGAAAGCAGCAACTGCTACAAACTAAAAGGGAGTTTCACTGCCAACACTAACAGCTTAGTTTGAATAGGTACACAGTCAGAATAAGCAGCCAAAAGCTAAAACCATGTAAACTGATGTCCATGACTGTCTTTGCTGTGTATAGCTACACAAGGATTTGATTTAAAATGTTCTCAAAGCCAGAAGTAGAAAATACTCCACTATTATTATCTACATGCTATGGGTGTTAAACCTCAGCAGCTGATGACCTAATGGTTCCTAATTTAAAAAAAAAAAAAAAAAAGTGAGCAAACTGTGGTATTGTGTTGGTGGTGAAGGGAACCCACAGCTCCAAAACGAAGGGGGGAGAATGATCTGTGAAACTTTGTCCTTACTGTGCTGCTACAAACTGCTTAACACTAAGTGCCTCTTCTATTTTTTCAGAATGCCCTTAATGAACAGGTTGCAGAGTGCAAAAGAGAAATCGCAGAACGGTCACAGAAACTGGTATGTACAAATCAGTTCCAAAATAATATCCCTAAGGATCCTAAATCCGTGATTGCACTGCTCAGTGCCCAGAAGACCAGTATTAACCTAATTAGGCAGCAAAGTATGAATAATTGGTGGCTAATCTTGGATGAAGCCTACGTAAGCTTTACCCTCAGCCATCACAAGGCAGATGGAGCTTGTCCATCCTGTGTAGCTTTTTTTTTTTCTTTTTTTTTTAAAATAACTATGCATGTGTTTTTATTCTGAATGGGTTAAACAATCCCAATTCTTGGACAGAGGGAGGTCATTTAAGCGTGCTTATTGTATATTATAGTCTGGTTTTTTTTTTTTGTTTTTTTTTTTTTTTAACTCAGTTTTGCTGGGTATTTAGTATAACACTTAAGTTTGGTATTGTATAAATATTTAACACTATATGGAGTGCCCTTTAAGCATTTACCCTTAACTTTATATTCAACTTTATATTGATTGACCTAATTACATCATATTCTGCATTTTTTGAACTATAAGTTCTGCTGGAGTGTAATTATGTTTTCGCACTTGGTCCGAATACTTGACTCCACACTCACGACCAATTGTGGGCTCGTTTCAAGTAGCAGCTCATTAATTGCAGTTTATTGTTTACATAGATGAAGTCCTTCCGACTGGGGCTTGTCTGTGCAGGTCCATACATCACTTATGTGCATGCAGAATGGCAGGCACTAGATTCATCCGTTTTCTGTTTTATTATTTTCCTGTAGTACCAACAGGAAAAACAAAACAGCCATTTTTAGATACATGGCATGTCATCATGCAGGAATACCTGCAAATGTAGAGCTGATCTTTTATAAAAGAAGATTTTTAGCCATGTAGGTCGGCATGAGACTTTCATGATGCGATTTTCATGACGCTGTCAGTGCAAGCACTCATGCCACAAAAGTAGAAACAGTAAGTAATGTGACAAATTGAACCAATCACAATACTCGACCTGCTGTGAAGCAAATCCCAGGCCACCATCTTCAGGAGAATTGGTTCTCTTAACCGCTCCCGGGCTTAAAAACAGTGCTCACACTTCACCAATTATAACAAACAACCCCAAGCCTTGTTCAAAGGAATTTGTCTATTTTACTTCTAACACTAATTTCAGCTCATGAAGGCCTTAATACACAGATCATGAGCTGAAGCAGGTGTGTTGAATGAGGAGAATGCTACATTCTGAAGTCCTGTGCCATAGCTACACGGTTATACAGTCTAGGGTTGGTTAGACCACTGTAAATGATATATAGTCCCATCCAGATGTATTGGAACGGCAATGCCAAGTACTTTGTTTTTAGTATACGCTGAAGACATTTGGGTTTGAGCTCAAAAGATGAATATGAGATGATAGATCATAATTTCATCTTTCATTTCCCTGTACATTACATCTACACTGTAACATTGGTTTGACCTACTTTCAATTCCACAACGCTACTCCAATGTCTGTTTTCTGCAATAGATAGTAGATCTGATGCATTTGCATACAGTGAACGTAAAGTTCTCTTTATGAACTATACTCTTTATGACTCTATCTTAAATCGTTTTTTCTTTCTACAGAGCCAGAGGAAGCTAGATGTGGCCACTCACAAAGATGAAATAGCCAAACTTAAGTCTCAGATTGTTGAGTCTCCTGAGGAGCTCAAGAATGAGATGGAGAAGATGAAGGAGAGCATAAAGAACATCAAGATCTCAAAAGTAGGTGGCTATGCAAGGTATGAAGGTTGCATGTGTAAATGTGTAGGCTTATAAACCAAATACACCCAAATATCATCCCCTTGGCTGTAGAAGGTATAATGACAGTTCTTCTGTGGTCCTAAGTGTTTGAAATTCCTGGCGTTTCTATTTAACGTAGATGTATTGCCTTGTATATAATGTGTATGTTTAAAATGTTGGAGTACAGAGGTGGAACAGAACCCTATGCCCTGTTTGCGTGTAACTGCAGGAGCTGGCAGATGAGACGCTGGTGGAGCTGCAGATTAAGGTGCAGTGTGCTAGCCAAGGCGAAGCAGAGATTCAAGTAATACTGAAACAGCTGCATGACCTGCAGGCCAGCATGTGCAAGACTAACCAACAGAAGGAAGAGGTAAATCTGCACACTTCCTGCATTAGGCCAAGATGATCTTATTTTTGTCAACCTCAGTAAGTTGGATTTAAATAACTCCCGAATTAGAGAATAAAAAATGATGACATGTAAATTGGGTTACACTTACTGTGTAACTAGGACGAGTGTGATGTGCAGAAAGTGAGGTGCACAGAGTAGTTAATTTTTGTAGGCAGTGACATGAAACAGAACAGCCTTGTCCTATTTATGCAGTGGCTTCTGTATGCAATTACAGAGTACCAAGAGGTTTGTGTGGTCCATCTCAGTTCTGAACAGTGTCTCCTTAAATACGAATACAAGATAAATAGGGATGCACAGATCCAATTTCAGTACAATATCCAATAGTGATTCAGAACTGACATTCTCACAGCAGCTGAGCCTGTTGTGCATTTGTACAATAAAATGCTTCAGTAGATTAGAATGGAAAATGTCCAATCCAATTTGATTGTGATCCATTACAAGCCATTTAACAGACGTATCAGTACACCACCAGCTCTGGTTTCAAATAAAATATTAAAATATAGCAAGCACAGAAGCTGGTCAGTACAAGAAGTACATTATTGCAGTTGCATATTTTGCACTAAATTAGCATGGTTAAAGATATTTGTTTAAATTATAAGAAATATTTAACATAATATTTAACATGATCAGGTCAGTTGCCCCCAACATGGGACGTTTTAAATGTGCATGGTAGCATTTTGCATGGATGTTTATGGATGATTGGACAGTGACATTTTGTCTGACGACTCTATTGTGTGTACAGGTCCAGAATCTGGTGGCTCTCTACGAGTCCCTGCAGAAGGAGCTAAAGGGCCTGAGCAATGAAGAGGGCCAGCTAAAGAGAGGTCTCGCCATGAAACAAGACAAACAGTCCAAGCAGCAGATTCGTCATCAGAAAAAGAAGGAGCTCAAGGACCAGCATGTCCAAAATATACTTGGGTAAGAATTGAGGCTGAATGATTGTTATTGATAATTCTCACACACACACACACACACACACACACACACACACACACACCCTTTCATTCTGGAGGGTAGACTCTGGTGTAGTGTTGTTGGTGGACATGTTTTTCCCTCAAATGTCAAATGTTAAGCATGTATTGTTTTTCTTTTGCCAAGGCAATATGACAAAGTTCATGAAAAACGTGAGGAAATCGTGGATCGGATAAAAACCATCACCCGAGAGACCACGCAGTTCAAGGCAAAAATGCAGAAGCTCCGAGATACCTGCAACCAGAACAGTGAAAAAGCTCAGGTATGCACTTCTCTTAGCTGCTGTGTAAGTCTGTGCATCTTGGAGAACTCTTAACCTTTTTTTTTACAGTGCACAAAATGTTATTTGTATACCTACAATGTCATAGCTTAAATTTTTTCACAAAAATCATACTGGCACAAATAGCCCAATAAATTCAGTTTATTTAATCCAATGTTATTTGTTCAATAGTGAGAAAATAGATTTGTTTTAATTTCATCACAGTCTGGATTTTTTCCTTATCGTTGAGTCAAATTTGTTTGACCAGCCAGTAAACTCAATTATTATTAAATATTTATCGGCAATTTAATAATAGTAATACACTCAGAAAAAAGGGCACTAAACTATTCCTTGACACTGGTGTGGTACCCTTTTGTTTTGTATCATTAATATGTATTAATATTTACCTGGAAACATGGAGACAGTGTACATTTTTTCTGAGTGTATGAACAGATTAACCAGTCGGACAAAGGTACAGTGTTAATCCAAGTACCTCTGCTGTGATGCATCCAATAGCGTCCCTTAATGATGCAGTCATTCTCTCGTTTTCTGTTTTGGCTGGTTCTTTAGGGGGGTGTGTGTATGTGTGTGTGTGTGTGTGTGTGTTTGTATACGCGCTACAATTCTACATGCAACTAGTGTTTTTCTTTGAGTCACGTTCACCTTTGAAATGAGATTTGATTGAATCTGTGTTTTTCCTTTAAGGCCATCTACGACCGGCTGCTCACCACGCTGGAGCAGTACCACAAACGTCTTGAAAATCTAGTGATGGAGGGCAGTGCTGACATCATGAAGATGAAAACTAATTTCTAAACTACTTTTGGCAAATGGTTTTTCCCCTTAATTTCTTTGCTCCTGTGTAGTCTTTTGTCTCTGTACCTTTTTCAGATATGTTTGTCATATGTAAATTTTCCTTTTTTGCCAGGAATAAAATTAAATAAAATGTTACTTTTGGTACATAACTAGTAGTTTTTAGTGATTAAGCTCATGGTGGTGCAGTGGGTATAGCTTTGCTGCCTCACAGCTCCATGGTTCTGGGTTTGATCCTGAGCTCGAGTTTGTCTGTGTGGTTTCGCATGCTCTCCCAGTGTTCTCATGAGTTTCCTTCAGGATCTCTGATGTCCTCGTACTGTCCACAGAATGCAGTTATGTGGATTGGCTATGCTAAATTCCCCCTAGGTGTGAATGTGCGTATGAATGTGTGTATGCATGGTGCTCTGTGATGAACTGGCATCCCATCCGGGGTAAATTCTCCTGCCTTTAGCCCTGTGTTACCGGTTTAGGCTTCAGATTCACCATGAACCTGATCAGAGTAAAGCGGTTACTGAAAATGAGTGAGTAAATGCTTTTTCCTCAAATCTGTTTGTTTGCCTGTATTATGTCAGTAAAAAGGGTCAGATATTAACTACATTTTTAGTTAAACAATATTAATCTAGTCTTTAAGGTATTCTAATCTTTTTCCCTGCACAAGGGGTAGGGTTTCATGTGTGGCTTCTTGATTTTGTGTTTGTTTGTTTTTTTCATGCCATTGTAAAGATAATCAAACAGATTACAGAGCTGTAAGGCTTTACTATTCATTATACTATGCTCTGTAGAGTATAAGATTTTATGCACATAAATATCTAAAGTACATATAGTACATATGTGTATGTATAGTGTGTACATGAAAACATTCCTATAAATTTACCTGGTGTGCTATTTAAACAAGCAGATGAGAGAGAGAGAGGAAAAGCTGTTGTGCTTTGGGGACATTTTGCTGCAGTGGTTTGGGTTTTAGAGAGAAGTCACTGCAAATGGATGCAAACTTCTTCTGACTGATCCCCTTTATCCTGTGATGAATCATTTCTCTCCTGCTGGGTGTGGCTTCAGGAATGTTTCCAAAGTAAATATTCCTAAAATAATATATTTATCATATATTTCTTAAAAAAATAATAATTCACAATTTTTTTATGACTAATTTACACTAGCGAAAGTGAAAGCTGGTAACTGGTAACATCCGCCCAGTTTTATTTAGATTATTTCAACACCTTCATTTCTTCATGGACATATTTCCGTGGAAGCGAAACAGAACTACGCCTTGGATTTGGGTTGCCAGATTGGACAGAGTCAATCCTCCTAAATAAACATCGATTTAATTTCAACCGTAAACAGATATAACAAATAAAAGATATAATCAGATAAATGGAAATACAGTGTTTCAGGGAATAACAATAATAATAATAATAATAATAATAATAATAATAATAGGGGAAGAAAGACAGCCAAAAAGAAAAGGAAGAGTATCCGCTTTCCATTGTATAATTCACTAGTCAGAAGTTGAATATAATTATTTTTCATAGTTTCAGGAAATTTTTCAAGAAATGGAAACAGTATGAATAAGATGACTGGCCTCTGTTGTCACATTTTCATAATCATATGAGTCAAATATTCTAAGCTCCAATTTTATATTTTTATTTTTTGACATAGAATAGACACATTTGTCTGTTAAAGAATCATAACAAACAAATACCATATATACTATTTAATTATTTTCCCAGAAGTGATGAACTATAAAATATCTTAGATAGATAGATAGATAGATAAAATATATATATATTTTTTTCTAGGTATACAGTACTATCATATTGGTGACATTGGTGTCCATAGCACTAAGGAACAGGTACAAAACTCTCAAACACAAATTTTCATTTTAAGGGGCACTTTAAATGGGTGCATTTATCCATCCATCCACCTTTTGTACCGCATATCCTACACAGGGTCACGGGGTAACCTGGAGCCTATCCCAAGGGACTCAGGTCATGAGGCAGGGGACACCCTGGACAGGGTGCCAACCCATCGCAGACACACTCACACACCCATTCACACACTGTGAACAATTTGGAAATGCCAATCAGCCTACAATGCACGAGGAACCCAGAGTACCCAGAGGAAGCCCTCGAAGCACAGAGAGAACATGCAAGCTCCATGCACACAGGGCAGAGGTGGGATTCGAACCCCCAACCCTGAACATGCTAACCACTAAGCCACCGTGCCCCCAGGTGCATAAACGCCTGATGCACAAATATCTCAATCACATGAAAACTTTTTTCAAGTAAGAGAAGTCTGTTTTGTTACTCTCTTTTTGTACAATGTTAAACTAACTCAACACTGTCAATCATCTTGACATCTGATAAGCTATTAATCATGCTAATTGATAGTTAACCATACAGTGATGATAGACAGAACTAGACTATTTTGGTTTCATTTGCATGCAAAATGAACACAAAATTCAAAATGCTCTCCAGATGAGTAAACTGCATTCATAAATCATAATTCTTCTGATTACATTGTTGTTCTTTAGCAGGCTGGCAGAGGATGCTACTGAGCATGTGTAGAGTGAGTGTCACCACTGCAGCTTGTTTCTGATTGGAGCAATGAACTCCTTGCATCAGTGTTATGAAGCATTTCCATTTTGCCTTAGTCTGACTCTCACATTTCTAGCAGCCCAAATTTAAATCCAAACCCCAAATCATTGTTTCAATTAATTGATTAATGAATTAATTGTTAACATGTCAATTCATCTCTTATATTGAAGACCTAATGAAATTGATAGGGAAATTCTCAGGTGAATTGCACCTGTTGTCATTATATGAAACGTTGCTACTGTTTGGGAACAAGTAGCAATCATGGTGAAGGGAGCATCACGTTGTTTCTCTGCAAATGGTACTGGGACATTACACATTATCAAAGGAAACAGGAATGGAGCTTTGTACCAGGACATATTAGATGAGAATTTAATCTCATCACCCAAGAAAATGAATCTGGGGAGAACGTGGACTTTTCGACAAGACAACGACCCCAAACATACAGCCAGAATAACTCAAGACTGGCTTAATAAAAGGTCCAATCTCATGACTTTTTAAATTTATGCAGGATTTTGAAATTGTGAGTCCTTCAGAGGGACCCTTAAGGAATTTAAGATGATTTGCCAAGAGGAATGGGCCAAAAATGAACCAAAGTGCTGCAATAAGCTAATAACTATAGACACCTAGAAACTGGCAACAAAGTACTATTGCTGATATTTATGGTTATGAATATTTTTTTTCCCTTATCACTTTAGTTTTAAACATATCTTTGTTTATACTTATGAATACATACTTTTTTGTTCATAAGTTATAAGACATTATATGTGTAATGGAGACAGTATATACACAGGAAGTGTATTAAACAACAAAAACAAAGGTGTCTGAATACTAATCCCCCTCAATCTATGTGATTATTTACGTTCCAAATAAGCCAGCAGGGGGAAACCTGTTAATCTGGCAACCCTGGTAGTGTGAGGCTCAGAGGCGTGTTGTCCAGCTCCTATATCTCACATTACTGTAGAAGACTGAAGAGTATTTGAGAGCTGAAAGGGGAGAGAGATATCCAGCATGGCCTCGTCCATCCCCGCCGCCCTGGCCTTCACTGCCACTTTGCTTTTAACCGCAGTTGGTAAGTGGAAGTGTAATTTTAGTGTGTGTGTGTGTGGTTTTTTTTTTTTTTTGGCGACGTTATTTATTTATTTATTTATTTATCTAACCACAAATTTATTAATTTTCTCCCTAAATGTCGAGTGTTTTATTTATGCGACAGAAGACTTGGTGTTGTGGTTTTGAGCGTTTACAACATTTTCATCTTATATGACGAAGTTGACGCATTGTTTATGTTAATGATTTGTTAATGTAGGGTGTGTGTGTGTGTGTGTGTGTGTGTTAAAAGAATTGGCAAACAGCTCGCGCTTTCTTCCCCTGCTGTTGTTGTGTTGTTGTTAGCCGTTAGCTTCTCTCAAAGTTTTTTTTTTTTTAATTCCTTCAGCGGAAATATACACAAATATAGAGGATATAAATGTTCATATCCTACCCAAGCTTGGATAATAGTACACTATAGAAGTATTTTGTACATATTTTAACTTCGACTTTGTCCTATAAACACTATAAAGTATTTCTGAAGCACATTAGACCACTGACGTTAAACTCAGACTCACTCAGGTCCTGTAGAAATGACAACATGCTTGTGTGTAATTGTAAATAAAATTATAGTTAATTACTTAATATTATTTTATAACTTCATGTTAAATCCTGTAAGCTTGTAAATATGATGTGGAAGTGTTATATCAGACTGTCATCCAGTGAGCTGATTTTTTTTTTTTTTAATTATTGAGTAATTTATTTATTTATTTAGGTATTAACATCATATTTAGTTCAAATATTTTTCTTAGTTTTTTTTTTTAAATCCGCTTAGGTTTAATAGCAGGGATTTTTACTACATTTTTAACTTGCACAAAATGTCTGAAGTCCTGAAAAGAAAAGAAAAATGTTCATGTTGCTGTTTACTAGAGCACTATCCTTCACCTGATCATTACACAGCTCCAGATGTTTAACCTCTTTATTTAAAATATATATATATTATTTATAATAATGCTTAAATATCCCTTAATTCTTTTTTCCTTCCTTTCTCTAGCTGATGACTGCGAGAGCTACTTAACTCCGGCTGGTGTTTACAAACGGTCCCAGGATTGCTCATTTCTCCAGTTCTGCTGTGGAACCTGTGACAATCGGTACTGCTGCTCAGATCCCTTCAGGAAACTCGATGATGACTACTGCAGGCAGTAAGAATGATTTAACATCAAGTCAAAATGTTACATGTTTTCATTGCATGGTGTACTGTTACTTCTGGTAAAGTTTTTTTTTTTTCTAAAAAGTTTAGCACTTTTTTTTGGTAGAGAAGAAGAAGAAGAAAAGCTTTACATTAATGAAACCGTTAATTTAACTGATTAAGGCTTGTTTCAGCTTTACTAGTTTGTATGGAAGTGAGTCACTTTGCAGATTTGCAGCCCCTAGATGATGCAAGTTTCCGTACACAGCTTCCTGTAGGCCTGTTATATAAGTGGGCTTGCTAAATTACTTTGTTCTTTACGTCTCTTTCTTTTTTGCATTATTTTCTTTACTTATGTAAATGTTGACACAACATAATTCACCACAATAACAGTCTTAAATATAGTCTGCTTCACTATATATGTGTGCTACGTGACCACTTTATTAAGAACACCATCACCGTAGACCTGTACATTCATGCAATTATCCAATCAGCCAAACATGTGGCAGCAGTGCAATAAGCATAAGATCATGCAGATACAAGTCAGCAGCTTCAGTTCATGTTCACATCAAACATCAGAATGGGGAACAAGTGTGATCTCTGTGACTTTAACATGATGCCAGATGGGCTAGTTTGAGTATGTTAGAAACTGCTGATCTCCTGGGATGTTTACAGTTATGGAAAAAGAAAGTACTTCCTTCAGTTCTATGTTTTTTTTTTTATTATTATTATTATTATATTGTGTGGTCCTGACCAATTTCTTTAAACAAACAAATAAACTCAGACAACACTGAGTTTGTTTTTTGGAAATGATGACTAAATATTGAAATCTGTCATGTTGTCACTAGAGGTTATTTATTTAAAAGTTGTTACAGAAGTTGGTGAGGACCAAAATTGTTATTAGGCCCTGATAAATAGAAACATAGAATTGAAGGAGGGTGTACTTTCTTTTTCCCATGACTTTCATGCAACGTCTTCGTCCTGCTTCTCATTCTAGAGGTGTGTATCAGGACTGATTTTGTTTGGTCCCTCAGTTTTATTGTCTTGTGGGTTGGAGCACACAGTCAGATATGAAACTTGCAGTGAACAGGATGTCCACATAGATTAACATGGGAGTGTATTGAATGCTGCACAGTGTGTTTACCATGTCTGGTATATAATGGACTTTCATTCATATTCCTTCATTCATTTTTAATAACTGCTTTATCCTGATCAGGGTTGGTGTGGTTTAAGCTGCATATTTGCCTGTATTTTGAGAAATAGAATGATTAAAAAATATTACTTAAATAGTATAGACATCACTGGTGCACTAACACTATTAGTGTAGTAGTTTATGTTTTGGGCTGTCGCCAAAACCAGAGAACCAATAAAAACTCTGGAATGGGAAGTTCAACAAGCACATATGATTGTGATGGGTAGGTTTCCACATAGCTTTGGCCATGTAGTGTATGTGTATAATATGGCAGTCCTGTTGAACTTTGCTTTTTCAGTACTATTCCTGTTCGTTTGTTTTTTTTTTGTTTGTTTCAATCAAAAATGTACATACACCTAGGCTAAAGATATTCAATCTCAGTTTTTCACAACTCCACACATTTCATGTTACCATACATTTTTTTGGCAGGTCATTTACGGCATCTACTTTGTTCACATAAGAGGAAATTTTAAAACAATCTGTTAGAGACAGATTTATTTCAGCTTTAATTCACTATATCAGAAATCTAGTGGGTCAGAAGTTTACATATGCCAAGTTGACTGTCTCTTTAAACAGTTTAGAAGAAATTGACGTAATGACTTTTAGATAATGCTTCATAATGCTTCTGATTGTTCAGTTGTCATAATTAGGAGATAAAAGGAGGTTAAAGGGCTGACCTTTAGAGCCTGTGCCTGTTTGTCCTTGATACCATGGAAAAATCCAAGCAATTCAGCCAAGACATCAGTCCGGTTCCTCCTTAGGAGTAATTTCCAAAGAACTGAAGGTACCATGAGCATCTGTACAAACATTTGTATGCAAATGTAAAAATCCTGGGACCATACAGACACTGTATCATTCAGGAAAGAGGAACAAATGAACTCCCAGGGATGAAAACTTTGGTCCAAAATGTTCAACTGAACCCCAGGATAAAAAAAAAGTGACAGTGACGTTTGCAGGTGATAATCAGCCTTTTGGAAGAATGTTCTCTGGTCAGAGTACATTCAGAGTACAGAAACAAACAAAAAATAACTGTTTGGCCATAATGATCAGCACTAACTATAGAGGAAAATAGCTGAGACTTTTAATCCGAAGAACACCATCCCAACTGTGAAGCATGGGGATGGCAGCATCATGTTGTGTGGGAGTTTTGCTGGAAAGTGACTGGGACACTTCAGAAAATAGATGGCATCATGAGGAAGAAGGATTATCTAGAAATACTGAAGCAACACCTCAAGACATCAGCCAGAATGGGCAAATATTTCAGCAAAGTATTGTGAGAAGCTTGTGGAAGACTACCCCAAGACTTTGATTCATGTTCAAGCAATTAAAAGGCAATGCCACCAAATACTAACAAAGTGTATATAAATTATCAACCCTGAAAATCTTATATAGTGAATTAAAGCTGAAATAAAGCTGGGCTATTATTTTGAAATGACCTCTTAGGGAATTAAAGTAGATATTCTAATTGACCTGCCAAAAGAAATGTATGGTAACATGAAATGTGTGGAGCTGTGAAAAATTAAGTTTGAATGGCTTTAGCCTAGGTGTGTGTAAGCTTTTGCGTCAACTCTAAGAGTGTCATCCTGAACTGTTGTCCTAAACCGTCCTAAAACTTTTGGCCAGATTTTACCTGATGTACGGAAAGGAATAAGTACAAGCACATCATTTATGCCATATTTATGTTGAAGTTTTTTAAATAATATTTTAATTTTTAAAAAATAAATTAGAACTGCAACAACTAAATGACAACATCAGTAAAAACCGACGATAACAATAGTTGGTAACGATTTTCGTTAGCTGGCCGTATATAAAGCCAGCTGTGGCGCTGCGTTACTTCATATAGAATAAAAACACATTTGATGCAAATGACTACACATTACAGCAGAAACAACCTCCTCTAAAGTATAGGAACTCTTTAAGTTACAGTACACTGGTTCTCAGGACATAACTTGTGTTTGTAATTCATAACTTGAGTTATATTTTGATTTGTAGTCATTTGTTTTTGGTAAATATGAGAAACAGGGGAAGCACAGTGTACCTGCTTGACGCTTGTTAACCGCTGTATACTGAGTTCTCCTACCTTATCCAGACCACATTTATGGTCTGTCTGTCCTACCCTGCCACAAAACATTTTGTGCTACTTTGGCCAAAAAAGTATTTGGTAGTTCGTATGACAACTCAGTGGGTTGAAAATGACTGAACACGGTCTGGAATGAATTAGTCTGTGAGATAAGCTTTTTCTCACTTCATAACAGCTCATGTCATGTAGCATGTGCAACATGCACTGTTGAGCAGCAAGTAGCAAGCCGTTTGAATTGAATTCACTTGTAAGTAGTTGTACCCATTAACACTGATAAATGCTACACTGTCTAATTCTCTTAGTATATACACTATATATTTTCAATATATCTTTTTTTTTTTAATCAAGTCATGAAGTCGCCATCCTGGTTTCCTTTCACATTGAAGTGAGTCAAAAAAAACCTCGAAACCAAGTCGATTCACTGATTCCAGACACTAAAATCTTGAAAAGAGTCAACCCCAAAGCTTCCACACACAGAAAAGGATTCAGCTCTCATTCACACGGCAAGAAAACTGAATGGAACATTTCATTTAGCAAGACAGACAGTGGATGTTTATTTTCCATTTATTTTTTCCTATTCATCTGGTTGGAATTTGACAAAATCAGGGCTTGAGTTGCAGATAAGATATATAGAAAAAAAGTGTGAAGACCTTTAAAAAATGCATGGAATACTGTCACCTTGTGTTAGATTGCATGTCTCATGTGGTTGGTATGATAATGTCAGATTAATGACAGAGTAATATCAGTAAATTATTAAACACAACATTAATGTTGTATTGCAGTTAGTGACTTGTTATTTAATTAAGCCTAGTTAAGTGTACTTGTTGGGTAAATAAGGCATGTGGTGCGTTAGGAAATAGCATGTGTGTTTGTGAACAGGTGCCACTGCCCCTTTGTGAGTCATTTAAGTGTAGCCACGAATATTAACTGAGTAACACAGATAACTGAGCCTGAAACTTCTATTTTGTCAGGGGTTCATGTTCGATAGAAGTTTTTTATTGGTCCAATGATTTATATGCCTTATTGCTCAAAAAGATTTTTTTCCAAAACCTGAGTTCAGTTTTGATTTGTTTTGAGACAGCAGTTTTAACCAGTAGTTAGTGCCAGACCCTGTTGTGCACTGTGAAGCTGTGATGGTGTTTGTTCCTCCCTGATAGTGTATAGTCTTTTGTACAGCCAACAAAAAAGGAAAATAGCATTTCTGCTTTCTTTCCAATAAAGATGTTTTACACAACACAGTCTGATGACCTTATAAACCATCAGAATGTAGGAAGTGGACATAAGGTTGAAGCTGTTACAGTTATTTGTAATTGGGTGCGTCTCAAACAGCTCCCTAGTTCAGTAGTCAGGGCACTGATCAGGAAGTTGGCCGTTTTAAGGGCTGTCTCAATCGCAAAATCCTTCCAGTGCGCTGGAACATTCGCCCCCTAAAAAATCCCACAATGCAACGCAAAAACCAGGGAGTATCGGTGCTCACTATGTTCCCTTACTGGAAATGACGTCATATTTTCTGAAGCCTCTCAGCTCAAAAAATGGCGGACGAACTCTCAGCCAACTTCGTCTGCCAATCTAGCTTGTCTAGCTACAACTACAAGTAGCTTGTTGTAGTTGTTGTAGCTCTCAAATGATTACTTATGTTAGAGATTTTTAACTTTATTTGATGTTCTATATATGGTTTGTTTGAGTCTAGCGACTTGTAAGTGTTTAATGATTTTTAAAAAATCCAGTAGCTAGCCTACGATCCTGCTTGAAGTACCATGACAGAAACGCATGTGATTACGCTAACAAGTTTATATGACAATGTACTGTATGTCAGAAAGATATCGGACCTGCCTGTTGTTGATAAATGCATGTGGTGATGGTTTACAACACGGGTACATAGTCATGTTGCCGGAAATTGTGTGTGTGTAATGAGCCAGGGTCTTTACCAGTGCCTGAACTCATGTACACGATATACTGATTCATGACCTATCGAGCTAGGGAGCTGATTGAGCCACACCCATCGTGTTTTTTTTTTTTGTTTTTGTTTTTTTGTACTCATTAAATAATATAAAGTAACAATGTATGTTTTGGCCACTTGCTAACACTTGTTGTTGATGGCAATCAGGCACCCTGTGTTTGTCATATTACATTATTATTATTTTTTGCTATAGTATATTGCTTGTTTACCCATTTTGTATAATTGTTTTTTGTTCATCTTGTTCATTTGGGTCATGTTTTTCAATTTTGTACAGTTTGTAAAAGGCAGGCAAAAATTTCATTTACATGAATTTAGTTTCATTTTCATTTACTCACATATTCACTTCCCATAAATGGCTGTTCTTCATAAGAGGTATATGCATTATTACACTACTGTTAAGCTTATAAAAGTGCCATTCAATGAATGAAAAATATGTAAATCATTAATCCCAATAGTTTATGTGACAATCACCTGCCAAATTACAACAGGCCTACAGTACATGAGGTGAAACATCTGATTTTCACACATTGGTACCACAAGCTGTTTCACTTAAAGAAGGTTTTGTTTCGTATGGAATTGATCTGTGAGTTATCTTGCGCATACTGTGACTTGTGAAATAATTCCAGTGTAGAAGAAAAGGCAGTTGCCCTCCGCATGCAGTACACTTCTTATTAGTGTGGTACATTCCATACTTACTACCCATCAGGCCTCTTAAATTTCTCTTGACAATCCTGTACAGTCATTTTACCACCTACCACAGTCCAATTCTGTTCTTACAAAAAGAAATTGCGCTTTGATAGCACACACTTTTTAATTCCTTAGATTGTTTCTCTGTCCCTGCTTCATTTTAAGCTGATTTTCTTGTTTAAACATCACACATTCAAATAGGGCCTCAAGTGTTTGAGTCAATCCTCAGTATAAATCCATTATATGAATATACAGTAATTTGAATGAATAACTCTTAGCATAACATCTTTGTTCTTTGTAAAACTGCTGGCTGTTGCAATAACCTGCTGTTGAATAAATGTAGGCTGTGGCTAATGTAGCTCTAGACTGGATCACTTGATAAGCAGGCCCAGTATTACCTAATGACATAATATGCTCATGTGTTTGGATTTTTGCATATGCTTTTCTCCAAAGAATGGAGAGTATCTTGTATGTTGATCACTGGCCTATAAGACACCTTTTTAATTTCTATTTATTTGAACGCAGTGTATTGTTGACTCCCCAGACAGGTCAAATCATTGCAGACACACAGAGAATAAGGATTGAATTAAATTAGGGTTGAATGCTTGTGTCTAATACTTATTTTTCCTTTTCAATAGCACGGAGTACAGCACCATTTCCATTGCTGCTGGTGTAGTGTCTATGATCATCATCGTCATACTCATCATAGCCTGCTGCGTTTGCCCCTGCTGCTGCCTGTACAAAATGTGCAGAAAACCCAGACGTAAGTCAAAACTTCTTTGGTATTTCTGCGAAATATCAGTCCAGTGGTAATAAAAGGCAGAAACACCCACTCCAGATATTTCCCAGCTAGTGTCAGTTTCAGATGCTCCGCTCATGGCTCACAAAATGGCTGTTACCTGTTGTACACTTTTCTGACCACAAAAGTCAGAACCTTGAAGGTTGCAATCTGACTGGCTCTCATAACAAAACTTTTGAACACTGTGACTCACGCTTTTTCGGATGAAGGTGTAGTTACTGGGGGAAAAAGTCCACAGCATCTTTCAAATTTATTTGAGAGTTATATTTGAAACAAGTAGTGGGTGTCAGTCAAATAGCCACTTCTGTGAAAGTGCATGTTTTTGACCATGTTTACTGAAGAAACATATCGGGCTCTCTAGGTAGAGCTAGATCTGGTTTGGTCAGGGAGTCACAGCCATCAAATTTCTTCTCTGAAGTGTTAATAATGAATTCCATTGGAATATAGTTTACATGATACCATACTTTCTGTTAAACATCCAGGGACGTTTAAATAAAAAGCAAGATAAAAATATGATGAAGCACTGCTCCAATGTCAGCTGAAATTACTGATCAGACCAATCTGTTAACTGTCAGGGTGGGTGTGACTGAATATTTTAATAATCCTTCTTGCCTGATGATCTATATGTCTTCTATGCCACACAAACAGAACTCGATTCAGTTTAATTTGTATAGCGCTTGTAATGCAGCTCAGCCACTGCAGCGCCTCAGCTACCATAGACACATGCTAACACTGCCTCCTTTTACAGGGTGCCATCACTTATGTCCTTACAGAACGGCTAGTCCTTTGTCTTAATTAATGGACTGGATTGCTTTCATTAATATGAAATGTCAGAAATTATTCATTTGAACCTGATCAATTAAGGTTTACTTTAGTGAGTCTCCTTAAACTCAGAAGCAAAACGTATGATACAAACATTTTTCCAAACATTTTTACTGGATTTTCACAAATACCCCATTTCTTGTGTAAATACGCCTGCGAATGATTTACAGATAAGATAGATAAATAAGACCCTATAAGCATACGTATATGAATCATGAATTAAGTAACTAAATCGTAGTTAGGTCTCGTCCATACGTTAAGTCTGTTTTGATGTAAAATTGTTGCTGTTTATGGTCATAGCGCGGCTGAAAAAACAAAAACTAATTGTGTTAATTTGGTTTCAGTGGTTTTTATCTGTGCGTGACATGATGCAATTTGTGATTTCTAATTGTGGCTTTTAAGATACTGATATTGATTATCTTAAGTTGATAATTAAAGTGCAGTGGGGGCTCAGTGTTTAAAGGCTGTGGATTATAGGGGTCCAAGCTCCAGCAAGGCCCTTAACCCTCTCTACTCCAGAGGTGCTGTATCATGGCTGACCCTTCACTCTGACCCCAGCTTCTTAACAAGCTGGGATATGTGAAGAAAGAATTCCACTGTACTGTAATGTATATGTGACATAAATAAAGGCTTCTTCTTCTATTCTATATTCTAATGGCCTAAATGGTAAAGAAATGGCAAAAGCATTATATTTCAAGTCCTTTAAAAACTGCTAGTCTAAATACTGAATGCTGAAATCCTTTTGATTTTACTCATTGTAGGCGTGATATTGCTAAATGGAATGCTAGCGGTATCTGCTGGCCCTCTCCTCATGTTCTCTGGGTTTAGATTTGGTCCAGTGGACTTGTTGGGAGTGTGCCTAGGTTAGAAATAGTAAAGAAACTGTGGGATTCCCCGCTCACTCTGACTCAGGTTTTCCAAGACGACTTCACTGGAGTGATTGCATACCAGCCATGCAGGAAGTGGTCACATGCTTTTTCACAAGAGGCCATTTGCCAAACCACAACATGAACAAAGAAGGCATAACACTAGACTTTCACGAGACAGTGGGCGGACCTTAACAATGTATAACAGTGTCATCAAATTAGTTGTTTTAATCTTTGTCGTAGTAGTTTTGGCTTTGTAAGATCCCAGTTTAAAACAATAAATCTTTCAAACCCATTCAGAGATTTTCTTAATATTAAATCCATATGGATGGAATATGTTCTTGACATGCTTGTTTATGCTGAAGTATCTTTTTGACTTTGCAATCCTTTCTGATTTCATTGTGAGATATTTGCAGGTTGTCAGGCTGCATGCTTTAAAGGGCGTTTCCTTCTTGTGAATGTCTCACTTATATGTGGAGAATCTCATTCAAAGTGTGTTGCCAAGATTGCATACATTTTAATCAGTATTATTTGTTTCTACAAAGCTTAAAGAATGTGTTATCTCTTAACCTTAATTACTTTAGGACACCCTGTAGGGTGACTTTGGCCACTGACAAAATAGTTCTATAATAGTTCTTAAATAGTTTAGTCATGGTTTTAGTCTTTTTACAATACTATACAATTTAGTTCTCAGTTTTTTAGTCATCTCATATTGATTCATTATACTTTTTGTAGACAATAATGTGTATGTTTGTCAAACTACAAAAAAAGCTGCATCTAAACAATTTCCACCACATTTATTACACTGAAAAATAAATTTTCATACAGTCAGAGAAGATAACTGAAAAGAGATACTGAGAAGGTTCATTTTTAATTTTTATCTCCCTCCACAGCGGTGATGGCAACGACCACAACCACAGTAGTAACTACCCAGTATCCTCAGCAGCAGCCTTCAAACCCTTCTACTCAGTATCCAGCCTACCAGCCAGTTCCCGCACAGCCCGGCTATGGTGCCCAGCCCGGGTACGGAGGGCAGGCCATGCCCCCTGCCCCGTATCAGGGCCAGCCTTATGCACCAGGACCGCCTCCTCCATACCAGGAGAGTGGTAAGAACAGCACTAAGAGCTTTTCCTTCCAAATCTAAACTCAATTCATTAACTACCTGCAATGTGTTTTAGGTGAATTTTTAAAAGTTAAAATATTAATTATATTAATTAATATTAAGACAGACTTCATCTTAAGTGGTGCAAAAACGTTGCAGATACAGGCTACCTCCTCCTGAATAGGAGTGGGGAGAGATGATATTTTGCAAAAATTATTTTATTTTGTTTTATTTTATTTTATTTTTTGCAGAAATGTCAAAATAACAACAATGTGCAGTATTGTGTAACTGATCTGCTGTTGACATTTAAAGAATCTGATAAGGGTCTGCAGTGTGAAATACAGTTGCATGATCTGTGGTGAATTTTGAATTAGCTTTTAATCCTTAATAATTCATTTTCCACTTTAAAATTTTCTTATTTCTCATGTGATACTTAGGGATTGATTATTTCTTAATTTCTAACTTTTTAAATACTTGAGGAAAAGCCAGTAAGTTTGTTGTGCTCTCTGCCTTTTCCTGCTTTTCGCTCATGTTAGTAACCAATACATTTAAAAAAACAAACGGCACTTTTGGTTAACACTTCAAGTTATATTTATTAACTGTTAATTATATTAAATAATAATATTTATGCCTCCGCCACCAAGTAGTGTGAATTTTTTTCAATTTGTCTGTCCGTGCATCCGTCTGAGATTAGCATGATATCTCAAGAACGAGTGGTTGAATGTTTGTAGGATTTATATGGAATTATCACTGTAACCAGCAGATGAATGGACTAGATTTTGGAATTAATCCAAACAGTGTCAAGGTCACAGCAAAGTCAAATGTCTGATAGTTTTTCTTCAGTGGCTTCCTTTCTGTTTGAAAACGGACTAGACTTGTTGGCAGGGCAGGCATCCCTGACAAGAGCACTGGTGCCGAGTTCCACTTGTAGTAAAAATAAAGGAATAGGACAGAATTGTATTAATTTATGTGTAGATGCATCAGGCTTTCATCTTGACAAGGAATTCCACATTAGCGACTGATTCGATTTTTCAGCTTTCAACCCAAGGAAGCAGGACATGGTCAAAAGTGACAGGAAAAAGTTCCTAAACACTGAGAGATTTGTTATTATTACCACATTTTTATTTGTTTTAAGTAATTGTCTGAAAGAGTACTAATTATTACAAAAAAAAAGACTATTTCAGAGTAAGTAGATTCTCCAGTTGTTTCAGTAAAAATTTTCAACCAAATATTTTTCACACAATCATTTTTGCCTTTTCTCTTGAAGTGTGCCAATAATAAAAAGTCAGCAGTGTTTGCTAACTGTGCTGAGGTGTTTAAAAAATAATGGAAACCACGTAGCCACTGTCTGCTGTTATAGGTATCTGTAATGACTTCAGAATTCTTACTCGCTGTGTTAGTAAAGGGTTAAGGTGTGATGATCATATGATCGCTAAATGCAAAATCTTTTAAAACGTGAGACCTTGTTTGGTATAAAAATGTACCTCACATTTAGTGTTAGAAGAACTGAATCATCTATTATTCAGCGTCAAACTGAATAATTTGGTGGAAAAAGGTGGGGGGAAAAGTGTAGGTGCTTTGCCTTTACATATACGGCTTGTAAATTGATCAACTGAAGTGGAAACTGGGTACAGGCAAACAAGAGCTGCTGTTTGTTATGATAACACTAGACCTGCCAACCCTGCATGTAAAATCTCAGTACATTTTCGGTATAGTCCTTTCACAAATCTCAGGTAGAAACTGTAGTGCACATATATACAGGGTTTTATGGTAATCACCGGCTGCTTCTAGGGGAGCTACCACTACCACGTGGTTAGTGTAAAACCCCGTATATATGCGCTGCACTTTTAATCCACAATTAATGTACTCAAATGTTCTATTGTTTACCTTGACAGAAAGTGAGTGCACTACATCAGTGCATCTTTCAAGTGGGAAAATCGAGAGAAGATGAGAGCTTACTAATATGAGATGAGGGGACGGGGTGGGGCTTCCAGGGTGTCAGTGAATATTGGTTAAAAACATCTGCGCATCTATCAGTCATTCTAGATTCAAGTTGTCGATTGGCTTATCTGCCATTTTTATTGTGGAAAAAATAAGCCTGCCTTTTTGTATATTTTTAGTGATAACTCATAGCAGCGTACTCGGGTGGTCCTACGTAAAAATGTGTAAAAGTTGTCGGGTCTGTTACACCGTGTTCTGCTGCATGGTTGTTCAGGTTTTTCCCAGAGGCAGCCTGACAAAAGATGAGTTTAGTATTAAACACATATTTTACTCATAACAAGCCCATCATTAATTGTTTTATTGATGGGAAGAAAGTGGATGAAAAGCTACCATTCTGTAATTTGATTGCAAAAGATATAGTTTTCTATCGCAGTTAGTCAACAAATCTAATGTGATTTTGTGTTTGTGGTCATTTGTAATTATCTGTGCCGTAGCCATGGATACAACCACTGCACGTTAAATAATCACATTATTCTCATTTGAATTCTAAAAAAAAAAAAAAAAAATTTTACAAATAATCATGTCACTGATAAACACTTTGCTTTGGATAAGTTTCACCTAACAAGCCAATGTAACAAATTATTACTCAGTTAGTTAGCATAGTAACACCTATATATGCATTCTTTCTTTTTTCAATTATCCAGAGCATAAAGTTTATACACACATTTCAGATACAGAATAGTTTTAGCACACACAATGTCCCTTTCAATGAGACAGCATTTTTACTCTTCCGTTTTCTAAGGAACAGTATGAGGTCGTTGAACCTCAGTGACGGTGGATTTACTGATTTCCAGTCTAATGAAATACCTCTCTGTGGTAAGGAAGAAGCAAGCATTTTTTTTTTTTTTTTAAATTAGTCACTCTTTTCTGGAAAACCAAAATGTCAAGTTTGTAATTACAGTGAGTGCATCTGCCTTAGGTTTTAAATACAGTAGAGCTGAAGTCTGACAGTCTGGGCCACGCTCAGATAAACCTTCATATCGGGCTGCGTGCTGTGAGACATGATTATACTGCTACGCTAGAGCTGGGTGATATGACAAGAATATTGCGATACTTGAGGAAATTCCTATGATGGATGGTGTATATCACGCTATATAAGTTTGCTAACAAACTGCCAGCAGTGTTGCATTTAAAAAAAAATCTTAAACAGTTAATTTTCTAATGTCTACAAAATTAAATTATTTAAGGAGGAAAATTTTTTTGAAAATCTCTTAACAAAATGTTTATGTTAAAAGATATTGCAATACCCGTGATATATCTCAGAAAAGTTTATCATGGCGTAATTTATTACAGTAATAATCGTAATAGTAATAAAATAAGTGTCTTCATATTGCTGAGCCTTATGCTTCACATTGCAGTAAGCCACATATTATTATTATTATTATTATTATTATTATTATTATTATTATTATGTGATGTGTCATAGTTAGAAAATGTTTGTCCTATCATCACCACAAGTTTGAATACCGCCATTGCCACAGTTATCCTTCCCTTCAACTAACCTGCTCTCTGAGTAGAAAGGACGACCTCCAGAGCCTCACTAACCGATGGGCTTCATGCATTCATTTCTCTTCTGAAATCATGTTGCTCTCACATTACCGGTAGCATCGTTTCCACATCAAATTAAACATTTTCAGAAACAAATGAGGCAATAGTCTGAGCACTGCTGTGTCCTTTTGAGTACTGCGTATTCAGAATTTATCAACTATTTAAGCTTTCTAGCTCAGAGTGATCTTAGGAGACGATGGTCAAACCCGCGCTGTCACTATTTCACTCTTAGGCCCCATATCAGGGTCTGTAGTAGACATTTCACACCAGATCAACTAGTTGAACCCAAAAGCACCAAGCGTTGGAGAAGGCAAAAAGCACAGTGTGTGGGAGAGAAAGGCACTGGATAATAACAAACACCTAACAAGACACATTGTACCGAATTATTATTATTATTATTGTTATTATTATTATTATTATTCATTAAGTAAACTTGGCTAACTTGTTAGCAGTATTTAGCTTTATAGTGTATGTGTTAAAAAAAAACAGACAGGGGTGAGAAATAAATAAATAAATAAATAAATAAAATTTCAAAATATAAATAGGGGGCTAGAAGGGGCTTTGCAAGTATTTACATGTTAGTGTCTATTGCAGACATGTTCAGAGTAGCTATCTGAAAAGATGCAGAGGTTTCACATGGCTCAGGGGAAACCCCTTTTTGGGCTTCATCCACCACAGCTGGTTGATGATATGTGATAGGGAGAAATACACAGTGGGTGGTAATTGGCAATGACTGAATTAGGAGAAAAAGTGGTTGAAAAAAAGACTGGCCTGCATTAATTAACAGAAACTAATTGTTCTTTTTTTCATGCAAAACACCCACTCATGTTTTGCCAGAACACCCACTCATCTGAAAACTGATCTGGAACGTCTGAGATTTCAGATTATTCAATGCTCACAGTGCACAATATGGCTATTAACAAACGCTACAATTAATAACTGATATAAATAACTGACATGCCAGTCACAGCCTTAGCAATAAGACATTTCATGTTGGTGAGTAAAGCAGTGTTTAGCTGTAATTGTTGTCAGCTATGGCCTAATTCTGTGTGTTTTCTCTCTGTATCTCCAGGAGGATATCCTGCACCATACAGCCAGGCTGCCTATGATGGTGCTCACCCTCCGTACCCTCTCAATCCCCCTGTGCAGCCTGGCTACACTCACCCTCCTCCACAGACTGACTACAATGCAGCTCAGCCTCCATACAACCCAGCCTACATGGAGCCGCCCAAAACCGGATACTAAACCACAACTGTCTGACACCACACAGCCTCGGCTGGATTATAGACTCCTACATACTTCCACTTTGGGTCACACCAGTCCTATATGTGCTATATTTACCATGGAAAGCCTCAAGCACATGACTCGTTTTCTCATGTGATCACATCATTGTTCTTGACAGATTATTATGGCGCAAAGATTCCATAACCACAATATAAACTGCAAAGATAAACAGCATATACTCCAAAGCTTTCCATGGAAAACGTAGAGCATATAGAACCTGTTATTGACTCCAAGCCATACTCTGTGCTTTTTTTGGTTGTTGGTGAGAAGAAAAGGGAATGTGGTTTGTATGAGTGTGAAAGAACCAGTGCAGAACCAAGACAGGAATCATGTATTTCTTTCTTCCTTTATTTTAAGTGTAACACTTTTACGGTGCAGGGTCCGAGCCTGATTTCCAGGTGACTGAAGGGTAGTGATGGTGTACTCTGTGTGCACTTTTGACCTCAGAGTTGGCTAATGTAGTAAGATTGAGCTGTAGGAGGAAACTGGTGAATTTGGAGGGGGAAAAAACCTGGGGCTTGCTCTGACTTCAGCTGTTACCTTTTAACACAGTATGTAGTCTTTTAAAAAATGCCCTATTTATGGTAAAATGTGGGTAGGGTGGGACAAGTGTTGCAGAAGGTGCATTCTTTTGTTCAATCTGACTCACCGACTGTAAAAAGAAAAAAAAGTTGGAAACGTCATTAAAAGGTAATGTAGTGTAGTAGTGTAATGTGGAAAATGATGTAAGATGTAATTACACTGATTTACAGTTTTGCATCATAACACCAAAGGTTTAAATCTCTGTTGAGCATTATATGGCACCAGGATACTTTTTGTGAACATGGTGTATAAAGATAGGTGTGGTATTTTATTTCCTCTCAGTATTCAAGTTTGTTTAGATTCATTTGTATAACCAAGAACCCAGAATATGCCTTATTTTTCATGTTATGCAGTCAAAGGTGAGGTCAATATGTTAACCAGCAGATGTGACTTAAAGGGTCATATCCATTATCGGTTTAAAAGAGGATGTTAACTGTTTGTTCGTTTATTATATATATATTTTTAAATGTCTTTCATGGCATCTTTGTGACAGAAGTGACGTGCAAGTTGGAAACTTGACAGCAGACTTTTGTGGGTGGTGATGTGTTTTCATTTCAATCAGCCTGAATGTTTATGAAGGCAAGCAGCTCGTCGCAGCTCATCAGGAAAAAAAGCGTACAGTTGCACAAAAAGCTTTAAGTTGTATAATCTTAAAAGAGATGTACAGGTTTTGGAGTTTTAATTTGCTGAAGCTGTGCTTAAGGCCTCAGACTGTAACCTTTGAATTGCCTGTTCTTGTGCCCCTCATCCTGCTCTTTCAGCTGTGTCTGATTTTCCTCTCTACTGTTTTTTTTTTTCCCCACATGCATTATATGACTGGTTTTAGTTACATGTAAAATATTTTCATTCAGAACATCTCCATATTTGCAAAAGCAAATTAAAAATTAATGTGCTTGAATGGTTATCTACCTTTCTATTTGTTTTAATTATAGTAATCATATTAACATATTAACATGTAACCATATTAACAGCAAAATATGTCAGTACAGTTTGATGCATTAAAAAGGGCTGAGAATCACAGGTCAACAGGTTTAGGTATTTAAAAATTTATGAATGCATCATTGTTCAAACCAGTCACACAACTGAAAGACTAAAAAAAAACACAAATGATGCACTTTCAGTTTTGCTTTAATTAAGGATCTTGGTGAGCAGCCGTAAAAGAATCTTTGACTTGTCAAACTCCTTCAGACACACACACACACACACACACACACACACAAAAAAAAGACAACCAAAAGAAACATGTTTGGATGCTTGTCAAAATTTTTTTCATCTTCTCTTCTGGTCAAGAACCTGCATCAATGTCCATATCTTCCACTTCCTCAGCTTCTGGTCGACAGATCTCCTCTATAGCCAGTTCTATAAAGAATTAATGAACAGTTGTTTGTTTTATGGTCTTCACAACATTCTCATGGCAAAAAGATTTTTTAAAAAAGTGTCCTTTGTGTGTGTCGTCCTTAAATGTGCTAAAACAAAAATGACAGTAACTCATGCTATTGACTTGCACTGCTACACTCTATGGCCAAAAGTATGTGGACACCTGACCATCACACCCATATGTGGTTCTTCCCCAAACTTTTGCCACAAGGTTTGAAGCACACAGTTGTATAGGATGTCTTTGTATGCTGTAGCATTACAATTTCCCTTCACTGGAACTAAGAGGCCCAAACCTGTTGCAGTGTGACAATGCTCCTGTGCACAAAGCGAGCTCCATGAAGACATGGTTATCCAAGGTTGGAGTGGAAGAACTCAAGTGGCCTGCACAGCACCTTGACCTCAACCCCACTGATCACTTTTGGGATGAACTGGAACACCAACTGTGTGCTAGGCCTCCTCACCCAACATCAGTGCCTGACCTCACTAATGCTCTTGTGGCTGATTGAGAAAAAAGCCCACAGCCATGCACAAAAATCTAGTGGAAAACCTCAGAAGAGTGGAGGTTATTATAACAGCAAAGGGGAACTAAATCTGGAATGGGATGTTCAACAAGCAAATATGGGTGTGATGGTCAGGCGTCCACATTTGCAATATAGTGTAATAATGGATGGGCCAAGCCCAGAATGGCAAGATATTAAGCTTTTAATGGACTTAACAAATCATTGGCTATTTTTTGCCCAGGAGTGTACATTGTATCACTGCCGTGCTTGGACTGGATTCTGTAGTCCTCACTTGTACATCACTTTGGATAAGTCTCTTAAATGTATGGATATAAATGTAAATGTAGATGCCAATGATTTGCTGAGTAACCAGTGCAGGTGCTGGGAACCTTTGCAGCAGACACCGACATTTTAAATATAGTGATATTCTGTGAAGAGTTACAAAGTGTTGCAACTACTTTAAGAAATATTAGCTTTTGGGGCACTAAGCAACATCCTACTTTCCATTATATATAAAATCCTGCATATTTACAGTGACCCCTAGTGGCTCAGGGGCCATTAAGACAACTTTATACCACTAGAAGCAGCCCTAATAACAGTATAAACTAACATATTATTCCCCTTAACATTTTCCAACCCTTAAGGCTTATAATCCAGTAATTGCACAGAAAACAACACAAAACGATTCAGCTAATAACTGTCACATTATACGAGCGAGGCATGGGAAGGTGTGCTACCATCTACAATGTTCAGGAAGTTAAACTTTCTTTGTAGTTACTAACAATGCCCAATAGGTGGCAGCTGAAAAAACTGGGTGTGGAGGAAAAAAAAAAAACCAGACAAGGCTACAAAAACAAAATAAAAGCTGAATGTACTCCCTCACCTTCACACTCTGAGAGGTCAGGGATCCTACGGAGTGTGTCTCTGATGGCTGGGATGATCTGATGGTACATGTGCAACACATCCAGACAGTGCATAGAGAAAGACGAATCATTCAGGAGGAGCCAGTGCAATAACATAAGAGTCTCCTTCAGTGAGTGAACACCTGGACCTGTCCACATCTGAACACCGCCTATGTGCTTCTCCCGACCTTTGATACTCAGCCACTGCCTGTGTAAGACCACCACCACCGTCCGGACCACCTGAACAGAAAAAAGCCATGACACACAAAAATGAGGTTAGAGCCATGAAACATGAAACATTCTACTTTTTCCCTGCAATGCACAATATTTGGCAGAGCAGATCAAGTCCTGGTCCAAGAAAAACAAACTAGTGATTCAGCAATTACTGTCTATTGTGCAAATGATATTGTAAAAGAACTGTTATCACAAATAAAAGTTAGATATATGGCTAGAATTAACAGCATTTTACTGGTTGATTACCATCACTTGCAAATGATTTCACAGATATGATTCAAAGATATAAACAGTTTTTGGGTCAAAAAGAATGTTCCAGAAGGTGTAGTAGGCTGTAATAAACAGAGAGTGCACAAAATAGTTTAAACTAGGCCTTAGACAAGAATATAGACATATATATAATCAAGAGCCTCAGTTAATGTTTACATCAAACATCAGAATGGGGGAAAATGTGATCTCATTGACTTTGACTGTGGCATGGTTGTTGGTGGCAGACAGGCTGGACTGAGTATTTCAGAAACAGCTGATCTCATGGAATTTTCTCAGGGTTTACACAGAATGGTGTGAAAAACAAAAAACCTCTAGTGAGTGGCAGTTATGTAGGCGGAAGAGAGGTCAGAGGAGAATGGCCAGACTGGTTCGAGCTGAAAGGAAGTCTACAGTAACTCTACAACCACGGTGAGCAGAAATGCATCTCAGAATGCACAACACATTGAACCTTGAGGTAGATCACATCAGGTTCCACTCCTGTCATTCAAGTACAGGACTCTGAGGCTACAGTGGGCACAGGCTCATTTCAAAGCTTGATTCCAGGCTTTTAAAATCTGAACCAAATCACCCTTTTTTTGTCATTTTAGTTATCAAACAGGTCACAACTGATTTTTTTGTATTTTTGCTAGATAGAAAACACCCTGTCATCTAGCATCAGGAAGAGCTCACTAAATGGAATGGGCTTCTTGTGCTTCTTACCTCACTGCTGCATGGGCAGCTGGATTCAGCATTGAGAGCAGCCCATGTCGACGTCTTCTGCGTAAACAGCTTGGCCAACAAGCGGACAACCTGTAAACAGATAAATTGGGGGTGTACATACTCAGCTTCTGATTAAAAACGCAGCTCTATCTCAGCATCTGTGGTATTTTAACCCTGCTGTTCTGTCAGGGCTCTTTCTGATCGCCACTGTGTACACACATAGGAGTGTTAATAAAGAGCTTGGCATAAAAATAAATTCTATTTTTAAGCATTTCAGAAGTCCTGTGGTGAGAAAGCAATGAATAGTTAGAGGACCATTAATACACACACTCAAAAGGTCTAAGTACAAGAAAGGTGGACATAATAAAGTGATTAGTAAGTGTATATTACAGTGTGTTTCAGTAATGTAGAGATGGTGGAAATTGCAAGTTTACAGAGAAACAGCATGTTTTAGACAAAAGCTAAGTGTATGCATATATACTGTGTATTACCTCAACTTCCAAACGTGCCCACATGTCTTCAGTAACGACTTTATTTGATCTGGAGGTCACATACTGGAAAAGTCGTACAAATGGGCAAACATCTAGGAAAGAGAGGCTTTAACATTAGCACGTATTACACACAAACAACAAGGCAGTGACCGCTAAAGTCCTTTCTATATACAGTATCACACTTACAGTTATGAGAACAAAGCTTGTTCGCTATTTTGTCACAATCCACCAGAAGTGCCAGAAATCTCACAAAGAGCCAAACGGTGCTGTATGGTGATTCCAAAGACAAGTTTTGGGTCACAGCCTGACTTGCCAACACCACCTGAAACCTGTATTCGAAACAGTTCAGATAAACAGATCCTAAAATCTCAAATCATTATTGACCAACTGTTACACAATCAATGTATATAAATGTGTGTGATGGTCTGGGAAAAACCCGTCAGATGTCGTTGTGGCTGAATTCTGGCAAACAGTTCAAAATGACACAAAATCTTTTTTGATTTGCTAAAAAAAAAATTGCATAAAACAAAGATTTTTCCTCAAAACAACATACAAATGTTTTTGAACTTTCTAAACCTGCCTAGACCTTCTGCAAAGACACCTGAGGTAGATAAGGAGCCAGTTTAACAAAGGAGAAAACAGCACGTATATTTAAGTTAAGGATTTCTCATGCATTTGTGACTATCACTCTACACAACACAATAAAAACTCAGTAAAACTAAACCTATAATTAACAAAACTAAACAGTAAGAGGAAAATTGTGTACATTTTGGCCTACGTATGGTGCCATTTTAATGAGGATGTAAAGAAACCGTCCAGGACTGACGTGTACCTCCACAGTCGGCTCTCCTCGGCACTCTCAGCCAGCGCACACAGAGTCCTGAGACTGCAATTCACCACAGCTTCTCTCCGACTCGCGTTACTGACAAACTTCAAATCCACCAACTGGAAGAGCTTCTTGAGCAGAGGACTGTGGGATTGCAGCTCAACCCCTGCGTTCTCTGCAGTGCTGCTGTGACCTGTACTCTGAGGCTGACGGAGTCGGTTTTCACTGGGCTTTTCTGAACCCTTTCCCTCTTGACCTCCCAGAACAGAGCTTACGGCTTCACTGCTTTCACACACAATGTGATAAAGAGCTTTCAGAGCTGCTAAGGCGAATTCCTCTTGAGCACCTAAAGACTCCTCGACTGTGGAAGCAGAGCTGCTGTCTGATGCTCCTGGTGGCAGGGATGGGGAAAAAATCATCCATTTTAATTCTCACTTCATGGATGCACAAAAGTCAAATAAATAAAACAAATAGCTAAAATAGGGATGTCAAATTCCATAAAAAATGTTGAAATCCAAACACTTTGCAAAATGAATGAGTCTATAATGTTCATCCTAATTTTATATTATAATAGTGCATTATAACGTCATAATTTTACATTAAAAACATTAATGTTGCAGACTCATTTTTATTTATTTACCACAGTATTTTTTTCATGTTGTTGACATTACGGTATATCTTTGTTAGGCAACCTGAGAACGACACAATACCCATCTTCACACAAAAATAAGTCACAGAGCCAATTTAAACATATATGCTTACTGCAAAGTATATATAGTAACTGTCCACATTATTAGGAACATCTTTTCGATACATAATTTAAAAAAAAAAATCATCAAATGAACACTGAAACACTGGTTTCAACTAAAAGTAGAACATGGGATCTTAAATGTTTAAATGTGTGTTTTTGCCTCTGACTAGTATTCAAACAGTGAAATATTGACAGTCTTAATGGAAGAATATTATAAGATGTAAACAATATGTATTGAAAGCAGCAAGTGGACATAAAAGATAATTTTTTTTTTTTTTTAAATCACGAAACAGAGCCATGGGGTCTCTACAAATTCCCATCCTTACCTGATAGTGCACTTGCTTGAAGGGGACTCTTTCCTGACCGGTCAATGGTCTCGAGGGTCTGGCAATAAAGGCTGATGTGGTAGTGAAGTAAAGGAAGGAGGTGGACAGCAGGGAGGCAGGACTTTCTGAGGAGCTGAGTGGAAGCACAGCGCGTTAGCATGGCCAGTCCCGACATAGCCAGACTCTGATGCTGATAGAAGTGCACTCGAGGCTGATGGAGCAGCCGAGTGTCTGTGGAGGAAGTGCTGGAACCGACTGAAGATGCGCTGGAGAATAAGGAGAATGGTTCATGTTTAGTACAT
Source organism: Pangasianodon gigas (assembly GCA_022758105.1). NCBI lineage: Eukaryota > Metazoa > Chordata > Actinopteri > Siluriformes > Pangasiidae > Pangasianodon > Pangasianodon gigas. Next base: position 13,504,503 of record CM040473.1, read on the forward strand.
TCCCTAGATAACTAAATACCATGTACATTACTGATAAGAATAGGCCAACTGACCTATTGTATATTTCATAATAAAGCAATAAGCCACTAGAGGGTGTGTGTTACAATGATTTTATCATCGGTAAATGTGCCCACAAAGCAGAGTAATAAAGTTCAGTGCTAAACATGAGTTATACAATAAAAGCCAGTTTTCAATAAATAATTTTATTTATTATTAATTATATTCGCTATATACAATTCTTCCACCACACAGTGTGGTCTGTTAACAGTAACCTTCAGTGGCTAAGCAAACATTAGGGCATTCTATGGACAGAACAATGGCTTTAGTATAAACAGTTTAAACCTGGCACATTTATACAGAATTCAATGAACCAAAGAAGAATATGAAGAATAACCAAAGAGTTTTAGACCACTCAGATCCAGAATGTAGACAAGATCCAATGTGGTTACTTTCAAATGGAAGTTTTTTGCTTTGCTTTTAATCAAACACAATGCAATCATGCAGGACTTACGGACTAGTGTAGTCTGACTGGGTGAATATGGCAGGTAGAGCATCTGGACTGATGCACAGCAAGTGACAAAGACCTAAAGTGCTCGGCTCCAAAGGGTGCTGAAGCAGCAGATTCAATAATACAGGTCCTGCAATGACAAATTAACATCAGCCTCACAGCAGCATAAATTCCTTCAGGCTGAAAAAAAAAAATCATACATAATCACCTTTGTGATGAATCCCATCTGTATCCCGGGCTGCGGCTGAACTCGTATGCTCTTTATCACTTTTTCCCTGGTTTTGTTTCCCACCTATTTTAAACAGTTAAGATATTGCAAAGCAGAAATTTGCAAAACAAAAAATACTGCTATATATCTACAGAACTCATCCAGAAAGGACAATCATTAATAAGCATTATTTTTTTTGTAAAATTTCAAATATTTTTTATTGTCTTGAGATCATGGCTTAAAGTTTTATTGAGGTAAGGGAATGGCCGATTAGGACTGTAGATGCACATCTGATTTTATATTATCAGCCTATTTTGGGGAAAATTGGTTAAATAAGGACAGAAGATGTGACTATTTCTAAATAACTATCCCATTAAACTTTATGACCACAGCTGTGAATACATTTTTTTTAATAGATCATGATTTTATAGTCACAGTCACACTTTCATTACAGAGGTTGTATAATTTGGACATTGTTCAACACAATCTTTTTTATTGCAGGATGATCTGCCAGGAATGACACGGTGCAGAGGTGTACTACTGAGCACTGTTCACATTACACATTAAAAGTTTAGAAAGTGTTTATATCCCCCTTCATATGTAACCCAGAATTTTTTGATAGTGTGACCAACATGAACTATATTAAATCAGATTTGAAATTCGACTTTGGACCACTTTCCTACTGTACGTATTAATGAAATACAATAGATACAGTATATGATGAGTGACAGAGTGACCTCAGTCTGAACAATCTGATCCAAATTCATGTAATAAATCAATAACTCATTCATCATATTTTCACTCCAGTAGAGATTCAGACTGGGTGCAAAACATGCTGTTTACCCTAGTGTCACATATCGGCCACATTAAAATGATAATGTGAAAAAATATGTATGTCAAATGGAAAATCTCAGGGGAAAAATGCATTACAACATTGCATGAAAAAATTAGTTGTGATTTTGAGATAACAGGACCAAACAAATAAATTTTGTTTGTATTGCTTCCAGCCCTGCTAAACAGTCCATTTACTACACACTGGCAAATCTGATGATGTCCTTTGATGGGTGTCCTTTTGCAACTCTTTGACATCCTTCTCCCAACCCATTTTACACAACACTATCACTGCCTCAGAGTCTGGCCAAGAACTTACCATCTGCATTAATGCCATATTCATCAAGGTGCACAAGCTACTCACATTATACAATACAATACTGCATTGCTGTTAGTGCATGTTATCTGGAGAGATTATTAAAGCATGACCTCATTAATAATATCATTTTTTTATAATAATATTTGTATTGGGTAGAAGTGACATGAATATGTAGTCAATACAGATTAAACTAGACAAGTACACACCATGTGTCTATGATTTGTGTCAGAAACAGATCATACCCTCTGTATGCTGGCCTGATGGATTTACTGGAAGTTTTCCTGAGAAGGACTCCTTAGTCACAAACGCACGACTTCCAGGAGAGTTCACACTGCGTGCAGGGAGAATTTGTGTTGCATTCAGTGCGTATTCTTTTGAAGAACAAATCTGTAGAATTCACGGACTGTTGCGGTTACCTGTTTCTTACAGGAGTGCCAACGACCTTCGCACCACGCTCAGAGCTCTGCAGTTTACTCCTCATTTCATTCATCTCAGCTTCCTTAAAGTGCAGCTCAGACTTTAAGGACTCCACCTGGATAAGAAAATATCAAAAGTGCATAAAATCAAGAAAAAAAATGGCTTCTTATTGGGGCAGTAGACCTACACAATGTTAAACTGCTAACTAAACTGTAAACTCAAACTGTCAGGCCTCAAACCACCCTGAGTAGTTCCGTTTCTCAATCTCAGTGCTTATCTGGTGTCTGATACATTGTTATCTATTAAAAAAATGACAAGAATGCTACAGAGCTAAAAACTGAAGCCGTGCCAGTCTTTAATCTGCAATCACCTTCTTCCTCAGAACACAGTTTGATATTATACATGATATAAGATTAAACATGATATTGATTAACATGATATTACAAATGCTTGCACATTTTTAAATTATTATTTAGATTATTATTCAGATTATTCATACAAGATGAAAATAATATTGAAAGGAAATTTGTATTTACACGTATTTTTAATCTCCACCTTAAAAAATAGGGGAAAAAATACAAGTGAGACCACTGATTTCTGCTAATGGAAAGTGAATATGATGGTGAATATTACTGTATAATATTATACAGTGAATATGACAGATGCTGATTTGAAATTGTACAAAAGTGATGCAGAATTACACATTTGTGTCAGAATAAATCTCCACAACACTGGCTAATAAGTAATCATTTCATTTCTAAAGCATGTTCGGCTCAGTTTCTAAGATGATATGATGTTCGTTTTCATCTTAATAAGTACAGAGAACAGACCTTCTTAGAAAGCTCCTTCTCTTTTTCACTCTGGATATGAGTTCTGTCTCTCTCCAGCTCGAGACAAGCCCGTCTCTGCTGATCCTTCTCCTGATTGGCCAGTCTGAGAGAGTCTCGCAGAACCTGGATTTCACCATTCTTCATCAGGATCTGCTCCTCTACCTCCTTCAGCTGCAACACACAGGTTGATTAACGAAACATTTCAGCAACGTGTTCAGCGTCCCACAATTGCGTTATAACTGGGTCTATAATTGCGTTACTTTTACTTCAAGGCTAATGGAAGGTAAGCCACCAGTTTAGCATGGTGTTATGATCTAATCCTGATACAGTCTGATGCAAACGTGAGTTGTTTAGCATTTTAGCATAGGCTTTCTGACTCTGTATGATACACTCCTATCTAAAAAATGGACAAAAAAATCATATCAGAGCTGGAAACAGTAGCAGCCACTTAAAGCTGAATCACTTTCCTCATCCTTGGTATGTATTCAACCTTTGCATGTATCAGACACAAGTAGGAGAAATCCCAAAGTTTGAAAGTGGAATTGTGTGTTAGAAGAGATTTGGATAATAATAATATAGCTCCAATTTAATTTGATTATCTCATTTTTTTAATATGGACCTATTTCATAAAGCTGTATATCATCTGAGTGGATTGTGATTGATCTGCAGGTTACACAATGCTAAACCGGTAACTAGATTATTCCCTGACTTGTTAGATTTGTATGTCCAGGACAAAAATAAAGAAGTAAACTTCTCACAATAAATGTGCTTGCTGATTGATTACAGCATTAAAAATGGACTCTATATACATTTATAGCATGCACACACCTTTCTCTTTAACTCGGCTTGCTGTGCTTCCAGGCGGCTGTAGTACAGCTCATCTCTGTCTTGGCCATTTCCTTCAAAGTGAGAAACAAACAAAAAAAAGAATACTCTGAAGAACACGATAATTTCAAGTAGAAATGCATCAATCTGATATTGAGTATCAGGACTAGGGTGATACTGGGATGATATTCTGGATCGGTCCTGAATCAGATTTGACATTTTTAAACATGTTGTGATCTAGTATTGACCAGCAGGCAGAGACCTAATATTGGTACTGATTTAAAAAAAAAAAGTCATTAAAATATATGATTCTCCTTATGAGGAAACTTTATTATCTTGATTTAACAGTGTTCCCCAGCTCCATGGAGGTGGAAAATTATTCTTATTCTTATTATTTCATTATTACTTCATTGTACTTTGTTACTATACTTGAGTATATTTTTCCAGGATTCGTACTTCTCTGTACATGCATATAATTGGAAATTAATACTTGAACACAACAATAATTAGTACTCAAAGATAATGACTTCCAAGTTTTTTATTTCATCCAGCTCAAAAAAAAAATGTTTCTATTCATTTTAACTTTATTTATTAACTATATTTAAAATGTGCATAGATGTCATAAGCAGTCATCTTTGTGCAATTCGTTCGTTATTCACTTTCTCTTCTTGTATTAAAGCCTGACTCCATGGAAAAATTTACATAGACTGAGAACATGGGTGGTGTGGCTGGATTCTGTTTGATGTCATGCAAAAAAAAATAAAAAATAAAAAATCACAAGAAAAGGTATTAACACTGATACTTCCCCTAACACTAATAAATTTTGATCAGGTACTTCCACTTAAGTAAGATTTGACACAATGCCCATTCTCTTACTCAAGTATCATTTGTCTATATTCTTCACCCCTTTTGCAGACAAGCATCAAACCCATCAAGTCCATCTCTATCTATCACACTGTTTTCACACTTTAAGTGTACATTATATATACCAACCAGCTGTATCATTTCTTTTAGGCTCCTTGTTGTTACACATGCTGCTGCTAGGATGGCTGTTTCCAATGGCAAAGGTTTTCCTGCCCTCTCTTACAGGTGCTTTGTTCTGCTCTGGATAAACAGAAATGGATGCAAAACTCCTCTTGCTGCTTGTGGCTTGAGCGTCTCTTGTGATGGCCTGGGATGCGATGATGTCAATTTCCTCCAAGTCGTCCTGCGTAAAGTCTTCATCCTCCCCAAAGTCATCTGTCGTAGCTGGATCTTCATTGTGTAATCCTCTATGTCGCTTGCTTGGAGGATACTCCATGTTAGCACAGGCTTTTGGGGAATCAGAATTATACAAAACTGAATGAGGGGTAATTTAGGTCAGGCAAATCATGTAGAAATAACAGTGTAAAGCATGCTTTGTTAATTATTTTTAACTTTTTGAATATTTTAAGAAGATCATGCTGAATGAAAGACAGGCTTTGCATTAAAGGTGAAATCCACCCGGAACAACTTGGATATTAATCTTTATAATTAATATTATATCTTCACATGCTACTCCTGAGATGCCAGTAATCCTGACCCCTTCTTCTCTCCGGACCTGCTCTACTTCTTGTTAGAGTACTCATTACTCTCGCTGCTGCTGAGGATGGCCCCACACAGACAGCCTAGAGTTACATGAGATTACTGAGGATGGTACCACTTAGAAACCATGAAGATGCCTCTGGACTTCAATTGATATGAACAGTTATGCTATGATAGCTTTAGAACTGCAAGTCCCACCAACAGTTTTGCACTCAAGTCTCCATCAGTGACAACAACTTAGTCTTCATGTGAAAACCATAATGAATTTTTCTCTCTACAAAAGTGCACTTTTTGACCATGTAGCATACAGTTATAGAATCGCACTATCCGCTGTCACTCAGATGAGGATGGGGTCCCTTTTGAGTCTGGTTCCTTGCAAGGTTACTTGCTTTCTGGCTTGCTCATTAAGGATAAATTCATACATTTCTGTAAAGCTGCTTTGTGACAATGTCCATTGTTAAAAGCGCTATACAAATAAAACTGAACTGAACAGTCTTTTAGTCTGTCCAGCTCTCACCTCCTCATCTGTACACTCAGCTTAACTTTCATGCTAATACCATCATCATCAGCACTGTGCTTGTCATCTTGTAGATCACTAACTATCTGAGCCGAGTCCCTGCTGTAACCTGTTAGGCTTTCTGGAACTTGGAGTCCAACATTTGCACCACTGTCTCCACCGTCTCCACTGCTTCTAAGTTGGATTTCTCATTAATACGATATTGGACATCGCTGGAAAATGGTGAGTGAAAAAACACGCTCTTGCTCTTTTGTTTTTCACGGAGCCCCGCATGAGACATGTGGGTAAAAAAACAAAACAAAGCAAAAAAAACCAAACAATATATCGTGGCTACATTTTATTAATTCATTCCCTCATTTTAGGTAAATGCGTTCAAGGGAATGAATTAATAAAACGTGCCACGATTTACCTAAAATGAGGAAACGAATTAATAAAACATGCTCACGTATTAATAGGTCGTGGGAAAGAACTCTAAATTCGTGACCACGATATATTGTTGTTGTTGTTGTTTTTTTTACCCGCATGTCCTGTGCGGGGCTCCGTAGTTGTTATGTTTGAAATCACAGATTTTTTTTCCCCTCCTGTTAAACCCAACTGTAACTGTGCTAGTGTCCCCCTGTGACGTCAGCACGGGACACAACCTCTCTCTTCTCACAGGAATAACACAAATACAGCAACAAACAACAAATCAGGAGCAGAATCATTAAGCATGGCACAGATATTTCAATATAAATCTGTTATTGTGCTTCAGGGTGGAGTTTTCCTTTAATGGAGGTAATTATGCAGCACACTGTAGCAATAAGAGGCCGAATCCCAACTGTTTACATAAAGTGCACTATGTAGGGCACGAGACAACATCAGGAAGTCAGGTAGTGCATTATGTGATGAACAGGAAACCATTTATAACTCACCTGACTTAAGCAGCAGAGGTACAGATGACAGTAAATTAAAAAAAAAAAAAGTGAAAACAAATAAATTACGGTAAACTTGCTGTCTCACAGTGCATCACTAATCACCTAGTGACCTGCAGCACAGGCTAACTGACTAGCTAAAGTAGAAGCTAACGCTAACTGACCCATTGACACGCTGTGTTTGCTAGCCTGCTGAAACCTGTCAGAAAACAGCAATACTCTCCTCAACATGTTGGGACAACTATCACCTCATTTGCGAGTCTTTTAGTCGAGAATAACACTAATTTATTGAAGACTAATTTAACAGAAAGCCGCTTGTTGAGGCGTGAATGAATGAAGGCGCTGAGTACAGTGGCTACTGATTGGTCAGAATCCTGAACGCGGTGGATGACGTCAAGCAACAGCGCTTTCTAATTGGGCAAAAGTTACAGCACGTACTACGGTGACGCAGAGTGGACAAATACAAACTTTAAATCTCGATGCGAAAAAAATAAACACGTCTCCTCAGGACTGTGTGTGATAGCTAACTACTCTGTAGGTTTATTGAGCGTTAAATTTTAACGATTAGATTATTTTATTGTTTAGGATACACCATGAATGTGAATAGTCTTACTATTAATATTTCAATTTACTATTATTATATTCATACAAACATAACAAACCTTCACTCTATGGCCAAAAGTATGTGGACACCTGACCATCACACCCATATGTGGGTCTTCCCCAAACTTTTGCCACAAAGTTGGACACACACACACACACACACACACAGTTGTATAGGATGTTTTTGTATGCTGTAGAATTAAGATTTCACTTCACTGGAACTAAGAGGCCCAAACCTGCTCCAGCATGATAATGCTCCTGTGCACAAAGCGAGCTCCATGAACACATGGTTTGCCAAGGTTGCTGTAGAAGAACTCGAGTGTCCTGCACAGAGCCCTGACCTCAACCCCACTGAACACCTTTGTAATGAACTGGAACGCCAACTGTACCGCAGGCCTCCTCACCCAACATCAGTGCCTGACCTCACTAATGCACTAATGAGTGGAGGTTATTATAACAGCAAAGGGGGAATAAATCTCGAATAGGATTTTCAACAAGCACATATGGGTGTGATGGTCAGGTGTCCATACATCTTTGGCCATATAGTGTATTTTATTAATATGTTCATTAGTTCTTTATTCAGTTTTATTTATTAAGTAATTGTTTAGTGAATAATAATAAAATTAAGATACATGATTTATTTACAAATTTAAAAAATGTATTGAGTAGCGACTGCAAAAGTATCATAGTAATATAATTAGTTAAAACTAGTCTACATGTGTGCAATTAAAGCGTCATAATAAAAAATACACCTGTTTTTGGAAGAACCCAGAATTTGTTAGAGAACCTAACCATCATAAAGACCAAGGAGCTATCAAAACAAAGCTCTGGAAAAGTATTTTTATTATGCAACCAACACATTTTTGCTTTTTTGTTTAATTAACCTTTTGTATCTCTATCAAAATATTGTTTTCACCTTCACATGTTAGACATATTGTGTAAGTCGAATGGTGAAAGTCCCAGTTAAGTCCATTTCAGTGCCAGGTTGTTACAGTACAAAATGTGGAACAGTTGAAGGGGGTGGAATACTTATGCAAGGCACTGTAGTAAAGATAAAGCGGTAGATTGTTAAAGCAATAACAAATGAGATCTTATCTCCTTTCTGCTCTTCTCAGTGTAAACAGTCGGTGTTGTTTTACCACTGCACAGTGTAATATCCTGCTGATGGTGGTCCAGATAACGTTTATGTGAATACAAATGGGAACACATTTCCAATTTCTAATGCATTTCCTACTGTTCAGTTTCTTTCAGATTGAAAATAACAAAAATAAAATTAGCATTAAAAAAAGGTTTCATAAAGATAATAAATATCTCACTTTTGTGTATTTTTTGTTAGAAATGCCACATCATGACAGAAACGTTACCTTCTGTAGACATGTTTCAGAATGTTATTATGGACGTTTATTGGAACATATCCATGTATTTGCTTTAAAACTATTTATGAATTCTTATTTATGAGTAAAATGTTTATCAGAGTTTGCTGTAAATGCGGATGTTATTCTGGACACAGCGACACATGAGGAACCACCTTTTTTAAATAATGTTTGATATCTTCTGACAGTGCTAAATATAGGCCTAGTCAAATGATCAATATGTAAATTCTTGCTCATTCTTCATAGCAACATTCATTATACAGTCTCATTGTTCACCTTGAAAATGGTCCGACCTGTTCTACAAATCAGTGAAGAAGCACAGTATAAAAAAACAATATTTTAATACAAATCTGTATGTGTGTTTTTTTTATACCATGCAATGTAGATCAGTTTAAAAGTTATAGAACAGGAAGTTTGACTTTCAATTCACAAAACAGCTTGCCATGTTCTGTTCTTTTTTGGTTTCTGAAAGGAAGGAAGTTGGTTATTACTCTCACTGTGTCCAGGTGTCTTCCTGATCAGACAGGTATTTAGAGACAGAGATGTGGGAGTACCCTGACTTCTCCTTTCCAGTGAAAACAGAAACACAACATTACCGGCATCACCATTTGCATTGCTAGTTGCTGTGGGAGAAATGAAGTGAGGAAACTAAAGGAAATGAGCTCTTCTACACGGTTGTAATTTTGAAACTCCTTGGAATGAACGTCATGTTTTGACAACAAATATTACATCATATAGTATGTAATGTCTGCATATAATAAATATATAGTATATATTAATAAATATATAAATTTGAAGAAGAGGGATGCAGGGAGTTACTGCAGAGTACTTCAGTGAGAATTCTAGATATAGTAAAAGTTGAGCATGGTCCACAAAGTTTCCAGAGAAATGGGAAGTTTTGGAGAAAAAAATGCTTCTGAGGCTGTCAAAGGTGAAACCAGTGGGTGGTTGAAATGCTTGATGATGTAATAGCTGTTGTCAAAGCATGATGTTCTTTCCATGGGGCACCACCTTTTCTCACTTTGTTGCTCCCATAACAATAACTAGCAGTGCAAAAAGAAATAGAATAAACAACAATAAACAAAAAAACAACATTGTATATTCTATCTAATGAAGGCTAGCTATTCATATTCATACTATCAGAATAAAGGATTTTTCCTTTCCAGCGGTGATGAACGTAACATAAATGATATCTCTATTTGCACTGCTAGTTGTTGTTAAGGGAGCAATAAATTGTGGAAACAAGCTCATCGAGACACTCGTAATATTGGAATCCCATGGAGTGAACGTCATGTTTTCACAACAGCTATTACATCATCAAGCATTTCAGACATCCAGTGGTGTCACCTCCTACAGCTTCAGAATACTCTGCTTTACAAAGCTGTAGGACTTTTGACCAAAATTTCCTGTTTCTATGGAAACTTTGTGTACTACACTTTAGTAAATGGAAGTGTACTTGTTTGGCAAATCAATTACTGTAAAACTGGAAGTTACTGTATGCTGAGGTTGGACAGTGCTGGACAGTGTTATTATCAACTGTAAGACAAGTATATGTGTGCTACAGATGCCTAATTAGAGTAATCCAGTTAGGCCTCTTCCAGTCACATCTAGATTTATTTGCAGTAAAAACTGAAATTAAATAATGAACATAGCTCACCTTTTATTTAAGGGTATTTACTATATCCCTTAATTTACTATATCCCTACTTTTGGTCCCTTAAGGGACCAAAAGTAATTGGACAAACTAACAATCATAAATTGCCATTTTTAATACTTGGTTGCAAATCCTGTGCGGTCAATGACTGCCCGAAGTCTGGAACTCATAGACATCACCAGACGGTGGGTTTCTTGGTTTAATGGTATTTACATCCAAACTGGGTGAACAGTGTAGGAATTACAGCACCCCCCCGCCTCCCCACTACAGTCATGATCATACATTAAATTATTGAACTCAAAGACATCACCAGACCCTGGGTTTCTGGTTTTTCAGGTTGGGTGGCGTTGATTGGGGTCACATATAGAAAGAGTTCATATTATTTATTTTAATTGTGGTAGACAGCTAAAATAATTGTAACTTTGTCAATGTCCAAATATTTATGTACCTGTATCTATCTGATAGATTTCTGCTTTGTGACAAGTAGCTATTAAAAGATAGGTAAACTGGGTCATCGTGGGATGCATGTGGTCAGCAACAATACTCAGATAGGCTCGATGTTGTTTTTCACACCATTCTGTGTAAACTCTAGAGACTATTGTGTGTGCAAATCCCAGGAGATCAGCAGTTTGTTGTGAACATTAACTGAAGTTCTTGACCTGTATCTGCTTGATTGTGTGCATTGTGCTGCTGCCACAGGATTGTCTGGTGTGTGAGTGAGTGTGTGTGTGAGCGTCTTCCCTGACCCATTGTTTCAGTCCTGTCTGTTGCACAGTGGGAGAAGATGTCTTGGGAATGTGGTGGGTAGAGTTATTTTTATAGCTGTGTGTGGATAGTTGAGAGTTGATAGGAGCAAGGCAAGCTTTTATGCTTTATTTTTTGTTGCTGTTGTTTGTGTGTGTGGGGGGGAGTATTTTTGTGTTTTAAAGTGCTTGGACTCCTCCTAATACCAATTCAGCTGTAAGTATTTGGTAATAAACTACAGAAACAGAGATAGTCTCCAGCCCATTTGACAACAAGGCTACAGTTAGAGGACTGCACCATCTCCACCATCTCCACATAGTCATGCTAGATGGTGACTGGTTTAACAACCTGCCAGAAATCCACCACCAGTTCCTTTGTCTTGTTGATGTTAAGCTGCAGTTGGTTTTCCACAAGACACAGTCCCCCATCAGCCTCCTGTATTCTGATTCATCACACTTGTGTATTAAAAAAGACTGGTTGGTGAAGGAATGACTGTTCATAGCTGTTAAAACATAAGTGATAACAGGAACTAACTTGTTTCATGAATGTTCCACTACATTAAATATAATTATAAATGGTTAAAAAGTACATGTTGTTCAGTAATAAATTAAAAATTATAATCATTTGCAATCAATTGTTGTGGTATAAGATGAACAAAACATGACATCTATTATTGGGAAATAAGTGTTGGGGTGGTAATAGTAACTCCACTTCTTATTGGGCCGCATTACCTCACCTGGTTGATTATTTTCCCATAACAGCACGCTCCACAAGGATGGATTACGGAATGGGCCTACTAGCACAGGCCCAGGGGCCCAAGCAGTCAGGGGGCCCAATAAAACCTAAGAAATAGCCTACACATGAACTTTGAAAATGTCAGAAGAAAGAAACCAGAAATCATTACACCTTCAAAGTGTGTGTTCATCACTTTAGTTTTCTGTAAAACGTTGGGAGCCGAATCCCGTTGTTGTTGCTATTCAGTATAGGGGTCTTTTGTGTGTCCGTGCCCAGGAGCCCATTGTCTCATATTCAGTCCCTGATGCTACAGTGTGTTTTATTGCTTACTTAGAAAATGTCTACACTACAATAGACCATAATGTTAGACTGACAGTTCACTATGTTCACAGAACTCTTGTTCGGTAAACAGAATTAGGGGATTTTCTCCATTAAAAAGAACATATGCAATGCAACTGGACATCACTCTTAGTCCCTATAGTGTATCGGAGTGCTATAAAGTACTCTTGATACAGCACAGCATTAACTATAAACTATTCTGGATATCCATATCACATTATATATACAATACCATACACCAGCACTGTAAAAGTAACACTATTCTTTACATTACTGTAAAAATGTGTTAAAATCTGGCTGTACTGAATGTTTCTGGGTATCCAACTGAGATATTAAATCAGCATTAAACACACCAAAGTCTGCTTTTTCAATGGGCAAATGCACCGTAATCACTGTAAGTAATGATAACATTAAGAAGAAGGTTGATAAACTAGCATTCTTAATTTGGCGCTTTAGAAAACAAAACAGTCAACAGACTCACACTCACTCTACGTATGACGTAGTAGCCAGCGTAAAATGCGATTGGACGAGCGCCTTGTATGACGTTTGAGAATGTTTACTACCTGACATTCCGCAACGTCTACAACTGCGAGGGCCGAATACCAAATAGACATAAAGTGCACTGCGTAGGGTGCAGAAGCTCCTTATTCCATGCCCTACGTAGCGCGCTTATAGAGCAATTCTGGAGCTATTCGGGATACAGGCGCTGTTGAGCCTATTTTGGTCAGTGCTGTGGAAGTGAAGTGAAGTTTGGTCGAAAGAAAGTCGATTAATTTGGAATTTGGGTTTGATGTAATGTTGAGATTGCGATTAGAAAAGAGTGAGAAAGTCCATGTGAATTAGTTTTGTCGAGGCTGGAGTAGGTGAGTTGTGTTTAATAGCCATTTTATCCTTGGATTGTGAACAAAGGAAAAGTGCCAACCTGCTACTCAGGCCAGACGACTCAAAGCCTACTTCTAGATAAGCTAATGTTCAAGTGAACATAAACTGTGGCTTGGAAAGCTAAATGTATTGTGTGATATTTTGCAGCTTATGAAAATATTTCGCGATGAAAGCCGAGGTGGCCACAGCTGTGAACTTTATCACCACATTATTGAGAGGAACAGGACTTCTGTCTGAAGAACAACTCGAGCACTTCAGCCATTCTCTGGAAGAGGCTTTAGGAGGTGAGAGCACACATGACATTGCACACCTGTGACTTCTGACCAAAACACATCACATCAAATTTACTCTTAGTTCAATCCACTTAACTAGTTTATTTTTCATTTTCATTGGAATGGACTAATTCTGGTTCAAGGATGAATCTCAGATGAACAATGCCTGTACAATGAACCCTTATGATTCTACTAACCCCTTGCTATGGTATGAGAAAAGGGGAAAGCTTATTAGTATGACATTAAATTAAAGTCACTGATGTGTAAAAAAGACATATATTTAATTCACACCATCCAGTGTTATGCGTATGTGTCTGATGTGTGGCTTGAAAATGTTTACAATGTGTGATTTTTGGCCTGATTTTTCTGTCGCAGAATAAAAAAAGATGTGGCTGATTTAGTGCCACTAACAGTTGATGACATGTCTGGCACTGTCATATTTTTTAAAATTATAATCTCAGAGTTTAAGCACTGCTACGATGCTCATCTACAAGCCACCAATAGAAGAACAGCATACGATGACGTAAAACTTTTGGGGCAGGTTGTAGATCTGTCGTTAGAGGATCTTCATCATATAATCTGACACGTTATCGCACAGTCTGTTATAGAATTCAGCTAAGATTTTATTGGGATTGTCTCATACAGTAGACAAAACTTAAAAGTGCTGCAGTCGAACAATGCAAAAACAGGCTTTAGAGTTTAAATAGGACAGATTTGATCTCAGGAGCACTAGAATGCTGCCTTTCTCGAGAGCTTCATCCCAAGCGAATGATAGCAATGATATTTTAACAGCAAATCTATCTTTAAAACAATATGCAATTTGCACAAAAATTTTTAAACATTTTTTTTCTTTGATTTTAGAGCATTATGAGCACCACTGGTTCCCTGACGCACCGTTTAGAGGTTCGGGATATCGCTGTATCCGGATCAATCACAGGATGGACCCGCTGGTAGGGAAGGCTGCTTACACCATCGGCCTCAGCAGGGAGCAGCTTTTCTCCCTCTTACCCAGCGAGCTTACAATGTGGGTCGACCCCTACGAAGTGTCCTATCGTATAGGAGAGGACGGGTCCATATGTGTACTGTATGAGTCCACACCGCCGCCAGAGACTCATCTGAAGTCTGTGGACAGCTGCAAAGAGAAACTGAGAATTGGTCACTCGAGCCCATCAAAGTCCTTCACTGTGATGACTGTCTCCAGCTAATGTCTCTGCACATCTGGCTCACATTTGTTTTACGTTTTATAACGATGATTTTTAATGACTGAGGAAATTGGATATATTTTGATTCAGTGCTTGATTTTAACTCCTGTAAAATTTTGTAAATGTTTTATACATTTGGATTAAAGATGATGCTTCAATTTTTTTCATAGTGTGTTTATTATATTATATTTGCATAATATATATTACATTTGCACATTTTAGGTGTAACTGTAGCCCATTTGTTGCTATACACAATTTCTAACCCCTCTCTACCACATCCATCAGTGGAAAGGTCCATCATAGGACCACACTGATCCACTCATACCAGTGGCAGACACACTACCATGTCAGTGTTGCTGCTGTGAGAATGACCAGCCACCCAAATAATATCTGCTCAGATGTAGCATATGGTGGTCTGAATTAATGTTCACCGGTTCATAAAATATGAATTGAATAAGGTCAAACGTTTGCTGTACAGGCACAACACTACTTGTTACACCTTACATATTACTGAAGGTTATGATATTCAAAAATGTAGGTGTATGTGAAGTTTAATTATCACAAGACCATGTACAGTCTCTGCCGAAAGTATTGGAACGGCAAGGCCAATTCTATTGCTTTTGCTATACGCTGAAGACATTTGGGTTTGAGATCAAAAGTTGACTATGAGACGATAGATCAGAATTTCAGCTAACGATGTTTTAGATGTGTATGTAGACGTGTTAAACAACTTAGAACATGGTACCTTTTGTTTGAACTCACCCATTGTTCAAGTGATCAAATATATTGGAACATGGGATTGACAGGTGTTTCTTGTTGCCCAGGTGTGTCCTGTTAGATTGATTGCTTAAAAAAATTAATAGCTCTGAATGTCTACTCTTGGTTCAAGCCCTGGGTTACACCTGTGAAGACTGCATTTGTTGTTAAAAAGGATAAACCAATATGAAGACCAGAGAGCTGTCTATGGGGGAAAAAACAGGCCATTTTGAAGCTGAGAAAAGAGAAAAATTGATCAGAGCCATTGTACAAGCATTGGGCATAGCCAATACAACAATTTGGAAAGTCCTGAAAAAGAAAGAAACCACTGGTGTACTAATAACCAGACATGGAACAGGTCAGCCAAGGAAAACAACGAGTTGATGACAGAAACATTGTGAGAGCTGTGAAGAAAACCCCCAGAACAACTGTCAGTGACATCACCAACAGCCTTCACTGGCCAGGGGTGAAGGTATCACAATCCACGAATATACATACATACATACATATATATATATATACACACACATATATATATATATATATATATATATATATATATATATATATATATATATATTTATATGTAGTATAATCTAGTATTGCTCTCAATTTTGAAGAAGGAATTGAGAACAAAACCATACATGTCCTAAATAAAAACTAAAACTAGAATCAGTATGCTGTGCATGACATACTGAGTTTGCTCAGTGTGGTGAAAGTAGAATACATTCATACACCACATTAAACTACATACAACTTACGTGCTTAAAACACAGTATACTTTCATCTTTACACTGATATGTTGCATCACATTTAATTCAATTTTATTTGTATAGCGCTTTTAACAATGGACATAGTCACAAAGCAGCTTTACAGAAATAAATAGATTCAAATTAAATTAAACCAAAATAAATTGTAAATATGTGAATTTATCCCTAATGAGCAAGCCAGAGGCGACGGTGGCAAGGAAAAACTCCCTGAGATGATATGAGGAAGAAACCTTGAGAGGAACCAGACTCAAAAGGGAACCCATCCTCATCTGGGTGATAACAGATAGTGCAATTATAAATAAATCCCTTCTATAACTGTGTACAACATGGACAAATAGTGCAATTATGCAACCAGTAAATTCATCACAGTTTTTGCAAGAAGTCTGGTTGGTTAAAATCTATCCACTGTCCACTGACGGAGTCCTGAGTACAAAGCTGCTCGTGGCAACCGCAACCCCAAAGCCACCACAGCAATCGCAGTCCCAAGCCATCACAGTACAACTCCCCAAGCCATCTCCACGGCTCCCAAGTGGCACCATCCCCAGTAATCCCACTGATCTTCAGGCCGTCCATGTGGGGCCACCCCCAGCAGCAGCGAGCGATCTCAACCGATGAGAACTCCAACCAGAAGTAGGACATCAGGATGGATCAGGCAGGTGATATTACATTCAAACACAGGACAGCCTGGTAGTGGATAGTGTTGTCACCTCACAGCTCCAGGGTCCCCAGTTTGATCCTGAGTTCAGGTTACTATCTGTCTGGAGTTTTGCATGTTCTCTCTGTGTTTCCTCCGGGTTCTCTGGTTTCCTCTCATCTCCCAAAACACGCCAGTAGGTGGATTGGCTACTCTACATTGTCCCCAGGTGTGAACGTGTGTGTGTATGGTGTCCTGTGATAGACTGATGATCCATCCAGGTGTATTTCCACCTTCTGTCGAGTGTTCCTGAGATAGGCTCTGGATCCACCGTGACCATGACCAGGATAAGGTGGTTACTGAAGATGAATGACATTTAAACACTTACTCCAATATATACACAACTAAGGCTTTATCATACTTTAATTGCGATCACAGTTCTTTGCTTTTTTAAATAAATTAACCATAACTGTGATGTTGGTAAGCTTGGCTAAACTCAGTTGACTGACTGTTTTTGTTGACTGTGGTGCGTTAAACCTCAGACTCCGCACTCACGTGTCTAGTTATTGGTTTGAAATAGTGAGTCGTTCATTTATTCAGAGTGTAATTGAGTTTGCATTAATTCTATGAAAATTAATTTAATGAAAGAGCAGTATTATTTTGACTCAAAGATGTATATATGTAAATGGACTAATAATGTATTTTCTTTTGATTTAATAATATGAAGTACAGTAAAAACGGTTTATTAGTTGACAAATTCTGAAAAATAACCTTAATTTCAAAATATCGTAATTAATATTTAATGTATTATTTTAGAGATCTAAAACACTGGCTAACCTACACAAGCTACATTACATTATTTTACGCCAAATTCAGACGCACGTTCTGATTGGTTGTTCACTTCTATTAAAAGGACCAATGAGCGTCATTAGGACAAACTAGTTGCCATTTTTTGTAAGAATTATCCTGCTTATGCTCATTGGTCCTTTTTTTTTTTTTTTTTTAATAACCACAAGTGAACAACCAATCAGAACGCGCGTCTGAATTCCGTAGCCAATAGGAGCGAGCGGAGCGCGTGTCTTGATGACGCGGTGGGAGCCGCACTCTTGCCTCAGTGTGGAGGAGAGGAGTCCGGCGTCGCCTGGCTTCTCCACAGAAGTTTGCGCTTGGCCTAATCAGCTGTTAGTGGAAGATTTTTTTTCACCGTAACAACTCAGAACACCGCGTACTCACCGCCGTGTTATGGAACTGGACAAAATGGACGAAAACGATTGGAAATACCACGGAGAAGGGAACAAGAGCCTTGTTGTTTCTCACGTCCAGGTAATTGTGACAGGCAGAGACTGGGCTAGCCTGGCTAATTAGCAAACATGCTTCAAGTAGAACAAAAACAAAGCTAGCGTTTAACTAAAGTAGGCGTTTGGATGAACAGAGGTGACTGACACGTCAGACTAACAGGCAGCTGAAGTCTTTGTTTTGTTGAAAAGTCCCTGAATGTGTAGTTTCTCAGCTTGGCTAAGTGGCTAAGGAGCGTTACAGTGTCATGCGCTAAGCTGCGCGAGATCCGGAGCACAGACTAGCATCTGTTCACTTCTCGAGGCTTTTTTGGACCGCACCTCTCTCTGTTTGCATTTCTGACATGCTGTTCAACAAATAGTTTCTGGTTCATTGAATCCTTTTAAAGTGACTCTGGCTAGCTAAATATTTAGCTGGTAACTAAGCAGTTAGTTATATAAGTTTAAACCATATGGTTGTAGTCTTGGTGTTATCCATTAGTAGATAAGAAAGACACTGATGTCCTTCCAAAGCAAAGGTCGTATGTCAATCGACTTTTTTCCAGTATAAACTTGACGCTTTTTGCGTGTGAACAAGTCTTTTCAGATTGTTTGGTTGTAGGTGTGTGGAGAGAAGCCCATAATCCAGCTGTGTTCATCAGACCCAACTCGATTTACTGAAGAAACTCGAACAGCCAGATGAATCTCGTTTTATCGCCGAATAAATCAGCACATTTCTTGTTGTTTGCTGTTTTAACTGAAGTCCAGCCAGATGGATGTGAGATAGAGGAAGTGATCATTTCTAAATTTGGGCCTGTTCTGTTTGCAGATCCTCTAAATCCTTCTGCTCTGATTTCTTCCTCACTATCATAATAAAACCTCCACTCCTAGGCAAAGAAAATGAGCCAAACCCAAAATGTCAAAATATTAAGCTTTTAATGGTCTTAACAATAAATAATTGGTCAGGAAATGAGCAAGAATTAAACAAATAGATAAAGGGAGTTAGTAAGGGAAGCTTTTCCCTTTGATTTCTTTAAATGTTTAACCTTGTGGCCCTTGATGGGCTGCATCAGCCGTGGCAGATAACCAAATAATGACTAATTTTTTAAGAAAAAAAAAAACATCCCAGAAGATATTTTTGGAAAATGTTGTACACCCAGACATGTGTTAGTTTGAATTTTACGTCAAACATTTTAATCATTATCATGATTTTACCTTTGCGTACAAGAAGACTATATAAGTGAATTTCCCTGTTTCTAGTTTTTCCCCAAACAAACAGTTCACTGCAGCAAAAGTAAACCAGCAAATGGAGGCACAGGAGCTCTCAGGAGTGCATTTGTTTCATTCGTGCTAAATTTCTGACCAATAATTTGTTGTTAAGACCATTACAAGCTTCTTTTTTTTTGCGCCCAGGAGTGTGTATCAGCCACAACTTATTCTCCTTCTTTTAAAGCAATCTCTCATTCTGCCCAGCTTTGGTTATTTACTGAGAAACCACAGTTTCATACTGAGCTAGCAGGAGTGGACTTAGTTACAGAGTTTGTTCCTTTGAAGACACTGTTTCCATCTTCTATTCTATAATGGAACGTTTCTGATAATGTTTTTAAAAATAGACAAAACACTGGATATGTTTGTGTGTAAATAACTAAAGAGATCAGATTGTGGCAGGAATTTGATAAACATGTTTACGTACACCTAAGAGATAACTCCACCTTTAAATATGTTTCTATTGAAATATTTGTGATATGTTAAGTGATTCTGGTGTTAAATTCTTGGTTGGTGCTGTATTTTTTTTTTTGTTATTCCTGTAAGAAGTTAGTGGTTCTGAACTGGTGTCTCAGGGGGACATTGTTATTGCTAGCGCAGTTACAGTGGTGTTTAATAGGAGAAAAAAAGTAGTTTCAAACATGAGGGTTAATGACCAGGTTTTACTGCTAGCTCCTAAACACAATAGAACAAGAGCTTCTTTTCTGTTTCACCATTTTTAGTGATGTCCAATGTCGTATTAATGACAAATCCAACAGAGAATATAGCAGAAACAGGAAATGTTGGACTCAGCGTTCCTGAACGCAGTGCAACGCAGTTTACGCCGAGTAACTGCAGAGGTTCTGTTTGGTTAGTTAGTGAACGACGAGATGATGAGCGTGATGGCCTTGATGATGGTATTAGTATGAAAGTTGAAGCTTTGTAGTCAGATCTGTTTGAGTGGAGTGTACAGATGAGGAAGTGAGAGAGCTGGACAGACTTCAGGGCTAAAGCTCTGATGCATCGCTCTCTTTAGGTAGAGTTGATGTGAGGGTAATGCAGGAAACCTTTAACCAAAATGAAACTAGATCAACATGTCAAACTAAAAAGAAAGCTCATAATTTTATTCAAAACTAAATCTGGCATGCCACTGAAGATAACACGTTTATTGTAAAGACTGATATGAGTTTTTCAGGGTGGATTTTTCCTTCAGGGAAATCTCAGTTTCTTTCTAAACATAAATGAACACCACAGCTGGGTTATATTTTCATACATGTGAAGATGTAGAAAAGCAAAAGATACCAGATGAACGTTTATCCATGTGTCTGCTTTAACAGCTCTGTCATTAGTATCGTAATTACAAGAGCACAGAGCAGGACCTCACATCTGTATGTTCAACAGGCAGGAAGTTAGTCAAACCAGGCAGCATGCTGGTGTCTTTTAGTACAGCTGTAGGGTTTGTGCGCTAACAGATACTTTTTGTTTGTTTCTCAGCACTCCAGAGTCCTCCGGCTTTTGAAATACCCTTCTGAAGATGCAGAAAACACACATCAGGTACATGATTGTCTCAATCACTATTTTGTGGTTAAATAAATGTTTAATCCTGCTTAGCCTGCACTTCCTTTAAACATATGGCTGTCAGGCTGGATGTTAATCATGTGGAGCAGCTAATATGTTTTTAGAAACATGAAGAAGTAGTTTATCTTCTGTTTTTTACCCCCACAGACGACAGAGCAAGCTTTCCAACACATACTTAATATAGTTGATTATACCAGAAATGTCATGAAGCCCTTGTTGGGGGAGAAATATGTGCACAGTGGAGTAAGTGTGTTTTTTTTTTTTTTTTTTTTGTTTTTTTTTTTAAGATTAAACAAACATAATTGTGATTACACTGCTTGATCACAGGGTGTAACCTTGTGAGTGGGCTGAAACATGTTTTGAATGTCCACAGGAAGTTGTTAAACTCCCATTGGACTTTGTACGGCAGCTGTCTTTAAAGATCCAACAAGAACGCCCAGGTAAGGAAAATGGAGTATACGTGGCCCATTTCACACTTTTTGATTGCTACATATGTCTGTAACTGTGTAACCTTATCTATCTATCTGCCTGCCTGTCTGTCTATATGTCTCTTTGTTGGTCTATATTTCTGGCCTGTATCAGTCTTTGCATCTGCACGTCAGTCTGTGTACTTCTGTCTGTCTCTCCATCTGTTTCTATCAGTCTGCCTATTAAGTTGCCTGTCTTGCCTTTTTCTGTTGGTCTCTCTACTGTTCCTGCTGTTCCTGCTGTAAGTCCCTAAGCAAAATTAGACATGAGTAGATTTTTGACCCCATCCCGTATATACAGTGGAATAAAATATTGCACCTCCAACACCTCAGTGAACCATACAAGGTGCTCCATACACATAAATATATAATACAAATATTACGTCAAATGTAAGATGAGATCATCATGCAAAGCTACAGTTCCAGCAAAACAAGAAGTGCAGCACATTACAATAAACATCCAGGACAATGCAAGCTGTGCAACAGTACACACCAAATACATCAAATCACAGCACTAGCTTCACATGAGCCAGATGGAATAATTCTGCAAGTTACATGAGGTTCTAAATAATGACAAGCAGCAGTCTAAGCACTATACAGGTAAGTTTTTGGATATTCGATTGTGTCAACTTTGCTAATCAAGGTGGCTGGTTTTCTAAAGAGCCAGACCAATAGGCAAATGTTCATAGATTCCCCCGCCAATTTTTCTAATGGCAGCAAAAACAGTTGTAATTTTCCATGTCCTTCTGATGAGCTCCAGCTATAAGCTGCGATGCTCCCTGTGACTGCCTTCTGGGAAACGTTTATTAATGTTTAAATTAAGTTTTACTTTTCTGTGGGTTAATACTGTTCCTGTTTCACAGTGTAGAACTTCTCATTTCTCCCATTCTCATGCAGAACTGCGGTGTGATAAAGTGATGGACACTTTCAGTGGATGTGGCCTGTGCCTTCCCAACCTCACCCACCTTTCGCCATGTCACTTTGGAGATCGCCGACCTCCTCTGTGTGTAGAAATTAAGGTAACAACAAATTGAGAACTGAAACTCTTCAAAAGCACTGCCATGACACTGTGCAAGCAGCTGATGTATTTTTTAAATACCCTTATCTTCAAAAATGATACGGACAGTTTGTAGCAATGCTTGAAAATGTAGACAAAGTGGTGTGTTTCCTGTTAAGGTTTGTTAAAGAAAGTCAGAGAGCTAAAAGCCTAGTTGCTTAACTGCACTTAGGCATTTTATGTGCATTTTGTTAGTGGTCACTTTTTTTTTTTTTTTTTTTTTTTTTTTTTTTTTTTTTTTTTTTTTTTTTTTTTTTTTTTTTTTTTTTTTTTTTTTTTTTTTTTTTTTTCTTTTAATTTTTTTTTTTTTTTTTTTTCAGCCAAAATGTGGCTTTCTACCCTTTTCAAGACATGTTACCAAGGAATGCAAGCGAAAAGTGTGCCGATTTTGTATGCATCAGCATTTTAAGGTGAGGAAAAGTAGAAAGCAACTGTGTATTTACATGCTAACAAGTTGCCCTACTTCTGCTTTAACTTCTGTGTTAGCAGGCAGCTGACCAACTACCTTGAAGAGTTCCAACCATGAATGTGCATTGTAATTTAGATTGATTGTACCATCAATGAAAAGATGTCATGCTACTGTGGTTACCTTAATTAATTAAAGTTTTTAATGGCAGTACGTTTTGTTAATTGCAATTGTGATGTGGATTAGTCAGGTTTTTTGTGTTCTGTTTTCATTGTGTAGCTAGCCAATGGGAAGTGGAACAGGCTAAGCAGGTACTGTCCCTTGGATCTCTTCTCAGGGTGAGTGCTTTTAGAAATTATAATGAACATTGCAGGCTTACGTCAGAAATAAATAAAATCACAAATGATTTCTAGTGGATTTTGTTGCTGAAAAGTAGGCCATAATTAAAATTAGAATAATTATAAACTCTGACTACACTGAGTTGCCATATAGGTGCAGGGTATAAAATTACTGATTGTAGCCACTCTGCTGAGGTTGTTCAAACACTCCACCAACCAAAGATCTCCAGCCAAGAGTGCTACTGTGGTCAGAAACTGACACTGATGAAGGCTAGAGAATGGGCTCTCATTTCATGGACCCCTTCAATAAAAATTTAATTAGGTATTTTGGCTATTTATTGGAGCCATAGAGTTTTTCCCCCACCCCTAGAACACATTCTTTTAATACAAGTCATTAGATTCTAGTTGATACTATTTATAGGCATAATAACCTAACATTATCAAAGTTGTGATTTCCACTACTGTAACAAAATCACAGACCCCCTCACTATGCTTCATTGATCCCTGGGACTCTTATTACTCCACTTTGATAACCATGGGGCTAGAGGATGATTAACACACACTGTGCCAGGAAAGGATGAGGTACAGTATATGGACAAAAGTATTGGGACACACCTCTTAATTACTGAATTCAGGTGTTTCAGTCAGACCCATTGCCACAGGTGTATAAAATCAAGCACCTAGCCATGCAGTCTGCATTTACAAACATTTGTGAAAAAATGGGTCGTTCTGAAGAGCTCAGTGAATTCAAGCGTGGTACTGCGATCGGATGCCACCTTTGCAATAAGGCAGTTCGTGAAATTTGATCCCTGATGGATATTCCACTGTCAGCTGTAAGTGGTATTATTGGAAAGCGGAAACGTGTAGGAACAGCAGCAACTCGGCCACGAAGCGGAAGACCACGTAAAGTCACAGAGCGGGTCACCGAGTGCTGAAGCTCATGGTGTGTAAAAGTCCCCAAGGCTCTGCTGATTCCATAGCTGAAGAGTTCCAGACTTCCACTGGCACTAATATCAGCACAAAAACTGTGCGGCGGGAATGGATTTCCATGCAAGCCTCACATTACCAAGTACAATGCCAAGCATCGGATGGAGTGGTGTAAAGCACGCTGCCACTGGACTCTGGAGCAGTGGAAACGTGTTCTGTGGAGTGACGAATCACGCTTCTCTGTTTGGCAGTCTGACGGGCGAGTCTGGGTTTGGCGGATGTCAGGAGAACGTTACCTGCCTGACTGCATTGTGCAAACTGTAAAGTTAGGCAGAGGAGGGATAATGGTATGGGGGGTTTTTCAGGGGTTGGGCTTGGCCCCTTACTTCCAGTTACTTCCAATGCTTCAGCATACCAAGATATTTTGGACAATGCTATGCTTCCAACTTTGTGGGAACAGTTTGGGGACGACCCTTTTCTATTCCAGCATGACTGTGCCCCAGTGCACAAAGCAAGGTCCATAAAGACATAGTTGGATGAGTTTGCTGCGTAAGAACTTGACTGGCCTGCACAGAGCCCTGACCTCAACCCCGTCGAACACCTTTGGGATGAACTGGAACGGAGATTGCGAGCCAGGCCTTCTCATCCAACATCAGTGCCTGACCTCACAAATGCTCGGCTGGATGAATGGGCAAAAATTCCCACAGAAACACTCCAAAATCTTGTGGAAAACCTGCCCAGAAGAATGGAAGCTGTTATAGCTGCAAAGGGGGGACCAACTCCGTATTAATGTCTATGTATTTAGAATGCAATGTCATTAAAGTCCCTGTTGGTGTAATGGTCAGGTGTCCCAATACTTTTGTCCATATAGTGTATAATGTACACCTACAGGGTAGGTGTGTAATATGGTTGGGCAAAAGTAACCAAAATGCTAAACAATAGACAAGGTGGAGATAATGACTCGGTAGTTTACATTTAGTCATTTAGCAAACAGTCTTATCCAGAGTGACTTACAAAACATGCAAACAGTTGAAGGCACAGTGATACAAAGCATCTAGTGACCCTGCAAAGATTCATAATTCATCTGAAAGACAAGAGATTAACAACAGCTTGTGCAAGTGCTAGAGGGGTCTTGGTGGTAACAAAAAAGACCAATACAACCCTAAATGGTGTGTGTGTGTGTGTGTGTGTGGTCCTATATACTGCCTGAAGAGGAAATAAGGATTATCGGGCTGTTTGGCAGGAAGAGAGAGGCTCAGGGGGATGAAGCTAGGACACTGAAGCAGCTGAACCCTGTGTTATGAGCATGTTTAGATGTTGGAGTAGACCCAAGTATGATGTGGAAGAGTTAGTGTGATGAAGGCTAGAGCAAGGGTTCTCAGCCTTTTTCAGCCGGGGACCTATTTAAATGGTTTTAAAAAAAAATCATGGACACATAGTCCAACTATTCAGACATTAGGCACATTATGTAAAAGTGTACAATAAATATTTTGGCTGTTTATTGGTTCCACAGAGATTATTTTTTACATTTTTGTTTTTATTAAAACAACACATTTTTATTAAAATAGTCATTAGTATCCAGTTGATGATAAATTGTATACTCGGTGTATACAAATAAACAGCTAATTTCACTGTATTAATAGAAATGTGGTGTTAATGTAACAGCAGTGTTAGTTACTATGGGGTGCGACTCTGTGTGTGTTAAGGAAATGGAGATTGCAAACATGGAAAAACAAAGCTTTGTGTGAAATCGATTGTATTTTAATCTCTCATCATTTGTACCTGTTTTAAATACACTTTAAATGCACCATTATTATTTGACTCATTTCTTTAATTGTGGGCTTTCATTTAGTGATCTGTCGATGAATGAACTTAGGTCAGGCTTTTATTATTCTGCCACGTAAAAATCACATCACTCTTCCTCAGCAGACATTTGTAATAGTTGTCTTTTGGTTTAATAATTTACCTCATGACCCACAAATGAAATAGAAATACAAAGATGGATGCCCATCTCTGGGTTTCATTAAAGCCTCTCACACAAGTATAAATATACATTGTTATTTGGGGAACAGAATCCAAAATACATCTTGAGGAGAAGAAGCTGCATGTGCTAATTTGTATTTCTTTTCTAGGAGTAAACAGCGAATGTATATTGCAATCAAGAACCTATTGGAAGAGCCACAAAACAATTTGAAAATATTTAAGGTAAGTTAAATGGCTTGTGGACCATGTTGTCTCAGTGTGAAACCCTTGACCTATAAAACCATTAAAATGATCTGTATAGAATATTAGAGACTGAGACACCAGTTATTGCTTAGAACACACTGACATGTTCACCTAGGCATTTTCACACCAGTACACACCACCAGACCCTGGTGCCAGTCTCCTGTCACCGGTGGCATTTCCCAGGCTCAGGTGGTGAGTGGATTGCAGATGATCTCAATTTAACAAAATAAACCATTATGTGAATCTGCCTGCTATAGGTAGCATTTTTTTTTTTTTTGGATAAAATGTGACAGTCACATAGTTATACAATGGTAGTAATGAATTTGTCCTATCGTGACCTGTAACATAGTCATGAGATTGCAAATGTTCATAGCTGGTAAATGCAAATTAACAGCAAAGAAAGGTGTATTATGGGGCTTTACCACTGGACATCATATAGCAACAAATACACAATACACAAAACATTTTGCTGATGTTTCCATTGCCAGGTGACCTGTACGCAGTGGCAGCTCAGTGGTTAAGATGTTGGACTACTGTTTGTAAGGTTGTGAGTTCAAATCCTAGCACTGCCATGCTGCTACTGCTGGGCCCTTGAGCAAAGCCCTTAACCCTCAACTGCTCAGTTGTATATATGAGATAAATGTAAGTCGCTCTGGATAAGGGTGTCTGCCGAATGCTAGAAATGTGAATGAATAGAGTACAGGTCACCTGACAATGGAAAACAGGTAGAATCTGATCTGATCTACCCTTGTTGCTAGGGACCCAGGAAGGGGCATAGGTGGTTAAAAAATAGACCATTGTTTGGTCAGATGTCATCATTACTCCATTTTGGATTTAAAAAATACCCCATAGCAAATAGAATTTTTTTTTTATAGAGAAAATTTTCTGCAAATAAATCTCCAGAGCTTGCTTTAAGTAGTATTTTACTAATTACATAATTCCTGGATTAGTTAAGTACGTGTGCTCATCTACACACCTCCTCACAACCTTCAGAAAACTCGTCCTACTTTGTCCTGATCAGCTACAGTAATAGAGGTGCCAGCATTTATGACTTTTGCAACTTGCTATGATGATATGGGAGACACTTTTCTGCTTTTTTTTTTTTTTTTTTTTTTTTTTA
>CM040473.1:13532132-13568614 GCA_022758105.1 Pangasianodon gigas
ATTAAGTAGCGGCCTGTTGCTTGGTGCACGACAGGAAAACAAAATTAGTCGTCTCCTCCACTGACACACAATAGAGTTTTTGTGGTAGAATTTTTTTTTTTTTCTCTCTCTCTGCCTACTAGGACTTCATTGTTAGCGGTGTTTACAACTCTGCAGCATGGCATGGTATGGTTATCAATCCTAATCCAGAACTATCCATACCCTGTCAGAGGTGTAAAGTGCTATTGGTCACCTGTGTGGAGGTATGCTACTTAACCGGTTAACTTGGCGGTTAGACTCGATGAGTTACTCTACAGTTTTGTGAAATGTTGCATCAGATAGTGCAGAAATTAGCAGGTAGAACTTGATCTGATTGTATCTGCCAGTACATACACTGAAATAGTGTCGGGTAGCTCACTGCAAGCTTGACTGCACTACTGCTTGTTTGACATTTGTCAGGAGATCATGAGGAGATAGTGTGATGTGTTATCTAGAGGTTGCAGTGTCCATCTTCAAGAACAGCTTTGTATAATATGTTCTAAAACCATAGTAGTTGAGTTGTTGAGAGAGTTTAGGATTCTGTTTCAAAATATGGGACCTTCAAGAACATGGTCACATCACATTTCCCACTGAAATGTGAAAACATTGTGTTACTGCTTGTTTGTGAAGCTGGTGTTCCAAGCATTTGCATCCAAAAGACCTGGGGTCTCATTTATCAAAGTGCGCGTAAAATTAGTGCTAAATTTGTGTGCAAGACCCACCCATACGCACAAGAAAACTGGTATTTACCACACGTACGTACAGCTGTATACAGTGGCCATTGATAAATCCCACACATTCTAAATTGATGTGCCCGTGCACGGCTATGCTCATTTGCATAAAGAAACGCCCTGCTGCTTGTTTCAGACGACATGGAACATGCCAAAAGGTCTAAGAAGATAAACTTCACCGACAATGAAGTAAGGATACCTTTGCATGAAGTTGAGCAAAACAAAAATGGTTTATTTGGCAATTTTACTTTCCATTCCATCTTTGTCTGTTTGCATCTTATGAGCACTGAAATCAGTAATTACTCTCTGTTATGCTGGTATGATAGACTGTACATGACATTTTCTACCACTAGAGGTTCTTGCATACGCATGGGCGGGAGTGTGCAGAAATATATGCACAGCCTCACGCATAAGCAAAACTTGGAAAGATTCCTTTCAGTGCATAGAAGCACGGTTTATGCACAAAACTATGCGTACACACAGCTGATAAATGAGGCCCCTGGTTCCTAGCTGACAAAACCAGTTGCATTGGTGACACTGGAATCTGGTGGTGGTGCCTTTCTGTAAATGATGACTCAAGCAACTCCAGCTAATGAGGGAGGAAAACACTTTAACCTTGCAATAGCTGTTTTACTTGTGCTGCTTGCATTGATGCCACTCTTTCCCATTGTTTCACCTTCTGGTACTCTTTTTGGCATTATTATTGGTGGTGTTAATGCAGAAATGTGAGTGTGTTTGTGCTTTATCACTTGCTTATGCAAGAAGGAACAGTTGCTGCAGTAGGCCATCTAGGCTACAGACTAAAATATCACCCATGTGCTGTTTAGATGATTGCATTTTGTAGTGTTTCTGGCTATAAAACACGACCATACCTGCATATCTTCACTTGTATGCACATCTCTCTGCCCCCGTTGCCAGTGTAAAGGCCACTTTGATTAAAATGAGAGCACATTAGACGTGCTGTGGTCTGGTGTAAAATGGAGGAGTATTTGAAGATAAAGGCAAGTCACTAGGCATGTACTGGGGCTGTCAATACACATGTAGGTATTTGAATGTTATTAGAACATACACATTCAAATACAAAACATTTGGAATTTCCATGTTTGTTTCACTTTTATTCACTTAACACTATAAAACTTTCACTTAAGTCTATAAAAATAAACATCCCAAACTTTTTTTTTTTTTTTGTTGCTTGATGTTGGAGGAAAAGGGCTCTGAATAAATTAATGTCTTTTTTAATGTTAGTTCTGTCTTTGGCAGTAAAGACATAGTTTTAGTAATGCTTTAAAATGCTTTTGATTGCTGCATCTTTTAAATGAATAAAATTCAAATGCATTGTTTTAGAAGAATTTGACAGCCTGTAGTCAAACCCAGTTATTGTGATGTAGCCTAACTCATGTCTGCACTTTGGTATATCTAACACCTGGTTAGAGTGATTACATTTTTGTGTGCATTTTTTAAATTCAGGGTGGAGAACTGATATACAGCTGCAAAGAAGATGCCAAGCAACAACCAGACTTAAATGAGCTCGTCCAGCACCTGTGGCCCTACTTCCACCACGGCAACGGCCACCAGTCCAGCAGAACTGTCCTCAGTGAGTTCATTCAGGTGATCTGCAGCGCTCTGCTGAGCAGCGGAGACTCCAATCGCTCCGGAGAACAGAGAAAGATGCAGCTCGCTGAGAGCAGAGTGCTCTGTGAGGCCAGTCCACTCCACAGAGATCTGCTACGCAATGGTGAGGAGAGTTTCTTACACTTAGCTATATATCATCTGTGCTGAATTTATCATCTACTGCAAAAGAAAGATTTATTTATTCATTCATTCATTCCCCAGTGAAGAGATTTCTGAGCTTTTTTTTTTTCTGGTCTATCTGCTTACTCAGCTTTACCCCAATCACAGAAGCTAAACTGACTTCTTTCCTGCTCACTCAGTGTTTCTGTGCCTGAGCAATACCACATATATTTAGAATTTTATTATTTTGTATGTGTAGCACCTGGGACAACCTTTCAGCATACAAACACATTCTATACAATTGTGTGCTTCCAACTTTGTGGCAGTTTGGGGAAGAACCACATATGGGTGTGATGGTCAAGTGTCCACAAACTTTTGGCCATATAGCTCTGTAGCTCTGTAAAAAGGTAGGCAAGCTCACAACATTTGAGTGTTTTTCATGTTTGTATGATAAAATTTGACATTAGAGGTTTTCACCCATTTATACAAATTAATAAACTCACAATCCTAAATGTTTAATATACTGCTTGCTGTCACATGGTAGTAGGTAGTTAAATAAATGGACGGTAAACCTAATTTTGATCCATTTTATTAAACCAGATGTGATTCCTGCACTGCTTCTGCACATTGTGGTGTCATGCTTTGCTGATCAGTGTATCCTTGTAAACTGGCTGGAAGGGGGAACTAACAATGATGTGCAAAAAACCTCAGTCTTACCTGAGTTTTGCTGCTTTCCATGAACACCATCCTGCTAGAAACATGTATACAATACACCATCACAGAACACAAACTTGTGACTCGTGTGTAAAAACAAAAGCATTGTAGAAGCTCCACTCTGTCATTACTGCACACTTTATGAGCACTAGCACCGTTCAGAAGTTGTTTGACTACTGCTGTGGAGATGCTACTGTCAGTGTGCGATGTGGCATACCTATTTTTAGTATACCTTTTAGTTATAATTAAATCATGATTGTGGAGATATATATATATATATATATATTTCATGAATCTACCATTAGTAAATGCTTAGATCTTTATCACAGAGCTTTCTAACATTTGAAACCATATTGCCTGGATCTTTAAGGCTCATCCACTCACTCAAATGGTAGTATTGCTGCTATACCTTTCCTGTTAACACACACGCATAAAGGAAACATTTCACGCACACATCATATGGTCATATTGTAATCTGGTGCTAGCCTGTCACCATACACTTGGGAGGAGAGAGCCCAGTAAGGTCACGTTTATACGTGCTTTGAACATGCAAGATGCCATGTGTATCCTACGTTCATTTGATATGTCGATTGTGCACATCTGTAAAAATGAAAGTGAAGCGTGCAGATGGTCCAGTACCAACATGAATAGTAGGGGCAGTACAGCATGATGTAACATGATGTTCACAACAGTGAACAATCCTGAGCTGTGTCTCAAATCAAATTCTTGCGTACTATTCTAGGTGTTTAGTAGTATTTCTAACCATAATATTTCCCTGTTACGATTAGTGTTTGACTGAAACTCTCATGTAGCCTTCAAACCTACTGAAAATGTGCTCTGTGTACTGATCATCTGAGCATAGGTTTTATTTTGAGACACAGTTGATGATAATCACTCAAAATGTAACTGAACATTAATGTTAAGGTTCCACTCTGTAATGAGTTTACAAGCTTCATAGAATTATTGCCTAGGTGTTGCTTCAATAAACAGTAGGATTTATAACACCAAATGAAAGACAAAACTGGCACATTTGCATGTGTGAGGTCTGTTACACCTGTATATAACACATCACTCCATATTTCTTCTGTTTGGTCACCAATACGAGAACTTTGGACACTTTTTGTATTTTCAATATTGAACCCAGTTAATCTTTTTGTCGTATTTGCAGGCAGTCCCGGTCTTCCCAAAGACTGTGTCCTTGCCAAAATCCTCCAAGCCCAGATGATGGACAACCTTGACATTGAAGGCCTCTACCCACTGTACAAGAGAGTGGAGCAGTATCTGGAGGAGTTTCCTAAAGAGAGGTGAGTTGTAAACCTTCACCATGCTCTGCTAGACTGTAATGATCTTTTGTAAGCACTAGATGGTGTAAACACACAGGATCATCTATGAACAGTGTAATGAGTTATGATTACCTTTGGGTGGTGTCAGTATGCAGAGTGATCCCCAATATTTTTCATTAAAGCAATTAAAAAATAATAATTTAACCCAAACATTAGTAAAAGCAATACTCTGAATCTAATGAACCAATACACTGATAATATTCTGTGGGGTTCAGGAACAGATTACAGATAGACGGTCCTTACGATGCGAGTTTCCTGGAGAAGGTGAAAACGTGTCCTCCTGAAGACGACGGCTCTATAGAATATGCAGTCGGAAAGGTAACGCTGTAAAATGTATTTGTTCTTTTAAGTGTTTGAAGGTAATTAAGAACACATACTCACTCCACCTTCTGAAAAAATATAGGTTCTTCAGTACAGAGTAGCAATGACTGCTAAGGATTGCTCCATCATGATCACATTTGCACCTTGTGGAGAAGATGAAAAGTGAGTATCATTCGCTATGTGTACTGTGTGTGTTATTAGGGATTTTAAATGTGTGGTGGCCTGGGAAAACTCTTCACTTCAGACATGGCAACAAGGTTTTTGCAGACAGCCACACAAATATTATCATCTACAGTGACTGGAAAACAGCTGGTGCTTTGCAAATATGACTAGCTGTTTCCCTCTGCAATAATGTGTTGCTCATCGCCGGAAACTACATGGCCTCATTTAATCAGCTTAGTCAATTTACCAGAAACTTCTCGTCTATTCCTGTCGTTACCGCTAAGAGTAACACTTTGCAGTGACAAAGTAACACTTTTGCACTTTTCCTAGTCAGTATGCACTGTTCTGCCATTGTATTGTTGCTTAGTGACTGATATCCATGGCCCTACAGCTGTTGATGCTTTAAAGGTGCTTGCTTTGTATTGTATTATATTCTTGTAATGCTAATTTAAACCAACAGTAAATTCCACTAGGTTGGGCCTCATTTAAAAACTCTGAATCAGAAATAGATCTGAATGATGATTTTAATATTTTGATAAATGTGATGTAGGCATCAGCCTAATGAAGGCTCATTTTAAATACAAACATTAAAACTAAGAGGCACATGAAGTGAAATCTGGTGCTTCAATTATGATCTTTGGAAACAAAACATTATATAAATATTGTTGTCATGGTGAACAAAATTGCACCAGATTGTAGGCAAATGGAAAACAAGCAGCACTGTGTAAAGAGCCAGGAGCCACTAGGCTGCGCTGTGGTCATCTCTGTATAACAAGGACACACAGCGGGATTGTAGAGCCTGCTGAAGTGAGCGGGTCTGAGGCTGACCTGAATGTTTTTAGAGACGAGAACTGAATGTTCTGAATGAGAATAAAGTTGTTCTATATTTTTGTTCCTAGATGAGTGACATCTCTTTCTTTATGGACAGAAATGTATATTATTCTCATGAGAAATTTAGGCCTCTCCCCCTTCATCTTTAGGTTACTCTGACCGAGTAACCTAACAATTAGACAATATCAGTGAAAACCGTGACAGCAAAAGGGCTGAATGTAGTGTGTGTGTGTGTGTGTGTGTGTGTGTGTGTGTGTGTGTGTGTGTGCGCGCGCGTGCGTGCGTGCATAGACGTGTGCGTTTATCAGACCCTGCTGATGCAGTGTCCTGCTTGTTTCCAGTCTTTCAACAATGACTCACATAGAAGCTAACTACTTTAGAACTCCTGCTTGTAAAAGAATCTTTAGTCTGCTAAAGCGGAGCGAGTGAGTCAGTGAGGGAGCAGTTCGGCCATGTGTATATGCTTTATTAAAATAAAGACTGCCATTTATATATGATGTCTATATTTCTCTAAGCGGATAAAGTTAAGGTGGGCATGGCTTGTTATTCTAACTGTACTTAAAAACTCTGTTAATTGCTTTGTTCTTACAGACTACAGCCACATTTAGAAATCCAGCCTACAAAATCTCGTTTCTCATTCTCCGTCTCCATCCTGGATTTGGACCCCAAACCCTACGAGAGCATCCCGAACCAGTATAAACTCGACTCCAAAATCGTCAACTATTACCTGAAGAGCACAAATGCCACACAGGAGCTGACTCCCTCCACCCTTTACACTGAGCGGCAGGACTGCACGCTGCTCTTCCACCCTGTATGAACCTCACTTTCCTCTCGTCTCTGCTCCACAAGCTGCTTCTCATGTGAACAGTGGCAAAGGCAAAATCTGAACATGGAATGCACCATCTGTGTGTATTATTCTCAGTTCTTATTCATTTGTCCTCCCCCATTAAGATGTGTGCCATGTTTTTGTAATGAGAATGTGACTGAACCTTTCAAGGAATGAAAGGCACAGAGAGAGGAAGGGCATGGGTGGTCATGTGACCCACAACAGCATTCTAGTGCCAAAAGTGGCTTTCTTCACTTGCATTTTTGCTCAGCATGGAGTGATAGTGTCTCTGTGTAGAGACTAAAGTGATAGTTAACTAACAAAGATGGATACTTGATGTGACGTGAGACTACTACTCCATAACATTTAGGTCTGTGACCACTGACATTAACAGGATTTACAATATGGCTTGAAGGCTGAATGCATGTTGATGCATTTAGCTCAATGCCATCACTTTTTGTACGTTCAGTAAGTACTGTACCATAGTCAGTTATTATTTATGTTGAGTAATCAAGCTTCTCAAATCACCTTTGAGGGGGCTTGTGATTTTTTTTTTTTTTTTTTTTTGGTTCCAGTTTTAACAAAAATGCACATTGCATGCTGATGACAGTGTTTAACCACTGCATGTGTTTGCTGCTTAATTTGCTCCTAATCTGTTATGTTTTTACAAACATGTTTTTCCATTTTTTTTTCTTTTACTTTTTTGGTGTAATCTCCATCCACCTTAAGTGTAGCACATGCAATTACCAAGAAAAAAAAATATCTGGTAATTTTGTGCGCTACAGATGCAGTGGATGTAGACAGGGTTTAAAAAAAAAAAAAAAAGGAAAGAACCTATTCTTTTAAGTGCTAGAGAAGGGCAGTTTTGGCAAACACTGAATTGAGCTCTTGTTTGGCCCTAAACCAGACTAAGCAGTGGTTAATATTGGTTTTACATGTGGACCAAAGGTATTCAACAGAAGTTGCACATAAGGGTATAGCGAGCCAAGCTGGCACTTTCCATAATTGAGTGACCTAAAGGAGTTTGTTAAATTTTTAATGGCTTGTTCTTTATTATAAAGTAGTTTAACGAGTTGCCTGTGGCTCAGTACATATGTCTGACCCATTTAATTACAGCAGAAAGCACAGCGTTTACTATAGCCAAATCTTTTATAGAGACAAACGTAAACTTTCCAAATGTCATTTCTTGTGTGTGACCACTTTAACTCAACACTATACATCACATTCAAGGACTTTGTGCACCTGTGCTCGTAGTTGAGGGGCATATCAGCTTATAAATGCCATCCATGATCATCCACAGATGCATCATTGCTTTGGCCAGTGCTGTGTTGTGTTTAATTTTTTTTTTTTTAATAATTTTATTTTTTTTAAAATAATGACCTTCTAGCTCAGATGTGGTCTAGCAATTGCTGTGTCTAATGCTGTTTTAAACCACTAAAGTTCTGTTTCTCTTTTTTTAGTTGAACTGAACGATTCCATGACTTGATTTGACTTTACTGCGCATTTGCGCATGTCAGTTCTCGAGGCCTTAAGCAACAGTTCAGAGGATTTTCATGGATTTAAACATGGACAGCCTTTAATATCGGCCAAACTCTTTACTGATCCTCCTAATGTACCTCTGTAAGTGTTTGTACTTTGTGCTGCAGATTTTTAGTTCTGTAGTCATTACATGTGAAAGAGTAAAAATAGAACATTTTTGTAGTTTAAAGTGAAATCAGATGTCATTTGTTACTCTAATTCAAGAGAGACAAATTTATTTGGGGAAGACTGAAAGTTTCATTGTTACAAAGCAAAACAACTTGATCTACACTGCCAGTCAAAAGTTTGGACACATGGAGTTTGTTACAGTTTAATCACTATTAGTGCCACAGAAAAAAGTAAGTTAAGGAAAAATATTAAAGACCTAAATCTTCAGTGTATCTAATGTATAGGAGCACTGAATCAGCAAAGCGTCTAGAGATGTAGAGCGTGTGCTAATATCAATTATCACAACAAATGTCATGTTCTACTACTATTTTCCAATTGGTTAATTTTTCTAATTTCACTGTTAATTCACTTAGACCCATTCCTTCATTGGATTTAGAGTTAATTTTACAGTATTTAAAATTTGCCAATAGACTGATTAATTAGAATGTGAAAACTCTTGATTGGCAGTGTACGTGTGTGTGGCTAAGGCCAAATCTTAAGTCTGTGATGTGTGGAAACAAATAGGTTAACTTGCAGGGAGCAAAACATTGACTGACTCACTACAAGGAACTAAAGGATGTGTACTTGCTAAACTGAAACCCAGGTTACTATTAATCCTCTCAAGAAATCACAATCACTGTGATACAGATAAAGTAAGGACTAAACTATTCACTATTTCAAAAGACAAAGTGGATTTTGCTGTCACATTTTTCTATTTAAATTATTTATTTTTCTAGCTATTGTCTAATGATGTATATTTACATACGCTATGTGCACACGTGTACATGTGATGACAGAATGTGTACAGATGGCATTAATACATTTCTTAATGGGTGATGATACAGTGGTGTTTATACTGAATAAAATTATAAAGAAAGTATATGCATGCCTGTGGTGTTTGTTTGTTTTTTTTTTTTTTTGTTTTTTTTTTTTTTTTTTTTTTTTGGTTTTTTTTTTTTTTTGTGTTGCCTGATTGTTCAAAAACATACAGATTGTATTAAACTTTCGATTGTAGCTTCCACTCCAAACACCGTCAGAAGACTCCGAAAGCATTCCGGTCCCGACTCCACCACGTTTTCCGTATCCAACTTTTGAGCTGTTAATAAAGACAGCAGGCTTTATCGTTGAGGATTTTTACATTTTGTGTATTTTTTTCTTTTATATTTATAAATGGAAAAACAACAGATTGACAGTATTGCAGTAA
Source organism: Pangasianodon gigas (assembly GCA_022758105.1). Classification (NCBI taxonomy): domain Eukaryota; kingdom Metazoa; phylum Chordata; class Actinopteri; order Siluriformes; family Pangasiidae; genus Pangasianodon; species Pangasianodon gigas. The sequence continues at coordinate 13,541,700 of CM040473.1, forward strand.
CATGGTCTCTCAGTTCTACAGCACAGACAATAACATCAAAGTATACAATTTTTTTTTTTTTATTTAAAGATTCTACTTATAAATGAAAAGAACTCGGTGTTGTATTATGTTCAAAGCCAGGTTTAAAATATTCCTCATATCATGTTTTTGGTAAGCAGCTGGGGTCAGAGATCAGGATCAGCCATTATGCATCAAACAGTTTAGAGTTAAGGTGTCGGTGCTAGATTTGGAGAAACAGTGCCTAATCTTAAAGCATCCCATGTGTACACCATGAAAGCACTGGTCCATGACCATTAAAATCAATTCATATGGATATCCAGGGCACATGGGACAAGCAGATCATATGTTTGGGCTATTAGTTTTTTTTTAATTCATAGTTGTGGGGCAGACAAGTTGGGTAGAAGTCACTGTTTTTTTTTTCGGTAAGTAAATTTAAACAAAATGCCCTTCATAGTGGTGCGACCCACTGCGATGCTGTAACCTTGGCACGCTATTTGTTCTGAATCAGGTTTTACTAGAAAACATGAAACTGAGTAAAACAAAGCACAGTGTAAAGCTGTCCTGTAACTCTCGTTCTAGCCCAACATGATGTCACCTTGCAGTTAAACATGATCAGAAACATAAATTATTCCATTCTGGCTGGCATCTATGTCTGATGTGAAGAGTAAACATCACAGCCTGGCTCTTTGTCAAGGGTGCAAACATGCTGTGAAAACTCGGATCCTTTCTTGGCAACTACAGCCGTGTTGTCCCCTACGTGGGAAGTGACATACTCCTTTGTGTCTGTATTAATGCACTTAGATAGCTAACTAGCTCACCATACAATATGTTCGCTACCACTTTTTAGCCTTGTCAGTTACCTGGGCTGCACATTGAAGCCTTCACTTTCCTGGTGGGTTAAATAATTGTTTTATCATGTGTCCACCCTTGAACTGTTTTTTCAAGGCTAAAAGTACAACTTGTAAAATGTTTCATGGTTATTATTTTTCACACTTTGCAGTAGGAAACACATCTGTGTGCTTGACTTTTTAAACTGGTGAAAATGGAGACCTGTTCTTAAAAAGCTTCACTGGTTCCCTGAATCAACACAAGTTCCAGTACCTGGCTGTAGTGAGTGTGGGAAAGGGTTGTGTCAGTACAGGAATTTGAAGTGCTGAGCTACCACAGCATTACAGCGAGACGAACACATATCGTTTAACTGTTCCTCTCAAAATGATTAATCTGTTGGATGTGTTATGTCTCAGTAAATGGTATCCTCACCTTGCTCAGGCATTTTCATCAGTAGGTCAATCTTTGGCTTGACTGTCCCTTCTTTACTGACGGTAATGTTCCAGAAAATGCTCATCGTACACCTGAAGTAGAGAAATACCTTTTCTGATGATTCCATGCAGACACAAAATCTCACCAAGCAAGATCAATTCAAATGGGTTACTTCCTTAAGTGTTGTAACAGATTTTTAGTTGTGTTTTGGTATAAAATTTTCCTACACGATTGCCTGTCATGTCATTGGTTATGATATTATATTCTACAGCGACCATGTTTAACTGTACGAGCTCTCAATTTACTTTAACTGGAAAGGTGGTGCATTTGGGACTTTCATTATTGGTTGAAGCTACAGATCGGTCCTTCAGTCTGACCAAAACAAGCGTTGAAGGATCTCTGTCTTTATGTTGCATTCTGAATGGGACAGACTTTACCTCAGAGGTGTAAACTCTACCAAGAAACACTCCCTTTCTAGGCACCGTCTTCCAGAATAGATCACATTGGCGCTCTGGAGGTGATCATTTGAAATCTCTACTATAACAATTTGATGTGTGTTATTGCATTATGTATGAGATATGTCTAGATCTGGGTACAAAGTGATACAGTTAACCAATGCAAGTTGAACATAGTGATACAATTAAACAATGCTAACAATGGAAAAAAAGCATTGCATTTGGAATTGCCAAAGGTAAAGAAAAAGCTTACCCAGGAAGTTGTGGACTCTGGATCACCATGATCTCAGATCTGCAGCCCTCAGGAAGTTGAACCACATCTGGATATTTCTCCTGCCAAACAAGTGAGAGCAAGTTCAGGGGTGTTTAGTGGTACACCCACTACATATATTCGGGGAGTAAGTAACTGATACCTGTACATTTACTGTTGTGGAACGTGATGATGCACAATGCATTACTGAGTAACTACACTTTTTCAAGCACTTCAGCAAAATGTTGGTACATTTACTAATACCTGAGGTAATTAAGCTAATGTTCTCTTTTGTTGCTTGTCAAATTTCACAATTTGCCATACAAACATCAGTTCCTGTTCCCTGTATCAGCTCCCTGGGCTTTAAAGAAAAATACACACAATTAAAAAACAGCAACCCTGACCAGGATAAAGCAGTTACTAAATATAAATGAATGAATGAGTAAAGCCCAATTTACACCAAATGTCGTAAATGCATTTCACAGTGTCCACAGTGTATACTCCCATGTTAATCAACATGACCTTTTATAACCTGTGAGCTTCACCTCTGACCTACATGAGGGTAACAACCTCCTGTTTCCACAACTTGTTGGGTCCCACAGGTCCCCAAGCCCAATGCACACCTCTAGTTGCAAGCAGCATCAATCCATTACTGTCAGCCTTATTTTGTTGTTTTGTGACTGTGGGCAGTCATGAGAAGGAACTAACCATTACATGATATAGATAGATGACAAACGAAAGGTAAAATGGTGGCTTTGTTATGCTGTATGAGGCATAGAGGGCAGCATAAATTCAAGTCAGTACAAAGTTCTTCTGCCTGAATGCCTTTTATTTTATGATGAAACATTTCTATCCTGATGGGAGTGGTCACTTCCAGGATGACTCCACCCCCATCCACAGGGAACGAAGGCTCACCGAATGGTTAGATCAAGATGAAAATGATGTAAATCACATCCAATGACCTGCACACTCACCACATTTCAACCCAATTGAACACCTATAGGAGATTTTGAAGCAACATGTTAGCACTCTGAGGGAATATCTTTTAGAAGAACAGTGTTCATGCCTCCAGTCCAGTACCAGAAACTTGGAGAATCAATGCCAAGGCACACTAAAGATGGATGGTTCATGGTGGCCCAACACCTTACTAAAGCACTTTATGTTGGGGTTTCCTTGAATTTGTCACTCATCCGTACTCATTAATATGTTTGAAGAATGATTTACTATGGATATGCCTATCTTTCTACTAGCCAGTTTAAACAGTCATACATCTTATTAAAAATGTTTTGATTTAAGTGCTGTTTGCTTTGTAGTGCACTTTTATCCTGCATTAAAGTGACATCTAGAAGAGAACATTCCCATTAAGGACTCAAACAGGAATAAATATCTCTGATGTTATTACTAACCATGATTTTCCATGTAAAGTTTATGGTTTACTACTGTGTATTGGGCATTAATAATCCAAGTTAAATTTGAAAGGGTTTAGTGATGCAGATTTAAGTACAGGTTTACTGCACCAAAGAAAATAAAATGAGAGAAAGATTTACTAGTGAAAACTTCTTAGTACTCCTTTTTTTTTCCTTAGTCCACTGCCAAACACTTTTCTATAACAGCATAAACTCTGTCTTTTATCATAGGTCATATATACATATACAAGACCTCACTTCATTAAATTAAATTTAGCTTATATATATTTAAATCTAAATTTAGTGTAAAAACAGGGTTCATAAATAAATAAGTAAATATTTTATATATATATATATATATATATATATATACATACATACACACACACACACACATATTATCACACATAGATCGGACTTGTTTGTCCAGCACATCCCACAGATGCTCGATCGGATTGAGGCAATTTGGAGGCCAAGTCAACACCTTGAACTCTTTGTCATGTTCCTCAAACCATTCCTGAACAATTTTTGCAGTGTGGAATGCCGCATTATCCTGCTGAAAGAGGCCACTGCCATTAGGGAATACCGTTGCTATGAAGGGGTGTACTTGGTCTGCAACAATATTTAGGTAGGTTGCACAAGTAAAATCCACATGAAGGCTAGGAATGGTGTTCCCTAATGGAAGTGGCCTCTTTCAGTGGGATAATGTGCCCTTCAACACTACAAAAATTGTTCAGGAATGGTTTGAGGGACATGACAACGAGTTGAAGGTGTTGACTTGGCCTCCAAATTCTCCAGATCTCAATCCGATCGAGCATCTGTGGGATGTGCTGGACAAACAAGTCCAATCCATGGAGGCCCCATCTCGCAATTTACAGGACTTAAAGGATCTGCTGCTAATCCTTGGTGCCAGATACCACAGCACACCTTCATCTCTCACAGCTCATCTCTCTCTCTCTCTCTCTCTCTCTCTCTCTCTCTATATATATATACATATATATATACACACACACACATTTATACACTATACTGTTTTAGCAATGTGGCAAATCAGTTAAATCTCATTGAGGCTGATTTTACTCCTTAGGGACCATGAGTGTATTCTGTGTTTTGTACTCAGAACATAAAACCAGACAAAACATCCAATAACCACTTAAAAAAAACAATGTCTTTCCATTCTCTAGTTATTATGTAAAGCCCACCACAGATAATCTATTCCCCAGTCTTCCTGTGCAGACATTCAGTCTTTAAAAAAAATTTTCCAAGAGTTTCTCCGACAGAAAAAAAAAGAAAAAAAAAATCCTCACTGGTGGTCAGTCCTGTCTGCCCTGGAGCTGGAGGTGCACATTTCCTCTAGGAAAGAAAACCAGACTGTATTTCTCTTACACAGCAGAGCCGTTTGATTTGTCCAAATCTTGAATAATTTCATATATGATAAAATTCACTCATACTATCAGTGATGCTTTTTAAAGTGCTTATTGTAAAGGCTTTCTCCTTATGGCTGGAAATTGAATATTAGAATGATTTTGATTAAATGTAGTGAACAACCGATATCCTCTATGAGTAAATGCATGCAGAGATAAAATCAGAGCGTTCTAACCATCCTACTACTTACGACTTCCTATTTAAAACTTCTTATTAAAAACCCAGTGAAACAAACTGAAAATGACTTACTGTCTGGGAAATATAGTACAGCAGCCTCTCTTTTTATCTTTCTTGTGAAGTTAATAAGACAAAACAAATACAGCTGGACATGTTAGCAAGAAACTGCAAAGCCTTTTGTGCTGAAGATATTCCTGTGTTGGAAGTTACAGCTTTACTGTTACAAAGCACTGACACTGGAGACTCCTTCCAAAAAAGCTCCTCACATTTACACATGTTCTAAAATGTGTTCGGGTGGAGCATCGCCTATACAAGTCCTTGCGTACGTTGCTATAGAAATGATAACATATTAGCATGAGTGGATTAATATAAACCTTGCAGCTGAAACTTTAAAAAAAAAAAAAAATCAACACTTTCTGACCAATCAGAATTGAGCACTGAATAGCGCTGTAGTATAAATATTTATAACCTAAATACTTCTTACGTACTGTGTGTTATACTTGGCTGCTTTACTTTTGATCATTTTAGCCCCTTTGTGTTTTGTATAAAGTAAGAATGTGATATATTGAGTGTTGCAAGTTAGATGAATCCAATTCAAATTTCTGTCTCCTCTAATCTGGCAAATAGTCTGATTTAGAATTCTGAACATCTACGTAATATTTGCTGGAGATTGTATAAACTGCTGATGGTTCCAAACAAAACCAGGGTTGATTGCTCTCTAAATGGAATATACTGTAATGGCATATAGCAAATAACCTAAATATGTTCCAAATTCCTAACTGCAATTATCCCCCAATCATTAAAAATAATAAATAGTTGAACAACAGTAACCTTCCATTGCACTAATGTTGCTATTGGCCTGAGCTCATGCTTTCAAAAACCTCCCAGTTAAGCCATTAATTTAGGCATCACTACAAAACCTGGCCATTATTCACTAATCCTGGGAAAAGATGCCTTGTCCCCTCGGTAGATTCGTGTCAACAGTTATTAAAGTGTCAGAAAGGTATGAACATTCTGTAATACAATACAGTATTTCTCTTACTGTTTATCTCTCTCTTTGCCTGCAGTCATTTTATTATTCAAAATACCTTTGCTCTATAGGTCTTAAAGGGTTTCAGTGATGGCTCCAGACACATGCTTCAAACTACATATTTAAACTACTCATTTTTAAAAGAATGATTTTGATAAATAGGGATGGGCTGCATTTATACATTTAAGTTCACAGTGGAAGTGGAGTAGCATCTGCATCTACTTGCACCCTACTGTTACAATTTTGCCTTTAAACGTTGGGAGGCGGGGCCTAAGGGATAGTAAATTTCTAGTGGTTACAGTATACAGAGTGAAAAAATTAAAGGAAAAACCAACATAAAGTGACTTACTAAGGTGTTGGGCCACCATGAGCCACCAGAACAACTTCAATCTGCATTGGCATGGATTCTGTAAGTCTCTGGAAATGTACTGGGAGGATGAACACCATTCTTCCAAAAGATTTTTCCTCAGGTGGTGTTTTGATGATGGTGTTGGTGTCAGACACATCACTCCAAAATCTCCCATAGGTGTTCAATTAGGTTGTATTCTGGTAACTGTAAAGGCCATAGTGTATGATTTACATCACACCATTCAGTGAGCCCTCATGCCCTGTGGAAGCAGGTGGGGTGATCTTGGAAGAGACCACGCCCATCAGGATAGAAATGTTTCAGTATAGGATAAAGACGATCGGTAAGAAGAAATTTGGACCCAAATAATGCCATCAAAATGTCCACCACAGCATAGCAACAGAGCCTTTATTTTCATTTAATTCGTCAGCTGTCTGTAGCACACATTACAGAACACATGTACACATTACAGAATTCAGCTGCAGTGTTATGTTTTGTCAGCCTTACAGCTGCAGTGCAAATCTGAAAAAGCAAACAAAAGCATGTCTTCCTTGATCAGCTAATAATTTGCGGTAAGGAGAAAATGGTGTAAATCTTATTTTTCATAAAACTACCCTTTTAAAACAGAAGCCCTTAGTGAGTGCTTTAAATGGAAGATGCCCTAAGGCACCCTGCTCAAGTGAAGGAAAGAAATACAGCTCTCTCACTGAAAGCGCTGACGCCAGACATGCCACAACAGAGTACCTCAGTTTTCTGGCATAACGTGAATTCTTCCATATAAAAAAATCCATACGAGACTCCACCAGCATGACCACAGTGGAAAAAGACATCTTACATTTTATGCAAGTTGCTAATGCAATTAAAGAGACATATCATGATGACATAATCATAGTTTCTGATGCATAGTTTCTGACCAACATTTGGGGCTTTATTCTCTCAGAAAACTCTTAGCTTTATGAGGTTTGTGGTTGTATACAGACCATAGTAATAATCTTTTGGATGACAGATTCAGGAACAATAAAATACTGAACGGAAAAGGAAAATGTTGTTCAATGTTTCGTGTCCTGTTTTAAGGCAAAACCTAACAAGTAATAGCAGAGTGGAAGACTCCATCTTGCAATCTGACAGTTTATTTGAAAATAAAAAAACAATACTAATGCACAAATATATAATGTATTTAAATTAAAGTTTCATGGACATGCAGTCTGAAAAAAGTGAAGTTGTGCAATAAAATATAGTTATATAGTTATAGAACTATATAGTATATATGTTCTTTTCTTTGGAATCACCGTTTTATTAGGGTTTTTACTTGTAAAAGATGCCCCGATACTGACAACCGATACAACTGATACTATGTGACGTAAGGTTAGTGTATGCTGTTGCTCTAATGAACAGACGACACAAAATGACACTGATCTGGACGTATATTACGATTAATGATACCTATCAAAGCAAAGCAGACTGCAAAATGTGCTCTGTGAAAATATCAAGAGGAGGAACTACAGCATCTTCCTATAACACAAGGAAGCTGATATACCAGCTTAAGCATAAAACTCAGCATGAGAAGTTCGTTACTAACAGCAAACAGCAGCAAGGATGCAGGCTAGCTGAGAAAAAATGTTTACAGGCAGTGCTACATGAGTGAAAATAACACCTCCTACCCAGAATGTTGTTCTTGACAATCAGCTACTACTGGTCATTGATAACAAGGGATTGCGATGCAATGAAGACAATGAAACATACTTTACTTACAGTTGTACAGGTGTGGTTTTCCCAAAGTGAACCAAAATACAAAATTCATTTATAATCAATTCACTAACATAATGTACAAGCCTATGTGGACATCCACACACCCCCACACACTTTACATAGCCACTATGTAAACCAGGGAAGCATAAACAGAGCTAAATGAAATGTTCAGTGACGTCTCTGATTAATACCAAAGACCAATTCACACCAGACGTGTCACGTACAAACCACATTAAATTCAATTTTATTTTATTCTTTCACTTGCGCATGTGAGTGAAGCATAAACTCCAAAGAGATAGAAAACCACTGAAATCACAAAACCACACTTTTTATACACTGTGCTCTTTATTTAAAATCTTAATCTACAAAGATGTCATGATTCTGCACAGCAAACTGATGGTTTACACCACCATGGGGAATCAAAAACAAAAATATACCAGTTAATCACTGTTCCACTGACTTATGTCACCTTTTTAGGTGAACAGTTTTGTAATTACAGCTAGCAGATAGCTACAGACAAATCAGGCTTAGTAATTATATTATAATAATAGGCTCAGGAGCAAGGTTACCTGCTTTATAACCAGTCTGTTGTGGCATGCCCTCTTCATGACAGTCTGGCAAAAAGGTTTGGGTCATTAGTAAACAGGAGACTTGGATTGGCTTGGCTGAGAAGCGTCGGTGCTCTCGGTGGGGAATTTGGTAGCTCTCGAACTAGGCCCATTAATTATTAAACATTAAACAGTTAATATCTTGCAAAACAAACAAACAAACAAACAAACAAACAAAACCACAGGAAATTGTTAACTGAACTATTCATAACTGATAACTGAATACTGGAGTTGCCAAAACAGATTACATTTGAAGTGCGCTGTTGCTCGTTCTGCTGCCAGTAGCTCTTATGGGAATGCAGCTGAGACATGACCAGTATTGGTATCTGTATCAGCGACTACCGAAAAACATCTTGTACTCGGTCTGGGGGAAAAAAAAAAGTATCGATGCTTCCTTATTTGTTTTGTTCAGCTCTTACATCATAGCTTAAGAAAGCACTAAATAAACTGTACTGTATCTGTACTGTAAAGACAATCCCTTTCCTTCAAATCACCACAACAATGGACTTCAACAGAAGTTACATGGTGGGGACTTTTTCCTTACATTACCTGTATGCTGTATCCCAGCATTGTCTTCTCCTGAAAATGCTTTCACATGTGTTTGGTATATGGTGGACAAAAAACTTGAAATTGGCTCATCTTATTCAATTCTCTCTTGCATATAAAACCAGCAGCTGTGCATACCTACTAGATTAGTCATAGGATGGGTTAACATCTGAATATAAATAGCACACTTCATTGCCTCTACATTAAAAGATATGGTTAAACCCAGAGTGGTCCTGAAAGATAAAGATAAGCTTAGCTATAGAAAATGTGCTCTGGTCTTGCCCATTACCCATTAATGAGACTCTTAAGAAATTAGTTTAATTTGAACAAAAATCTGTAGACATCCTCAATTTAATTAGGTCCCATAATCATGAGGTCCAAAATGAAGAACCAAAAGGTTTGTTATTATCTTTTAAGTCCTTAAGTTTTATTCCTTCCATTTTTTAAAGTTCACCTGTGTAAAATTCAGTGGATAGCATATGATTGGGAAAGATAAACCTGTCTAAATGAAGCCATCAAGTTCAGAACCACCAAGACTCTTTCTACAGCTAGCCACACAACCAAACTGAGCAATATGAGTATAAGGGCTTTAGTCAGAGAGATGACCAAGAACCTGGTCACTCTGTTGGAACTCCAAAGGTTTGTTTGGAGAATTTGCAAGAAGAACAACCATCAACGAGCATTTACGGGTAAAGTATTTACAGTAAAAGGCACATGATGGCTCCTTTGGAGTTTGCCAGAAGGATTTTTAAGCCACGAGAAACAAGATTCTATGGTCTGATGAAATCATGACTAAACTTTTTGGCCTGAATGGCAAGTGTTAATTCTGGAAGAAACCAGGCATTGCTCATCGCCTGGCCAATTCTATCCTGGTGGTGAAGCACAGTGGTGGCAACATCATGCTGTGGAGATGTTTTTACAGCAGCAGGCACCAGGAGGCTTATCCTGATGAACAGATCACATTCCTGAGAAAACTCAAGAGCAGTCAAGACCTCTGATTGAGGCAAAGGGTGACTTTCCAACAGGACAATGACCCAAAACAGCCAAAACAATGCAGAGGCTTTGGGACAAGTCTGTGAATGTCCCTGAGTGACCCAGGAAGTGCCCGGACATAAACCCAATCTCTAGAGAGACCTAAAAAAAAGCTCTTCCGTGATGGTCCCCTTTCAATCTGACAGACTTGCAGAGGTTCTGCAGAAAGGACTGGATAAATCCAGCTGTGCCAAGCTTGTAGCATCACACCCAAGAAGACTTAGGGCTGTAAAGTTACTGAGGGTCTAAATATGTGTCAAAGTATAATATTTCAGTTTTTCATTTGTATCATGTTTAAAAACCTATTAATGTTGTTTAATTATGGAGTTTTTTGTAAACTATATCCATTTTAGTGTAAAGTAACAAAAGGAGGAAAAAGTGATCTAAAAAAGTTAGTATGAACACTTTCTGAATGCACTGTACATAAAAATGTTTGGCCTTTAAGTAAATATTTAAGGGTCTCATCTATGTTCCAACCATGCACACCATCATCTCATTTCTTCTTATAGAAAAAGAAACGAGTTTAACCTTTAAATTGAGCGTGGTAGTGGTTCAAATAAAAATCTGCGGATCTCTGGACACCATCTTCAAGTTGGTAAGTTCCCCTTCCCTTGGTACCAGAGCAGTCAAACCCAGATTTGTAGGTTTCAAGTACTGAAAAATAGGATTCAAATACTGAAAGCTGTTAAACCTATTAAAATGCATCTTACTCGTGCTATATAGCAGGAAACAAAACAAAGGTTTAATGCTTTGTACTGCATAATTGGAACTGAAATGAGAAAACACCACCCTCTATCTAGTTAGTTCACTACCTATAAAAATGTGCTCTGGCTTGTCTTATCCAGCAGGATACCAGGCCAAACTATTTGTTCCAATTCTGCAAAACATCACCTCATTTCAATGATTAGCTCTCCTTATTTATGAGCTTAATTAGTCAAATCAGGCTTTGTGCTGAATAGTTGGAACCGAAATCTGTAGATAACCATATTTAATCATCTCAATTTAGTTTACAACGTGCTCTTGCTATATATCAGTATACTCAACAAGGGCCAGGGGTATTTGTTCCAACCCTGTTTAACACCACATAATTTATTCCCATTAACAAAAAAAAAAAAAAGAGTTTAATTGAGAAATTGCGTGTTGTGGTGAATGAATGGAGCAAACGCGCATAGCCATATCCTCCATCAAGTCATTACTCCAACCAGGGCCACAAAAATATCTGTAACTGATTTATTTAAAAGAGGCTTGTATCTTTTATTTCATCACCGAAATGCTTACGTTTCCCTCAAAGACAGCCTTCACAAATGATCATCGGTTGTTATTCCAAAGGTAGATTATAGTACAGTACATGACCAAAACAGTCATACTACTGTCATCTGTGCAGTACAGATTCTTAAATTCAGTTCTCAATAATCACCAAAACCAATACTTACCCTGATCGGATTATTTTCGCCCTTTAAGAAAAGCAACTAATAAATATTTCAGTTTTACCTTTCCAGATTTTTATCCTCAAGATAATGAGATTCCATTATATAATGATGATTTATAGAGTACCGTTGCTGTCTATTAAAACAACCTCATCATAAAAATGGAACTTCAAAGATGTCGCTTCATGAGAGAGACACACACAGCCTCTGTCATCACTGAAATTATATGTCTCAAAAGCACTAACTCCTTGATCCTAGCACTCTTGTGGTCTGTGATGGTTAGGTGCTTTGTTTGTTCTTAGATTTTATATACAAGTTTCTTGGACTTTACTAGTACAAATACATTTGGCAAAACGTTTTAGGAAAAAAAAAAGATTATGAGACTATTTAAATAAGAACAGACATAATACATTTTTTTTTGTATTTTATAAAGGAAGAAAACTGAGGGATAAATCTTACTGTACTGAACACGTTATCCATAAACCAACAACCCAAAACAGCACTTACAGACTAGACATAACCACCCCCCATATGAAATTGGACACTGCCTGCTTATACTTTTGCCCACCCATGAAACGGGAGATGGGGTTGGACAAAAGTATCATGGGGAAGAACATTTTTTAGTGCACACTGAAAATTCACATCCAGGACACCTTGGTTGTTCTTATCAGTTTATACAGAGCCTCTATGCCTGAGAGAATGCTGAACATGTACATTACAACCTATTTTCTACCCTAAGTGGATGTTCTAACATAAGAACTAATGACAAGCCATATGGCACCTCTTTTGTTCACAGCACTTCCATAACCTAGTAATTACGGCACAGCAAATCACCAACCTCTTTCTTCCAAAAGAGGCAGTATCTTGTACCTGACCCCACGACTGTGACTTTCAGATACTGAACTGAAGAAGCTTCTTAGGCAAGTCCTGGCTTCGCTGAGAGTGCAGCCTCGTCTGTTTTAGACATTTATCAGCTCGGCAGCCGAGCAGACGCACACTGTCCTAGCCCACACAGCCTGGGAAAGGCGGAAATATTTGGCCTCGCAAAACTGCCTGCAAACCACTGGTAATGTACAAATGACTTGCTCATTTCTGCTCTCCTCTAACCATCAATAAAACCGTTAAACCTTCATGAATCTGCACGCTTTTCTTTCAGAAGACCTAATTTAACTAGAATTAGCATTCCTCTTTCTGGATACAGTTTGAGTTTTTGATTTAGTACTTGAGATTATAAAAAAAAATATACGCTACCATGGTGCATGTGGAGAAAAGAAAAAGCAGTTAATTGCTTGCATTTGTTGGAAAAACAAGTTTAGTTCCAGCACTCGACTGTCTGAGAAACTCTATAGTGTAAATATTGCTTTCTAGCTGGGTTCAGAAGAAACCCATACGTACAGTCATGCAGGATGTCCTTACTCACTGCTGGATATTTTCTACCCTCCTCTCTTTTCGCCTCTTTGAAAGATTCTTTCCATCTGAGCCTTGTCATCCTAAAAAGCTTGTTAATCAAAATGCTTTCTCTGGTTCTCCTCACTCTTCAGTTTTCTTCTTTTTTCCCTTTGCCACAGACCCAGATCTTTTCGAACACTAACCACATGACACTTTGCCTAAGGCTTGCATCCAGTGTGTTGACATCGGTAAGGGGTGGGGGCGGCATCCCTAAGCATGTCTGAACTTCCTGCCTTGATTACTAATCACATATCTGTGCTGCTTACTGTTCTTCTCACGAGCAAAGAGTTTTATTTTGTAGTTCATTCTTGCAATGTTATATTCCAATGTTCCTCTCATGCTTTGTTTAAATGGTTTATTTATGGTGGTACAGAAAGCTTTTACACCCTGGCAAGGGTGTACAAAATGGGAATATTTTGTTGCACATGGTTTTACTTGCTTTGCTCTTCTGCAGTGGCGAAGTTATGATTTGGTGCATGCTTCAGAATATTCAACATTCACAGACACTTCCGTTCTAATACGGTGAAAATACAGACATTAAATACATTTATATACACAAAGATACAGAAAATTGAATAGTGTACTCGGACAGTTGTTTGTCAGGAACTTTTTAGGGTTATTGGGCTCAAAAATATTTGTGTTATGGTTGTTAAATCTAAACACAACACTTAAAAAAAAGTAATTGGTACCTAACCCATATCTAAATAATAGCTTTAGGGTAGCCTTACTGTTTTGCTATATGGTGCCACTATATTCACTGAGCTGTCTGACAGTCTGACAAGATGACAAGATAATACAGAAGCCCAAATACAATGGCGTAACTTGCTATTTATTTCCAGACTTGTTATTATAGAAGTGTGTGTGAAACTATAAATTAAAAGGGGTATATGAAGGGTAGTGGGGCCTAAGATCTTCGTTTCATTCCACAGACTTCCGTCATGAGACTATGGCTTTTACTTGCCGTGTCATTTTTCTGCTGGCTAAGCTACAGTGTTGCCAAAGATCAGAATCAGAATCGTCCTGTGGCTCAAGGAAGACGAAGGAGGGGGAAGAAAATGGCCCCTCAAGGCAGGGTGCCAGTAAATGGTGGATATAACGGAGCATCAGTTTTCATCAAGTCTTATAAAGGGGTAGAGGAACCAAAGCCGAACTACAATGTTATTCCAGGTCAGTGCATACTTAAGAGGGGTCTTAAAATTGACAGAAACAAAAGCTTACTGAATCTGGCTTTATTTTGGTACAAGTCTCTGTCTTTAATAATATATTTTGTTTTGCTGGAAACACTGTGGAATCCAAATCAGTTCTGTGAGTCTTTCAAAACAACTGAGATAACTCCAAGTTATCTCCCAGGTGTTTCCTAATAGTTCTGATGTCTATGGATATAAAGAGTGCACAAAATCAAATAAATGACCATATGTGATACACACGATCCATTTTGCAAAACTATATATAGAAAAGCTAACAGAGATTTGAAGGCTCAGCTCAGCAATTATTAACATGATTTATCATGGCTATAAACTTCATAGGTTTAGGTTCAAGTTATGCTTTCCACTGAGGATTTGTGGTATTTCCTGAAAGGAAAATCTTGGGAAGCCAGCTATTTGTTGACATGACCATATTGCCCATGGTGGTATCACATTGACCACATGATTATTGGCTGCATGTCCAATTTGAACAGCTACAGTATAAGGGCTGCAATTCTGGTCAACAGCAAGATAAGTTTATTTTACAATATCACATCGTTGGTCTCACAGTATGCTTCCCAAGAACTCAAAGCTAATTTAAAAAAAAAGCTCCTTGATTGATCTTGCATTAATAAGCATAAGGGAATAATTAATCCAGAGAGCTCTTCATTCGCTATATTGTCTGGAGATAGCAAGTTTGAATCCTGACTATTCCACAGCCATCTGTGACCAGGAGTCACGGGAGCAAAAAATTAGCCGTGCTCTCAGGGTGGGAGGGATGGCATTACTCTATCCACTGTCAATCACAAAAACACTAGCAAATAGCAGGCATCTGTGAGCTCATGTATGCGGAAGAGGGCAGATGGCACTTTCCTCAGACACAGAATGAGCAGCAGTTGAAAAAAGATGCATTTGGCTTTACGTATCTTGGAGGAAGCATGTGTAGCATAGCCTTCACCCACCAGGGCTGGTAGCTGTCGTATGATAGGGAAGAGCTGGCTGGTGGGTGGGAACTGGGCATTGGGAATTAATTACTCCTACTCTCATTCTCTGGAGTCACCCAGAAGAGGATTGGTTCTTCCTGATGTCATCTCAGAGAGTTTTTCCTTACCACCAGCGCCTCTGACTTACTCATTAGGGACCTAATTCTAAATCCATATCCGGATGTCTGTAAAGATGCTTTGTGACAACAGCAAAGATGCTTTGTGCCAACTGTAAAAAGCGATATATATATATATAAAAAAAAAAAATTATTGAATTGAATTGGCAGGTGTCCAAACTGGGGTGTAAATGAGAAAAAAACCCATAAACTGGTTCTTCATATACTGGAACACATACATACATGTTGAACAATGCTATTTTGTGGCTATTAAACCAACTCAATCATTCTTTTCCCCTAGGGAACACAGGACAATGTGTATTTCAGGGCATCACTATGTTTGATAAAACCGTATGGTCACCAAAGCCCTGTGTCACCTGCTTATGCTCCAGTGGGAATGTGGTGTGTGATGAAATGCAGTGTCCGGTTTTACAATGCCAACTCAAATTTAAACCTATTGGACAGTGCTGCCCAATCTGCATTGACTCCAGTGAGTAAAG
Organism: Pangasianodon gigas; assembly: GCA_022758105.1. Lineage (NCBI taxonomy): Eukaryota > Metazoa > Chordata > Actinopteri > Siluriformes > Pangasiidae > Pangasianodon > Pangasianodon gigas. The sequence continues at coordinate 13,557,643 of CM040473.1, forward strand.
TGTTTTGGTCCAACTTCAACCACCAGCTTTTACTAAGAAAATTTATATGATAACATCAAACTTACAACCCTTCAGCCTTCTTACTCTTTGCTTTAACCTTTACTGGGCTATGTTTTTGTAGGCATCGTATCTTTGCTTCTCATGCTTCCTACATCTATTAGGGCTGTCAAATCTACATTCAAATCTTAAAAATGTAAACATTTTTTAGATTTAGCCTATAATTTTATACTACTAGAGATAACATGAACAGCACTACACTATAGATACAAATCTCATAAACCAGTTGTTCTCAAAGTCGGGTCTGGGGAGTGGTGGAAATCACAACGCACAAGTTATTATATTTAGGGGTACAAGAACCCAAGTAAACTCAGACCTAATATGTTCTACCCATGGAGTAGAAAGCTCTAAAATATTATTTAACAAATTTAAATAATGTTGATAAAATAAATTCATTCTAAGGGGGTCTGGGGAATTTATTTTACAGTTTAAGGGGTTCCCTGGCTACAAAATTTTGAGAACCACTAACATAAACCAAAAAAGTTGGAAAATGTGTTGGTTTATTCAACAAACAAAATCACAAGGTAATATTGTAAATTCATTATAATGGGTCAGAACTGGTTTATTTATTTATTTTTTTTGTAGATTTCATTTAGCTGGATTTTACATTTGAATTGGGATCCATATGAAATATGCCATTTTTCAACTCGTCTTCATACTAGGTTTTTTTCACACAGTTAGGGATAATCTCAAATACCTTTCAATTTATTAGGTATTTACTTACTTTACTGTATAGGTGTAGTGCACTATGTTCTCAACAGAAATAAGCATCAGCCACACAAATTTTTTTAAAGATGCGCATGCTGGAATTCGTTACATGTAATAAAAACATGATCTTCAGCTATATTCTTTTTTATTTTGATCATTTTAATACTAAACAAATCAATTGTTTGGCTAGAAGCGTATTTTACAAAAAGTGATGTCAGCTCCTCCTGGGGACTTTGCTGATTTCTTTTCCACATCTTGCTCACACAAACATGCTCATCTACCTGACACTAGAGAGAGATCACAGAAAAAAAAGTACAGCTTTAGAAGCCAGGTTGTGGTGGGAGGTTTATAGTCTATAAATGAGAAACCAGAGAAAACGGTTTGGATATTTAAATTTCAATTTTATCATGGTAGTGAAAAAAAAAAACTACAAATGTATTTGTCTTAATACATAACCTAAGAATTGTAAGTAGTATACTTTGCACAGAGTGTCGAGTAAAACACCTATACAGGTAGTTTTGAAAACACAGTTTTTGCCCTTCTGTTAAAAAAAAAAAATAAATTCACATACACGTGAAGAGCGTTTTTGAAAATATCTCAGTTCACCGGAAAACGCAAAAAAAGTTTTGAAACCTCTCACAATTAGGCGGTGAAAGTATTTCAGACTATCTGTAGCTGTGAATATGTCTGCATTGTCATGTGTAGTCTTGAGGAGCGACATGCGAGTAATAAATTCGTTGTACTTCCGTGCACATGAAACAAAGTGACGTGACTCTTTGAAAGTAAATTGTCTATATTGGACTGTCAGATTATTATAAACAAGCATTACCACTGTATCAAAGTTTATTAGCCTGATATAAAAAAACTTAATGTACAATGAGACCGCTTTCTGTGAGTCAAAATCACGAGAGCAAGAATGCTGATGTATTGCTACACAGCCGTGCTGATATTCAGTACAACAGCACAATCGCAAGTGTGATATGGCTTTTATACAACAGTTCTATAAACAAGAAATTAATACTGAGTAACCAACAGTCTATGTTATAAAACATCCAAAGTCTTTCTGCCAGTAAATTTTGTTGTAGGAACAACAAACTTTATAAAGTCAAGATTAAATTTCTAGGAAATGATGGACTGTTTGAGCTCTGAAAATGCACATCTGACCACATAGCTTCTACTTGCATATAAATAACACTGAGCATATAAGTATGTGTGATCCACTCAAGACGTGCAGTGGCCAGATGGTGTTTGAACACAGAGGCGTGGCAACATGTTTCACACCCCCCTTTGTAGTTGCTCTTTAAAAGACTTATGCTAGACAAATAAATGCAGAACTTGGGATTATAAGCCTTTTAGTGTGAATATATTTTGCCTTTGAATAAATTAATATCACAAAAAATTGAATAGTACTCAAACAGTGAATTTATTCTGACTCTTGATGTTTTACTACAACAATCACAGCTCATGAAGTCTCTGAAAACTCTGGCGATTCCCCTGTTCCTAACGATCCAAGCTTCCCTAATGCTGCGTTTCTGCCTGATAAGAGCCAGAGAAAAGAGAAATACAAGGAAGAAGAGGAGAGGCACTTGAGGAAAGATGCTGAGCGTAAGAGGAGAAAGAAGCAAAAGAAGGAGACAGAAAAACTGAGGAAACAAATGGAGGAGCAACAGCAGGAGGAGGAAATGAGGAAGTTCGGAGAGGAAGCAGCGAAGAGAGCAGCAGAAGAAGAAGAGAAGAGGAAGAGGATGGAGGAACAACAGCGTGTGGAGGAAGATAGGAGGAGGAGGAGGGAGAAGGAACAGAGGGAGATGCTGAGGGCTCTTGAGGAGGCAGCAGAGCGAGCACGGGCTGAACTGAAGGCAGAGGAAGATGAAGAGGAGGAGGAAGAGGAGACTGTGTGGTTAAGAGGGGACGTTTTCCAAATGCCACCACAGTTGCCTACCCCTCCAGACTTCCCCCCAACGACAGCACCACCTGGGCCCAGTCACACTGGAGAGGGAGATGATGCAGACGAGGAATCTGCACGGATTAGCTACGCACTCCCTCAGGGATGCACAATCTCTGATGTCATTGTCTCCTGTGAAAATGCCAAACTCACCAGTATTCCTCCTCTTTCCATCCCTGAGCTCAAATCTCTCAATCTACAGGGTAAGGATGACAACGCATCTGTACAAACAGTCTGGGCAATTATTATTATTGCTCTACAGTGTAGGATCTTAGTTCTTGTGCTTGTGCCCTTGTGTATCCTGCATGAATAGCAGAATTAAAATGTGTTAAGAAAGATCAACATCACAACAACATGCAGAACAGAATAAAAAACTAGATCAACCATGAAGAGATGAGGTATGATGTGGCCTCATGCAAAGCGGAATTACTGTTACCATCACTAAGCTGATTATTTCCTAATAACAGCACATCCTGAAGTGTTTCATTCCTCTTACACCATAGCAATCTGCAAGCCATTGTAATTACAATTTTTATTTATTAAATACATCATACTATTTGTCTGTTTATAGCTACAGTTACAGTTGTTGTGAAACAAGTTAGTTCCTAACTAGTGATAAAACTCATACCAGCTATAAACAGTCGTTCGGCTTGTCATATTACCGGTCATATTGGACCACTGAAAAATCCTCTGTCCTCAAGATTCTCCAGGGGTGGAGAAGTGCACTGGACACTGGAGACTCCTTCCATAAATGTTAAATAAACATCTCCTTACAGAAATCGTCACCATATCAACAACTATATATTTTTCTTTGTTAAATAACACATGTATAAATCAGGTTATCATAATGGTTCAGTTATGTAGGGTGTCCATTATACAGGTCCCTGTGAATGAGCTGTTACTATAGAAACGATAATGTAGTAGAACAAGCACATTAATATAAACCTTTGACTTGCCTTGCATAGGGCACTACTGTCAGAGCTGCTGCCATTGACAATTAATCAACACCTGACCAGCACAGCACTGTGATTACTGCAACTTCATCAAGCAACAGTCAATTTGCGATTGTTCTGATGCACTAAAGTAACAATTCCACATGATTGGCTGCACTAAATTCCTCAGAACAATGCTACGGTAGTTTGTGGCTGATTCCCACAATGCTTTTCATGTCATTAAAATTGTTTTGGGGAATAAAATAATCTATCATGACTAGTTAATAAGAGCATTTTGTGAATATTTTGTGAATCCACAGGAAACGCAATCACTACCATTCCAGCGGAAGCATTTAACGGTGTACTGAATTTGGAGTGGATAGATTTTGGAAAAAATAAGATCTCATCATCTGGAATTGATCCACAAGCATTTACCGTAAGGCCACATTTACATTAATTCATTTTGCAGATGCTTTTATCCAAAGCAACTTACAGCTGAGCTGATAAGATGAGGGTTAAGGGCCTTGCTCAAGATTGTCAGATTGTCAATACCAGGTTTCGAACTTCCAAGCCCTACGCTCTGATCCACCACTGCCCACAGAGACCTTTCCATTATGAAGGCAGAATATGAATACATATAAGCGTATTATTAAAAATCTTGTTTTTATACAGTCGTGTATAATCACTTCCGTGACTTCAGAACTGACACTGCTTGACACAAACATTAGTGCTACAGTGTTTTTCCTCCCTGTGCTCAGACTGCCTCGAATGGCCAATTTAAATAAACAAAGAACAGAATTCCATGGCACATGATCAAGATAAATATCAGAAAGCCTGCTCCTACTTTCAGTTACACTCTGTAGTTTGTGAAAAGCTCTATGAAGTAGTTCCATGAGGCTCGTCATATGAATAAAACTAAATCGACTTTGTGACTGCAGCTTTATTTAACAAAGCCTTTTATAGCAGTGCAGTCACAAATACCACACAAGTAGCCTATAAATAAGCTAATATTGTGTATAGCATTTTAAAGATAATGACATTTATTTTATAGAATGTTTCATAATCTTGCACATACAGTATTACTTTTTTCCCTCCACTATCAATCAGTGTGTATAATTTTACAGGCACAATATGAAACTAATCTCTTGATGGCGTGAGACATTAGCATCAGCTGCTCCAGCTTGTCCATAGTTTCTTGTATTTAATCTGTAATCAGTGTACTTAAACTGGAAAACTTCACTAATAAATAGCTATAATAGCTGCAGTATACATTTTTTAAACATTTTAATGTCATTTGAAACTATGCTCATTTATCTAACATTGTTTTTACTTTCATTCACAGAAGCTTAAATTTTTAACCCGGTTATATATGGATGGAAATTTGCTTGAGCACATTCCTCCAGGGCTTCCACATACGCTACAAGAATTAAAGCTCAATGAGAACAACCTCCAAGAGATGGATGAGGACAGCTTTGAAGGTAAACCATCCAGTTTTGAAGAGCTGCATAACTACTGTTGAATTTAACACATTTAATTATCAAACCCTTAAAAAAATTAGACCAGTTTAGTTTAAGAAATACAAATGAAAGGGTGTTACTATGGAAAAGCCATGTGAATATACTTAGTGTTGGCTAAAGGTTGTCTCATAACCCCTGGCAGGTCTGAGCAGTCTGGTTACTTTGGAAATGGAAGGGAACTTACTGAGTGAAGCGAATGTAAATCCCAAATTCTTCGCACCACTGAAACAGCTCACCTACCTACGGATGGGCAGGAACCACTTCCGCACCATCCCTCAAGGCCTACCAGCGTCTCTGCAGGTAATGTTACACATGTCGAGATGGTGGCAAGTCCATCTGTCAGGCTTATCCACTCTGATGTAACAGATACCGTTCCACTGCTTACGCAAAAATTCACATGGCTGTCTGACTTGCACTCATTCATCTCATCAAAGTAATTGCTTTATTCTGGTCAGCAATGCAGCGGATCCAGAGCCTATCCTGGGAAAACCCGGAGTGAGGCAGGAATACGGCAGGGCTGGGACACTAGTCCATCGCAGGGCACCAAGCACACACATTCTCACATTCTCACAGCATAGTCAATCCACCTACTGGTCTGTTTTTAAAAAGTAGAAGAGAGGGGGATTATGGGATTATAAAGGATTATGGGTAGCACTGGTCACAGAGGTACATAGAGGAGGCGATGTGCACATTAATACTGACAATGTGCTGTGTGAATCTGTGGTGCTCTGCGTCAGACAAATTCTGAGGAGGGAAGTACAACCAATAGTGTTGAGATTAGGTCATGAACCATGCTTTCCCCCGAAACCCAGATGTACTTGTGCAGTTATTTGTGTTTCCATCAACCTGCAATAATTACAAATAATGAGCTCAGTTGGCCAAATTCCACCTATTATAAACAAAAAACTCCTTTATACCCTATTAAGAGGTTTTTCTTTCCTTTTGATGAATACAATCAATAGAACAATTGATTTCTGTTGCCACAGGCCACTTACAGCCAGGACCGCTCAGACTGAACACCAATATTTTCCTGATGAAAAGGCCATTCAAAGGAAGGATGCAGTATTGTGTTTAAAAAAAAAAAAAGAAATTCACTTCTGGAAGTGATTAATTTCACTTCTAGCAGAGTTCATAAAACCCAAGCCTCAGAAACATGAGCTGACAGAAAACAACAGGGCCATCCATGCTCTAGAAACAAAACAACTAAGAAGGAGCAGCTCTAATCATTTGGTAGTAGTCATGCCGAGTTTTTTTCTTTTTTTCTAAAGCCTGTATTGCATTGCCTCATCTGCATTCTCCTTAATACTGTGAAATATAAGACTTTTTTTGTTTTTGTTTTTGTCTTACATTTTGGTTTGTTACACGTCACACTGCCCCCTACCGCACACTGTCATGTAACATGCAAGTATGATGGCAGACACCTTCTGACTAAGCAGTGACGGTGGTGCTTTTTAAAATACCGGAAGTATATATATCTGTGTGTTCTGTTTTATATGTTGGTGTGGCCTCCTGTTTTATTTTCTCTCCTCACTGTAAAAGCGTCAAAAGACTTTTCCAAAATCAGGTCGACAAAATTAGCAGAGTCTGTCATGTCACACTAAAAAGCAGCTAAGCTGCTATCTAAGCTGCGTTTCACTGAAGAAGGTAGACAGTTAGCTAGCTAGCCCTATAAATAAATAAAAAACAATCAGAAAATAACTTAATAATTCATACTTATCTATTTACTCTGTACCTATTTATCTACACTATTTACCAATTACAAAGATTAAAATAACAAGCTACACTAGTTGCGTAAAACTGTTATGGATTAGACTACTTAACTGACCAACTACTGCAGCTCTGAGACCTCTGTGACTTTAAGTCTGAGATGTCAGTCACGTTCATTACTGGTTTAATGAGTAGCAGTTGGTTACGAGGTTACGCCCCTTTAAGAGGTCTCCCAAACATTATATAGAGAAGCTGTGTGTCTGGGTGGAACAAGCTAAGAGCACACTGTCCAGTAAACATTTAGATATTTCTTTTTATGCAAAACACACTCGGCCACACACTCACTCACTCCTAGTGAAGCTGTGTGTCTGGGTGGGACCCAGAATGATGTATTAAAAGCCTGTTGTCCAATGAGCATTAATCTTTGCTCCCATTAAAACACAGTGTATAACAGGATCCCATAAAAGCCATGTGTCAATCAAGTTTTATCACCAGGGCATCTATGGGATTCAAAGGAGATTTTCATGCAGACTGCGCTGTCCACTGAAAACAGTTTACATTAAGTGAATGAACAGAGCAATATTGCACAGAGATTTTTGCACAGAAATTAAGTGAATGAACAGCGCAATATTGCACAGAAGCCCACAAACTTGAGCCAGTAATAGATGCATCACCTCTTTGAAACCACCAAAGACTACTGCAATTGCCTTGCCAAATACTTTGCACACTTGCTTATGCGGCAAAATATATTTTAAATATCATTTGCTGCTTTGATTTTTTTTTTAGGAGTTGCATCTTGAAAACAATTTAATTGAGGAAATACCTGAGGGAGCTTTTAACCAAAGCAAAAACCTCAACGTCATTATGTTAAGACACAATAAAATAGATGAGACAAGGATTGCACCGTTTGCCTGGATCAATCACAGGTATGCTCTTTTGTGAAAATAACGTAATATCAGCACATCATATTATATAATAAAATTAACTTCAGCAAATGTTTTTTTTTTCTGAAGAATATAGAAATATACTGTGGCATTTTGTATACATTAGTTTCTTTTCAAAGATGCTTAACACATTGCTTTTCTTATGCACAATATATTTAAAGGAATCTGGAATCAATAGATCTCTCGCACAACAACCTCCATTTGGTCCCATCATTCCTGCCAAAGTCCTTGGTTCACCTGGTGCTGGTCGGCAATCAGATTGAACGCATTCCAGGATATGTGTTTGCACACATGGAACCTGGCCTTGAGTATCTATATCTCTCCTACAACAAGCTGGATGGAGAAGGGGTAGAACCAGAGTCTTTCTTTGGTACATTTAACACTATGACTGAGCTATGTCTAGACCACAACCAACTGACCAGCATTCCCATTGGTGTGAACGAGATGACGTCATTACATTTCCTCAGGCTTAACAACAACAACATAAGGTAGTCACACAATCACAAACAGTTGATAGGGTATTGCTACAACAAATTGTTACAGAACACTGATCTGGTATTGAGTTAATGTATTTTCCAGTCACTCCAGAGCATTAGACCCATTCCTCTACAATCTGCTTAGAGTAAAATTTTAATTGCACATAATGGTTTCACTATCTCTTGTAAATCACACTTCAGAGACAAACAAGTCATTCCACAGCAGTGTGTAATGCTGAAAGAAAGAAATTCACTATATTAGCACCAAATAACAGCAGTATTCCTATTCATAAGCTTTCTGTAAATGCTAATGGTCATATTACAGTTAGGCTAATGAAAAAAATAACAATAAAGTTCATAAATATCTGGACATTGACAACATTATTGTTATTTTAGCTGGTTACCACAGTATAATGAACTTTCAACAACCCCCCCCCACCCCCCTTTTTTTTAAAGGAACCAAAAGTAATCAGACAAAATAACATTCATAAATTAAATTGTCCTTTTTAATACTTGGTTGCAAATTCTTTGCAGTCAGTGACTGCCTGAAGTCTGGAATCCATACACATTGCTAGATGCTGGGTTTCTTCCATCCAGTCTGCTGGTCCTTTACTGCAGCTGTCTTCAGTTCCTGCTTGTCCTGGTTTTTGCCTTCAGTTTTGCCTTCAGCAAGTGAAATGCATGCCCAATTGGATTCAGGTCAGGTGATTGACTTGGCCATTGCAGACCTTATCACTTCTTTGGCTTAAAAAAGTTTGGGTTGCTTTTGAAGTATGCTTCGGGTTATTGTCCATCTGCACTGTAAAGCACCATGGAGAGAACTTTGATGCATTTGGCTGAACTGGAACAGATAATATGGCCCTATACACTTCAGAATTCATCCTGCTGCTTTTGTCAGCAGTCACATCATCAATAAATACAAGGGAACCAGTTCCACTGGCAGCCACACATGCCCACACCATAAGATGAGATGGTATGCTTCAGATCATGAGCAGTTCGTTCCCTTCTCCATACTCTTCTGTATCCCATTATTCTGATACAAGCTGATCTTTGACTCATCTGTCCATAGGATGTTGTTCCAAAACTGTATGGGCTTTTATTTTTTTTTAGATGTTTTTTTTTTTCCCGCTCTAGTCTGGTCTTCCTGATTTTCAGGCTTACTAATGGCTTGCGGTAAACCCTCTGTATTTACTCTGGTGTAGACTTCTTTTCATTGTTGACTTTGACACAGATATGCCTACCCCTGTAGAAGGTGTTCTTCATCTGGCCAACTGTTGTGAAGGGGTTTTTCTTCATGAGAGAAAGAATTCTTCTGCCATCCACCACAGTGGTTTTCTATTGTCTGCTGAGCCTTTTGATGTTCCTGAGCTCACCAGTGCATTCTTTCTTTTTAAGAATGTACCAAATAGTTGATTTGGCCACACCAAATGTTTTTTGCTGTGATGGGTTTATTTTGATTTTTTCAGCCTAATGATGGCTTACTTCACTGGCAAGTGCATCACAAGTGCTGTAATTCCTACACTGTTCACCCGATTTGGATGTAAATACCCTCAAATTAAAGCTGAAAGTCTGCACTTTGAGGTCATATTCATTATTTAATTTCAATTCCAATATAATGTGGTAGATAGTTAAAATAAATATAACTTTGTCAATGCCCAGATATTTATGGACCTGAAGGTATATTTGGCACTTTACTGAAGAGAAAATTGCTTCAGGTTAAGACCTGGTTAATGTGAAGGCCACAGCATATGATTTAGATAATTTTCATCTTCAACAACCATTCAGTCAGATTTTGTGCCCTGTGGAGGGGGGGCGGCGTCATCCTGAAAGACACCACTCCTATCAGGGTAGAAATGTTTCCGCAAAGGCTAGAGATGATCAGTCAGAAGATCATTTTATTGATTTGCAGTGAGCCTTCCCTCTAAAGGGATATGCAAACCCAAACCATGCCTGCAAACCAATGGTTTTTCCTTTAATTTATCATCAGTCTCTACAGGGCCACATCCAGTCACATCAGCAAAATCATTGTTGGGTGTTTCTATGATGTTGACTCGTCTGATTGGTTAAATGCAACATGGAAATGTGCCAGGTTTCACCACACTGTAACAATCAAGCACTGCTAAAATTTGAGCTCTCACTGAAATGAACAGCATGTGGTGTGTTGAAGTTGCAAGTGGACATGTACTGTTAAAAAGAAACACAGAACCTGTATTCCTGTTGAGGTTCCACAAAAATATGACATTTATCATTTAGGAATTACAGCCATTTTCAGCAAAGTACCTCCATTTTCAGGGGCTCAAAGGTATTTGGACAAAGTGACAATTGTAAATATAACCATAATTTTAATACTTGGATGAAAGTCCTTTGCAGTCAATGACTGCCTGAAGTCTGAAGCCCATGTTCTCAAAACTCAAATTCTGAGTTTCCTCCCTGGAGATGCTTTGCCAGGCCTTCACTGCAACCACCTTCAGTTGCTGCTTGTTTGCAGGTCTTTCTGCCTTCAGTCTTGTCTTCAGTAAGTGAAAAGCATGCTCTATTGGGTTGAGATCAGGCGACTGACTTGGCCATTGAAGAATATTCCATTTCTTTGCCTTCAAAAAGTCTTGAGTTGCTTTCGCAGTATGTTTAGGGTCATTATCCACCTGCACTGTGAAGCGGCGTCCTATCAGTTTTGTAGCATTTGGCT
>CM040473.1:13568714-13602609 GCA_022758105.1 Pangasianodon gigas
TGTAGATTTTGACAATGATACGCCTACCTTCTCCAGAGTATTCTTGACTTCTGTTGATGTTGTGAAGGGGTTTTTCTTCACCAAGGAAAGGATTCTGCGATCATCCACTTTAGTTGTCTTCCGTGGTCTTCCAGGCTTTTCGATGTTGTTGAGCTCACCAGTGCTTTCTTTCTTTTTAAGAATGTACCCAACTGTTGATTTGGCCACACCTAAGGTTTTTGCTATCTCTCTTATAGATTTATCTTGTTTTTTCAGCCTAATGATGGCCTCCTTCACTTGCATTGAGATCTCCTTGGACTTCATATTGGTAGCTCCAGTCGAACAGCTGCCAAATGCCAACTCAATACCTGATATCAACTCCAGGCCTTTTATCCGCTTCATTTTTCTTGAAGTAACGAGGGAATGGACTGCACCTGGTCAATTAACTTCTTGTCCAAATACCTTTGAGCCCCTGAAAATGGAGGTACTTTGCTTAAAATGGCTGTAATTCCTAAATGGTAAATGCCATATTTTTGTGGAACCTCTTAAAATAAAACTGAAAGTCTACACTTCGATCACATCTTGATTGTTTTATTTCAAATCCATTGTGGTGGTGTATAAAGGCAAAGTCACAAAAACTCTGTCATTGTCGAAATAATTCCGGACGTGACTGTATATACCCAACCAACAATTTGTGTTACCAACCACTGGACACTGTAACAATCATGGGCAGAACAACTAAAAAGTTATAAATAAATTTTATATTATATATAAATTATTTATTGCTTGCACAAAAAAGCCAATCTGATAACAAGCAGTAGTGACAGTGAGTATTTTTGCATCTACAAAATAATCTGGGAAAAAAAAACCTCCCCTATCAACAAAAACCTTATATATGAAAACAGAAATGTACACAAGACTACTGAGTGTTTCTAACATTTTCAATGTTCTAACCAACAGGCACATTGGAGAGGACAGTATCTGCGACCCCTTGAATGATGAGGATTCACACATAGTAGCCTTGCGCCTTGAGAATAACCTGCTTGATCCCCGGAAAATTCCTCCAACTGCCTTCTCATGTGTTAGGTCTTATTCTAGTGTTGTTTTGAGGCCTCAAAGAATTAAATAATCTGATAACGAAATCTTAAGCATGTTAATCTTTCTTAACACAGTGCCTTGTGCCCAAACAAAGCTGAGAGAGGCAATGTAATGTAAATTTCTCCAAACTCTCCATCCTGTTCCAAGTGTTTTGCATGAAGGTCACTGTTGAATATGTTGACCGTTTTATAAGACAAGGGCCTTTATTCATTAGCTATGCGAAATAAGGCATGGTTACTTGCTGGTATGTAGAGCATGTCAGCAGATGTCTGTGGTTATGGGGACCTATTTAGACTTTTAGTCTTTCTATGAATGCTAAATGGAAACATTTTACTTTCCAATTATTCAGTCAGGGAAAACGGCAGATCTGAAGATCCAAAGCTATGTAAGGATATGATTCTGTTCACACCAGTATTTCATTATTTCAGCATTTCTCATACATTTCCAGAGAACATAAAGAAAAATGCATAGTTTTACAATCAACCTACCAAGAATGTGTTTTACAATAAGTTTATTTGTACAGCCGCACATTACCATGAAGAACAAACCGAAAGATGATTACTACTGAATTAAAAAGATGTACTAGTGTCCTAATATTTTCACAGTATTCATAAGAGCTCTGGGGCATGAGTACATTCTTTCAGTTTCTGTGCATATAAACCACTCTCTACCATTCAAGGTTACATTTACCCCTTTGTCTATGTATTGGATATGTATTTAATAATGTATTTAATAAAGTAAAGCCTGATTTTACCCGCTACATCACATGCAAAAAAATTTTCTGGATGACTGTGCATCCAGATGTTTGGTTCTACAATGGAAACATTAGATGAGAAGTAATTTATTCTAATCAACAACTGTAACTATGATAAAAGATTGGAAAATTGGACACATTTTAAATGATTCATGTGTGTGTTCCCATTTGTTTCTTTTACATTTGCTAGAACATTAGAGTAATACATAAGTAGTAAGTAGATGTTTTTAAATTGCTTATTATTTTAGATGGAAATATAACACTATCAGATAAGAATGTGCCTGGAGGAATTCCCTAATTGTGTCTGTAAATGTTAACCATGCATCACAAACCATATAATACAATATTAATGTGTAAATTATGCTCAACAGAATGATGAAAACTAGTTAAGCATATCAGCCAGACTGGTAAACCTGTGGTCTTTTTACAGCATTTTTGCAGGCAAAACTAGAAACTGGCTAAATAAATTAAAGAATATGCTTAGTTAAAAAGATGTAACAATGAGTTATATCTCTAACTGAGTCAACTGACATAGCACCACCTAGGTATGAGACAGCCTAAGAGTGATGGCCATTGCTGGAATGGCAAATGAAATATCTTATAATTTTTATATTAAATGGCCAGCAAAATGGCTAGAACATGAAAGATGTACAGTGATTTTCTATTATATTTAATACAATATGTTGAAGCTGTAAAATATCAAACAGCAAGAAGCTAATTGTGGAAAGATAGTTCATAAGGAACAATTAAGATGTCTTAAGAGAGATTTTTACACCACGTATGCTAAGGAATGTTTCAAAGTTAGACCAAAAACCCAATTTCAGGGAAAAAATGGTTTTAAAAAAGATGTCAAGAAAATGTTCTGCAGTCAAACAATGGACCACCAATATATGTATCTTCCAAAGGGAGTTCAAACAGGATACAATCCAAGCATACAGCTGAACAGTTCAGGGTTAACTGTCTTGTTTTAGATCCCGACAGCGGTTCTCTGGCTATCCTGTAATTTGATTACAAGTTCAGAAGCTTTGAGTCACCACTGCCCATACCTATATTATTCAATCGCGTGCGATGAGTCGTGATGATGTTGGCAGCACAAGTCACCCTTTTCCATCGGTATATGGTAAAACTGAAAGGTCCTTAAAAGAATCAGGTAAAGTTATTTCAGCAGCAAAAGGTTTTCTGTGCAGAACCTGATGAACCCATCTGGAGAAGTTAAACAGTCTAAACTGCAAGGCAAGGGAAACAGAACTCTCGCTTTTAGAAGAGGTTTTGACATTTGAGTGCAAACTTGAATTGTTTGCAAGGCACATGGATTGTGGTTAACTTGATGAGTTTCCCATGTTGAAATAGTACAAAGAAAGGACATTAAGATACAAAAGATGATGAAGAAAGTCACGCTAATGATAAAACAATCATTTGCCTGCCTATTTCAGGGATTCAATCAGAAAGACGCTATGCCCCGCACAGGATAAGGGGTCAAAGGTTCAAGTCTGTATCTTCTCTTCATGTTGCCACACATGCACAAGCCCAATTGTTGAGAATATGGTGATGCATGAGTCATCTGACCAGATCACATTTTCCACATCTCTGTAGACCAAAGTCTATGGTTTTTTGCACCACTGAATTCTCAAATCATTGTAATGATGGGTTTACTGCAACTCTACCATAACATCCCTCTCCATATAGTTGTTGATGAACTGTTCTTTGATAGTCTGTACACATCTTACTTTAACATTCTTCCTCACCTCAAGAAGTTGCTCGTGTATTTCATTACATTTTGCACTAATGCACAAGCATCATGGTCATTGAATGTGTGCTTTTGACCCCAATTTCCAACCCTGTTTACTGTCTTTCTCATAGATCTAAACTCAGATGTTAGTTTAGACTCTGTTCTTATTGAAACACAGTAAGTTGTGTTGTCTGTGACCGAAGCTCCTGCCACTAGTGCCCCAATAAATTAACTGTATATTAAACACACTTAGATCTTTTCCTCTTGCTATCTTGATCCAAAACTTTATATTGTGGCATTTTAAACAGGCAAGAGAGCATGGTGTGATGTCAGCTGCATAATATCACACAGTGTACCTGTCTGGAAGCATCTGCACTCCCTTTTTCAAGCTTTTCCTTTAATCTTTCACCTGGCTGTAGTTTGTTCTATACATAACCGTGACCAGGATAAAAGGGTTACTGAGGATGAATGAATGAAATATGGAAGGTTATAGTTGAATACCGAACTGCTTTCTTCTGAAGGGTTGCACAAACAGATATGCACACTATCTGAAAGTTTGTGTAAAAAAAAAAAAAAAAAAAAAAAGTAATGTGCAAAAATTCAAAATGTGGGCAGGTATAAAGTAGAGATTTTTTTTCTTTTGAAATGTAGTAAGGAAGCATCTTAAGTGAAAGAACTTACGGAGAACATTATACTTGATGTAAGTGCAAAAATGACACACCATCATGCAAAACACATGGGTATGCAAAAATGTCTCAGTGTAGCTGTGGAAGGATTGTCAAAGAGTGTCTAATTCCTGAGTCAGCATCTGATCTTTATTACAGTTACAACCTGGACTATGTAGTGATTGTGTAGTATGAAAAGGTCTAGGTGCCTGTTATTACAATACCAATGTTTATTCTTCGATTATTATTAAGATTAAGATTAAACAAGGTCTAATTCAGTTTTATCTGTAGAGTTATTCAGCAAACAAAAATACGACAGATGTGAAAAATGCTTGGTCTGCAGAAAAGCACCACGAATAGTGCCACAGTGCTATATAATCAGAATAATACTTACCTTTCCTAACATTGTTTTGCTCAAAAATCGATTCGCGCATTGCAATAAATTGTGCTGTGGAGACAAAACACAGCACCAGCCGTACAGTTTACCAGGTATATAGTGATTGTATGTTACAAAATTCACCAAACTATGCAACCATGTCATACTTCAAAATGTGCAGAATTGCACTATGGGTATTTTAGTGATGTCACGTGCATGTTAACCTCCAAAACAAGTGGACTCACAAAACGCTCCGCTCATTATGGGTATTCTAATGACGTCACGTGCACAGAAATGGACTGCCATAAAGCCTATTATATTAAAAACTCGAGTTAAATGCAATAATTACAGCTAAATATAGATCATACACATAGATATAGGTCAAATTAGTTATGCTTCAACAAATGCTTACACACATGTATCGCCCCCTATTGTGCAGCTGCATGTCATTGTCGAATTTTGCACAGGCAAGCACTACTCACATTTTCTACAGAAAATGTAAATTCTAGTTTGAGTTACTGTAGTCTTGTTAGCTCTGGCCATTCTCCTCTGACATCTCTCATTTACAAGGCTATTTTTGGTTTGCTTTTGACACAATTTCACACCATTCTTGAAAATCCCAAGAGCTCAGCTTCTGAAACACTCAAACCAGCCTGTCTGGCACCAACAACCATGCCACGGTCACTGAGATCACATTTTTCAGCCATGTGAGGTTAGGGGAAAAAAATCTACTTGATGGAGAAAAATTTCCATCATATACAAGTACCCCAGCCAAACCTACCCATACTTGGCACTGTGAGCATGCCATAAATACAGCCTTAAGTAAATTTGTGCTGTTGTAAGCACATTGTAATGTATTCCCTGGAAACTGTTATACAAGACTTTAGCCATACCATATATTTATAATCATTCCATTTGACATTTAGGTGTTATTACCCCTTCAAATTACAGCAGTTTAACTAATTAACTGGTTTGAAGTTTTATTAGATTTTATAGTTATTTTGCTCTTCTTGGTCATATCATTTATTAAGTGCATAAGGAATTATTAGGGTAGAATAATTTTATTGTATATAATTATACAACTTATTCCAATTAACAACTTGTTACAGTAACTACAACATATGGCTGTTTAACGTATTTAGTGGTTTAAAAATGTATAGTGGATATTTTGCTTCAATGTAAAACATATATTATAAAACAACATATATTTTTGCAAATATCAGGGTATTATATAAATAGACAAAATATTTTGAAACAGTAATGACTGAATGGCTGTTGGCTGCCTACTAGTTTTACTGAACCTTGTGAGATCTTTCTCACAATAATGATTTAAAAAAAAAATAGAAGTAAAAGCATTTAAATTTTAAAATGCCAAAAAGACGCCCACTCAGAGTGTGCAGGTCTGCCAGGACCTACCCCAATACCCTTTATAAGGACTATAATAACAGCTTGAACATAAAAGTTTACAGTTTTGGCCAGGTTTCAAGCAGTGATGAGAAACATATGACCAGCAATATTATGTATTCAGCAGCAGTTAAGACTTGACTGACACTGTGATCAGTGTGTGATGTCTTTTCACGCATAGCTCCTCTGGTCTTTTTATGTCCATTCAGGAACTCTTTTCAGTGTATTCTTTTTTTTCCTCTTGAACTTTTGTGCAGAAATTTGGGATCATCATACATTTTAATGTTGCTCCTGCAGGCTTTTGGAGCGTAACAAGGATAACACTTATTTCTCAGGTATGGCTTTTCTTTTACATAAAGCGTTGATTTATTGATACTGAACTGATACTGAACTGAGTTGTAACTAACATTATTGAATGCTTCCGTGAGTGATCTTGTATTGATATTTTACATCAACACGAATATTCTAATAACTACAATTCAGTATCATCTCTTCATGTGCCAATAAGTTATTCACAGTAAGAACTACAAACATTAGCATCTTGACTAAACAAAGACATAGTAAATTTTATACACATATCCATTTATACAACTCTATTTAATGCCTGTTGAAGAGAAAACCTTAATCCAGGAAATGTTTGTAGCCAGCAGCTCACAGTTTTAACTTAAAGTAGTATTTTTAATAGGAAGAGTAATTAATTCATTGTAAATATTTTTAAGAGTGAGAATAGTATTAGGAATCAGTTGCAATATGCTTAATTGCTTTTTTTTTGTCACAACTCCGTATCATTTTGTCACAAACCATATCATTAATGTCTGTTCTTGATATTCTCTGCAGAACTTAAATGTTTTGGGACATACTTGATTTTCCTAGCAGCCGATCACATTAATCCTTTGCTGAGCATATTTTATTTACTTTTATATCTTGTAATGGTCTCGAAATGCATTTAATACTGTTAAATAATGTGTTTTTTCTGTTTGTACTTAATCTTGACACATATTTTAATTATTCTTTTAATTTATTATAAGCATAAATGGTCTGGAAGTAAACTTGTATTGAACATGAAGCTGTAGCAACAATTTAGGTGATGCTCATGGAAGGAAGATGAGACGGGGAGCAAAATAATATTTTCAAACTAGCAAATTTCACAGACTATAAGTGTTTCCTGCCCCCTAGCTGGTGCTGCAGCTTATACAGCAAAGTGACATTTTTAAATTTTTAATACTCCTCTACATTTTGGCATGTGCAATTTATAAGCCCTTTTTTTTTATAAACAGTGAAACTGTTTTTTTTCTTTTTAATATTTTTTTTTGATTGAGCCAGCTGAATTATTCTATTAAATCACCTATAGAAGAAAAACATTAGTTGTACTCTTTAATGCCTGGTACATTATCACAACTACTACAACAATATAGTGACCTTTTCACCCAGCAGACAGTATTTAGAAACGTAGCAGAAGAGATTTCCTATAATGTGATCAAATGAACAATCTGTACTAATACATGCATTTTCTCATTCACAGGCCCTAAACATCCTGACCTAATCTCCACAATGAGAGTGATTTTATTGTTCACCTTACTTTTCCTGTGCCACGGAAAACCATACAAGCCAATAAACATCATGGAGTTGATGAAGATTCATGACATCATGCAACAAGACAATGAGATTGATGATGATGATGATGATGACGACGACGATGATAATGATATTGAAGACAACTTCATTACAGACTGCCCTTTTGGCTGCCAGTGTTTCAGAAGGGTGGTTCAATGTTCAGATCTAGGTAATAGATCCTTTTTTTCTGGACTGTCTGGTTGTAAACATCCCACAGGGAATTCCTAATTAGCATAATGACAGATCACTCTTGTGTTTGTTTTTAATAGGTTTGACATCAGTGCCACGTAACATTCCAGCAGACACGCTAATGATCGATCTGCAAAACAACGATATCACTGAAATCAAGGAGGACGACTTTAAAAAACTGAGTCATCTCTATGTAAGATAAATGACTAATGTTCTCACATTCACTATTACTAATGGGTACATGATGTTATCGTAGTTCCTGTATGAGTTTAGAAGTGATCAAGAAAGCAGAACATGCCAAATGTATGATCTACATGTGTATTAAGTAAACACTAACATCTGATCTGCAGTATTTTATCCAACACTAAAGCTACATTCTGTTAAGTAGTCATAAGTCATATGGATTTCTTTTGTATTTATTACTGCAGGCCTTGTTTCTGGTTAATAACCAGATTTCAAAGATTCATCCAAAGGCTTTCCAAAACATGGGGAAACTCCGTCTGCTCTACTTGTCATATAATCTCCTGACACAAATACCTGAAAATCTGCCAAAGAATATCTTGGAGCTAAGAATCCATGACAATAGGATCAACAGAATCCAAAAGGATGCATTTAAAGGGATGCAATTCTTGCATGTTCTAGGTATGGATTTGTGTCTTCTGAAATGATAGAAGTATGATATGTAAGAAATATTCTTATAATAAAGAAAATTCAAGGGTTATATCACATTCTTGATGTGGGAAAACTGTAAAGTAACGTAAGTAAGCACAAGACAATGTTTATTCATTCCTTTTTATCCTCTAACAAGGAAATCCTAGCAGGCATCAAGAAAAAAACCCAGAATTTTTACCAAAAGACGGCCTTTTTTTTTTTTTTTTTTTAATTTGTGTGCAAAGGCAGAAGACTAGTGTTACCACTAATTAATAATAAGCAGATCCTCCATTTTTTTACTGACCAAAGAGAACACAGCCCTGCCTAACTGTGTTTTTTTTTTTTTTATTGGCTCACAAGGTTCACAAGGTAAAAGTTCACCTAGACAAAGTTGGTGGAAATCAAAAGTAACTTAAAGTCATCTTTCAGTTAATTGCCTTTTATGTCAGGAAAATTTTATTCATCTTTTGCTGAAAAAGCAAAACGTTTTTTCATGTTTATTATATTTGTTTCAAATCAACATTAACCTATCACATTTGACATTTGTGACTAAAAAACTGCCTAAGCAAATCGCAAAAGAGATTTTTTCAAAATTACTAAAGACGTAGCACCTAATTCTGTAGCAAACATAGTTTTGTGTATGCTGCTTTAAATTCCTGCATCCCTGCTGCCACATCCCAGCCTGTTTTTGGGAGGTGGGGGGAAACAGGAGAACCCGGAAGAAAACCCATGCAGAGACAGGGAGAACATGCAAATTTCCACACACAGAGGACTGAACCAGGGACTCTGGAGATGTGAGGCAGTAAAGCTACCCATTGTATGACCATCCCACCCACAACAATGTTTATTTGAAGCTAACTCAGCATGTAAGATTAATAACTCAAAATGTAGACTATTCTGAAAAGACTGATACAAATGTAACGTCGGCAAAGATAAGGAAATCCTCTTCCTGACTGGGAAATTTGACCTGTCTTTGTTAAACTCAATGCAAAGTATAAGAAATTTTTTTCCCCAAAACAGTCTAAATATTAAAGTGATTAATTTGATATATGTTGTGATTCTGCGTTTTGTTCTTTGAGACAAAACACCCCATTTTGATCATTTCAAAAACATTTCCTGGTTCCAAGCCATACTCACAACTTATAAGCACTGATAAAGCACAATGCATGTTAAATGCATCATGTGTTACAACCCTACAGAACACGTCGGATCAAACTAGTCTCAAGCCAAACCACAACCTGGAAGCATGTTTTAATTTAATACAATTTTAAACATGCGTATATACATGCAGCTTCATATATAGTATGTATAATGTGTTAAATGTTCAAGATCTCTTACATTTCAGTACATTATTCCTCCAGAAATGAGCGCTAATCCTATTGCCAACAGTGGGATTGAACTGGGAGCTTTTAATGATATGGCGACGCTTTACCTGAGAATTGCAGAGGCAAGGCTCACAGCAATACCAAAAGGTAACATCTTTCACAACTGCATGGTTACATGATTTTAACAAATGAAAACTTTTTTATTATTATTATTTTGAGCACTGAAATAACTGTACTAGTGTATAATCGTAATATTAATTTTAACATATTAAACATTAACAGTACTTAATATGTTAAAATACTATGAAATTAATGTTACAATGTTTTAACTAAATGTCTTAAAACATACTGAGCTGTAAATTTTGGTTCCAGGAAACTCCAAGGGTGGATCCAAAACACTAGTGTTTATACTGAAATTTGTTTTGACAAATATGAGTCATTTAGAAAACGTAAATAATCATGTGGTTTGGGAAAGAATGTAGATACTGCAGAGGAGGAGGAGAAGAGCACAGTGTTAAACTGAGATACTACCGAGAAAAAAATTCAGAACTGATTATATACCTTTTAAGATTTTGGCATGTCTCAAAATGGCTGTCTTTTAGTAGGAACAATAGCTAAACACAAATGGCATTTAGGACATGGTACAAACAATCTGAAAAAATCTTTTGATAATTATTAAGCTCTTCAAAAGCTGAATATAGTTTCTTAGTGCAGGAAGGAAGAATCTGCTCTCAGTAATTTTAAGAAACGTTTATATGAGCTACTCATTACACTTTATTTATGTTCACAGATCTGCCCTCTTCTCTGACTGAGCTTCACTTGGACTATAATAAGATTGCTAAAGTTGAGGTGGAAGACTTTATCCGATACAAACATTTGCTGAGGTAAACACATAACATTATAGTCATAGTATCTGCCTGGCCATAAAAACAGACATTTATGAAGATGTTATATTTGTCTCTATGTACTGCAGGTTGGGGTTGGCTTTCAACCAGATCAAATTTGTGGAGAATGGGAGCTTAGCATATATTCCTAAAGTCAGAGAAATTCATTTGGATAACAACAGGCTGAAAAATATTCCCCCAGGTTTGAACACGCTTAAGTATTTACAGGTAAGCAAAGGTAATTTTGCTATGTGTGTTTGTGTATATATATATATATATATATATATATATATATATATATATATATATATATATATATATATATGTATGTATGTATGTATGTATACACACAGACACACACACATACTTTCCTATCCAACCACGAGAATGCTTTCAATACGTTAACAGTTAACAGTAATATCAAGCATCAGAACGAGCTGGTTTGAGTATATTCCTGGGATTGTCATGTACAGTCATCTTAGCGTTTACACAGAATGGTGTGAAACAAAAAGTGAGTCAGCAGCAGTTTTGCAGGCAGAAACACCTTGAGGTCAGAGGAGAATAACCAGACTGGTTTGAGCTGACAGGAAGGCTACAGTAACTCAAATAACCACTCTTTACAACTGCGGTGAGCAGAAAAGCATCTCAGGATGCACAAGATCCCATACCTTGAGGTGGATGGGCTACAACAGCAGAAGACCACACTGGCTACAGTGGGCATAGACTCACCAAAACTGGACAGTTGAAGATTGGAAAAACAAATGGAACGGACAGTGATATTTTTAAGTAATCACGATAACGACAGAGTGTGTGTCGAACACCCTTTATCAGAATAATCATATTACTATTGTCCAATCATATTACATGCCATCTACTTTTATCCATTTATCTATTCCAATTCATCTTAATTGTATTTGTATAATGCTTTTAAGAAAAAACATTGTCACAAAGAAGCCTTCCTGAAATCTGGATGTAGATCTAGATCCCTAGTGACAATCGAGAGGTGAGGAAAACCCTGTGATGGTATGAGGAACAAAACTTAAGAGGAACCAGACTGTCCTCTTCTGGGTGCCACTGGATAGTGCAACTTGAACATTACAGAATACAGTCATAAAGAACAAAGGCAAACATTCTATAATGTACATATGTGTTGAAAGGAGATGTTTGAGATGATCATATTGTGAACAGGAGTTCTGGGATGAGTATAGGATACTCTTTATCTGACTATAGCTGCTAAAACACTTTGACATATTTGCATACCAAAGATAAATTGTCGTTTATCACAAATCCTACAACACTTAGCTCTGGTTCACTAATTTGATTGGTCGTGCAGCGTTCCAAAAGTGATTATATTTAATATAATTGCACTGGGATGTTTCACTGTGTGTGTCACTCCACTCATCTGTGTACACAGTAAATAGTTACTACAGTAGTGTTAGGACATGGTAAACAATACTTTTCAGGAATATAACTTTTGACTTAAAATAAAAAAGATGAAAAGGAAGAAGGGATGCCAATTTTACCTGAAGCACCTTTAACGGGAAATTAATGTGAGCTAGCTAGCCAGGCTAGCTGACGTGCTACATGCAACATTTGGCCATATTGTGTCTGAAATGTCACTTACTCGATATTAAATTCTTGTCAGTGGAACTGTTGTATAAAAGCAATATCACATTCGCAGTCATGTGGTTATACTGAATATCGGCACAGCTGTAATTAGCTACAGCACTCGCCCTGCAGGCTCGTGCCTGTGGCCAAATCACAGCCGTGCTGATATTCAGTATAACCGTACTCTTGCTCGTGCGATATTGCTTAATTAACAAAATGTATACGAAACTATAAACAAAACTATGACCCACTTTGGATTCCAGGGTATATGCAGCTATCAGCAAATTCAATTTTCACTATCTTTCAATGACACGTACTGTATTTTAATGCTGATTTAAACTGATTTAATATTTTGTTGTACTTTTAATAATGTTGTACTTTTAAAAGAGACCCTGTATAAAGTGTATACATTTTATGAAACTGAAAAGTCACACAATAGCACAACCACCAAACGTGACATCTCTGTTTAACATGTGCTATTAGGTGGTGTACCTCCATGCTAATAGCATTACCAGTGTGGGAGTGAATGACTTCTGCCCAACAAGAAGCAAGGTAAAGAAGGCTCTCTACTCAGGAATCAGCCTATTTGCCAATCCGGTGAAATACTGGCAGATCCAACCAGCCACCTTCCGCTGTGCATCTGGCCACAGAGCTCTGCAACTCGGCAATTTTAGACGAAAGTGAGCGCAGGGTTCCACTGGAGGGCAGCAGCTCAACTTATATTTGATTATGTCTTTCATTTAATACTTGGGATGTTAATTCCTCAGTCAGGTTGCACCGTACATCCACATCCACTGATGAACTAGTAGTTTACTTGAAAAACACCCTGTGAAGATAATTATGTAATAAAATATTCACCAGGCATTTTTGCTGGAAACTATTTAACCTGGTTTATTGGGACCACAGGTAATAGAGTAGCTACATTGGGTGCAATCATTGTTATAATCTGTTTATACCTTCATGCAGAATCAGTGGTATTGCTGAACTAAAGTCAAATTTTTTAAACTGTATAATCCGACATCGTTAGTAAACCTTAAATTGTTTCACTGTCATTATTATGGTAAATGAACATAAAGTACTCAAGAGATACAATGCAGATCTCTAATGTAGACTAAGACTTGTAAACTATGAAATAAGCTACAGCCACAATTGTGTAAAACCTTTGTTGAAATGTGTAAAAAAGTGTTTTGTGAATAAACAGAAAGAAGAAAATTGGTAAACCAAATGTTTCTGTCATCTACACCAATGATATTTAGACTCAGATGAAAGAGCCATCTTCATAAACCCTGATTTATTTAGCCATTTTATGAAGAGGTAAAGCAAATGTAAGGGTGTATGGGTATGTAAGGGTGTGTCTCAAATGCTGGTGTTTAGAGATGAGTTCATCCACTATGTGGAAGACTTCATTCTAGTAAACAATGTCATCAAAAAACTTGACAGAAGTTATTTTGTTTTGTCTACCTACACACTATATAACAAAGAATAGTCACCAGAAACGAGAATGTGATCATTTAAGCTATTGTAGCTTATTCTGTAGATATCCCAGGTCAAAGATGGACCTCTATAGATAGATCATGTTCTATCATTTATAGATAGTTTGACTCAGAAGCCCATGTTAAGTCTTATACATTGCTGTAAAGAGTCTGATGATACCAATCTTATCTCACTCACTCACTTTCAGTAAGCACTTATCCTAGTCAGGTTCATGGTAGATCCAGAGGGTATCCCAGGAACACTGGGAGTGAGGTGAAAAATGAGTTGGCAATCCATCTCAGGGTAAACCTTGTGCTTAACAAAACCATATTCAATATGAAATTAGGAAATTAAGGCAACATTAACATTTTTTTCAGCCAAGAGTGATAATATAGACACGACTGCACACTAACATATGCACAAATGTGCAAGCAAAGTGATTGCCTAAGCCACCAGGGAAGTGTTTTAGAAAAGTATTGGTGATATGTTGGCATATATTTAGGAAAGAATATAACACTATTCAGCTGGTCTTATTGCCACACAACTGTTGGTTCAGGGTTTACTGCTACAACATGTCATTAAAGAGCAAAGGGGAAGAGTGATTGAGAGCCACAGAGCCATACTGACATGTCCTTGCAGTGTATTGTGGATAATAGAGACAGCAATTGAAACTCCACTATAAAAATTGGAAAATAACGTCTATCCATATGACTTGTTAAAACAAATTCTATGTGTTCCAAAGTTCTGGATGTTTATTAAAAGGGCTGCCATTCTACAAAGAACATTTATTGGCAAGAATTACACATGAACTGTAAGAATTAGAAATGAATTATACACATGTGCTGGGGAGGTAACCTCGAATGTGCCTTCCTTCATTGGTCTTCAGTAACTATTTTACCCTGGTCAGGATTGTGATGGATCCAGAGCCTATCCCAGGAAGACTGGGTGTGAGGTGGGAATACACCCTGGATAGGACATCAGTCCGTTGCAGGGGAACCACGTACACACACACACGCACACACACGCGCACACACACACACACGCGCACACACACATTCACATCTAGGGGCACTTTAGCACAGCCTGTCCACCTACTGGCATGTTCTTTGGAGGTGGGAGTAAACTGTAGAACCCAGAGGAAACCCATGTGGACACGGGGGAACGTGTAATTCCACACAAACGGTAACCGAGCGCAACCAGGGACCCTGGAGCTGTGAAGCGGCAACACTACCCACTGATCAAATGTAAAATGTGTGTAATTAGTATGTATCTTTCACCTGATAAAGTGAATTGAGTACACATTTTCTTACATGTAAAGTACACAACTGGGCCTTATGGGCTATTGTTGCAAATCTGATGCTACCTTGTCCATAATTTGGGAAACAAAATTGTAAGAATAGTTGGTAAGTGTTTCTTTTGGATCAGAGTCTAAACTGTGCATCTGGGTTTAAAGTACACAATGTGCTTTGAATGGCTAAAATTTCAGCAAATCCTTATTTGTGATTCATGTTGGACATCCTAAGACCAGCAGATGGAGCTTCTGCTTCAGCTTTTCTCATTGCCCTGTAGACAGAACCTATAAATCTCTCTGCATGATACAATACAATAATAATAATGCTGACTTGAAGATAATACTGTATTTCTGCAGAAGTTATTGAGGCCTTAATAGAAAGCAAACTATAATATATTTTTAATCCAACTGTGATTAATATTTGTTAAATATTCATGGGGGAAGCTTCTGATACAGATTATGCTTTACAAAAATAAACCAAATGGGCACAATCTAACTAAATCTTTTCAATCGAAATGTCCTAAACTGGGCTGCTAAACACTGAACTGCTGTACAATGTCAGTAATGTTCTCCAGCTAGAAATAACTGTTTTAAAGTTTTAAACAGGAGCCATATTAGCAAACACTGAAAGTGACTCACATTTTATTTCCTAGCTTTTTATGTAGTCATTATAAAAATATTAATAACATGGCATATAATACAATTATTAGCTAGTTTATTTCATTATAGATGTGAGAGTCAGGCAAAATGCATAACAGTACCATTAAAGATGCATTTAGTGTTTGTCATAAGAGCCAACTGCTGCTGTAAATAAATCCCAGCCTTAGGAAAGCAGTGCTTTTACCAGATGTGACATTTGAGCAGGACTTGATACAGATGTTACTATATCAAAATGTCTTTAACATGCATGTCTTAGTTACATAATTCAAAAATTCCATAAAAACTCAGCTCTGTTTCAAGGCCATTAACATTGCCAAATACAGGAAACATCAATCTGCTTCAAGCCGACTTGATTCAGAGCAACATTCAGATTGACTTCTGATATTTTAGGTGTTGAAAATGGAATGATTGTATACTACACAAATTGGTTTGGCTCAGAAAGATACAAACTTGCATTTTAAAACAAAAGGTTGCAAAGAATAACATTCTTGTGCAAAACAGTAATGTTATTAAACTAAAATGAGGTCTACTTGGCATCTCTTATTTTGGTTTGAGAATGCTAATTAAGTCCCTTAACCTGCCGTCTTCTACCAACAAAAATGTCTGGAGACTGGTAAAGATGAATTCCCCTTTTGTGATTGCAGTGGTGCAATTTGTGTACAGTATACAGTTGTATGCAAAAGTTTGGGCACCCCTGGCCAAATCAGTTGATTTTGAAGTGAAAAGTAGTAAACACAAACTCTGCAGCAAAGTATTTTTAAAAAATCTGCAAATGTTAATGCACAGATAATTTATATTTGATGAACTTAAAAAACAGAAACCAATAAAATAGTATTTATGGCATGTGCAAAAGTTTGGACACCCTTCCAGATGGAAAGTCCAACTATTTTCCATCCATTTTCTGAACCGCTTATCCTACAGGGTCGGGGGGAGCCTAGAGCCTATCCCAGGGGACTCGGGGTACAAGGTGGGGGACACCCTGGACGGGGTGCCAACCCATCTCAGGGCACAATCGCACACACTCACTCACCCATTCACACACTACAGATGCCAATTTAGAGATGCCAATCAGCCTACAACGAATGTCTTTGGACTGGAAGAGGAAACTGGTGTACCCGAAGGAAACCCGCTAAGCACAGGGAGAACATGCCAACCCTGGAGGTGCGAGGCAACAGTGCTAACCACTCAAAGCGACCATGCTCCCCAACTACTATTTTAAGTTCATCAAATATAAAGTAACTGTGCATTAACGTTTTCAGAAAAAAAAAAACGTTTGCTGCAGAAGTTGTCACTGAGGAACTGAAGAAATGTCAGACCACCCACCCACACACACACACACACACACACACACACACACACCCCCCCCCCCATAGGATTGATTCGAGAAATCATTCAAGTGAACCATTTGGATTTGTCACTTTATCGCTCATAGTGTACCTAATTTGCTTGGAATTGAGAAAATCTAATGTTGCTTTCTGCATTGTTGCTTTGTCATTTGTCGCTGTTGCTGAAATCGTGGCTCAGTTTCATGCATGTAAAAATAAAAGGAATGGTTTCTTTTTGCTATTGTTAATATAGATTCCCCATGTTGTTGAATGTAATATCACGACCAGTGCAGATCATTTTTATCCACCTCTGAGGGATTCATGTTGATATTGTGTTGCTAGTGCTGGGAAATTATATCATTAAAACAACACAATTACAATCGGCTTTTAAAAATGCCTACCAAACCAAAGAAAACTGACAGCTACAGATTTTGTTTGTTTAAAGTTAGACCTGTGATGGATCATCCATAGTACAGAATCAACTTTGGCTAATGTCAATGACATACTGCTTGCATCAGATTGTGAATGTTTCTGTCTTGGAATTGTTGGACTGAATGCAGTATTTGACACTATTAACCACTGATATTTTAATAGACATGCTTGAAATCACAATTGAGTTAGGTTAGACAGAAAGCTCTTGCTTCTGTTAGATACTATTTGACAGATTGTTACCATTTGTAAACATAAATGGAGATTGTTCAGGGCCTAAAAAAGTACAATAATGCCCTACAAATTTCTGTTTTAGGCCCCTATTATTCTCTCTTTATTTCTCCTGGGACATGTATTCTGCCTTATCAGCCAGTGTTTTCTGCGGTTGAGTTCTTGGCTATATGCTACAATTTTGATGAAAATAAATGTTTCAGGATAGAACTGTAAAAAGGTTGCATCCATGTTTTTTTTTAAAATGAATCTGGATAGCCAAAGTAGCACAGCATATTTTATATAGCGCCCCCTAGGACCATGCTCTGAACGTCCGTTTGTTCACACCCAGCAACATGAGACCAAAAGGAGTATGCAGAAATGGATAGGAAATAGTCAACATTTTACTTCTGGATATTTCTGTGTACGTTTACCAGTTTGAATAGCATGTTCTGTTTTCAATTCTTTGTTTTAACCACATGAATAAAAGACATGTATCTTAGCCCAAACCATGCCCAGAACAAACAGACACCGGCGTGCTTTTTTGAGGGATGCCAAAATATCCTTTTAAATGCAGCCTTATCCTTGTGAAAGTCCCATAGACAGCTGAAATCTCTGTGTGATCTTGTTTAAGTGTTCGTGCATTCTAAGGGCATGCCACCAAAAAAAAAAAAAAAAAGGCAAAACACAAATCCTTCAAATTTACAAATGTTCTTAAAACATTCATTATTAAATAATTTCATTATACTTTTACAAACAGATTCAAGACTGCTGACAGGTGATCGTCTGAGTGCCAAAGCTGGAGGCCCCTTTTCCAAAACCATGGAATGTGTTCATTTAAGAGTGTTAGAGAAAAAGCGTATCCAATGCATCAATTTTCTTCTCATCATCACAATTTGGCCAGCTCTGCAAGCGCAGAGAGACATGAAGGGGTGGTGTTGGAGGGGGGAAGGGGAAGGGGGGGGGTCACAGGCTGACAGAAACAGCAAGAGAAACTTTGCTCAGGAAACATATGGAACAAATCTGCAGGTTGGCCTGGGCCACTGCTGCCACGTCTCACATACCGGCGTCTTCGAAAGAGAGAAAAAAAAACAAAACCCTCAAACAGGTTTGGATTGTTTAAGCGTTCTCATCTTGACAAACACCTGGAAGATAAATCCTTAAATAAACACAAAGTAAATCTGACATAAGTGCACAAATGTTTACTTTTTAATTTGCAGTTAGACACTAATTATCCTCAGATCTACAGAACATTCTACATGTTCATTTGAACACAAAAGATTGTTGGCTTTTTACCAAATATGTTAAAAGCAGGCAGAATAATTTGAATTTACAAAACATATATTGGAAGGGGCTTCTTGAGAAGAATCAATGCATATAATTAAATAAATTAAACTTCAGATTTTTCATTTTAAACTGACATGTTTTTCTTGAGAGAAAGCTGTACTTTGTTTAAACACAGAAATCTCTCCAGCTTGTTTTGATTAACGTTTTTCTGTTTGCCATTGGAGTGCTCTTCTCTTCAACAAAATGTGGACTATGCTCATATTCTGTCTTTTCAGTACTAAGAAACTTGCACTAAAGTATCTTAATTTAGCTAATATGGATATAACTAGGGTTGTGAGATTTTTCCCTGCTTGTGATTTACCATTTTAAAAAAATCGTGATTAAACGATGTAATTGTCCAGAACTTATATCCCAAAAACAGACAGTAAAACAAGCATTTCCACCATTTCAGGAAAACACGGGAGGGCATAATAAAATTATATGCTGTTGAAACTGCTTGCCAGTGTTTTTTTTCAATGCTTTTCCACTCAACATGGCATATCTACTGGAAATACTGCTGCTCACTGGATGCTTTTTGTTTTTTGCACAAATGTTTTCCAATATAAAAAGGAGGAATAAAATACGTCATGTAAACATCATCATCACGTATGAGAAACATCATCACCTATGAGAAATCCCTTAAAATGACAGTCAGTTCCAGAATTATTGGCACCCTTGGTAAAGATGAATAAATGTCTGCACTGATTATAAAATACTATTGACTTATAAAACATTGAATGGACTCACGCTGCCGCTTTGACCAAAAGGTGCAGGCTCTTTGTTGGTACCTCGAATAATGAAGACTACGGCAGGGGGCAGAGTTCCAAATAGTTTAAATTGGGACTCAGACAGTCTCAGTCTTTAATACTAGGCTGAATAATTATATGCTTAATCAAGTCTTTGGTTAATTAGCTTTTCTCTTAGATAAAGGCACAGGTTCATCTGGAGGGTTCATGGGCATAGAGTGTTTTGGTAAACTGGGATGTTTGGATGCTGTCGCCCCCAACTATCACGTGTTCACTCAGGTTTGTTGACGGTGGAGTGGCTGGCCACTTTATTTCCCAAGGCACCCTCGTGTCTGTGTTACCTTCTGGCTCTCTGTCTAGTTATGCTAGTCCTGTCAGGGTCCCTGGTTGTACTCTGCACACAATGTACATCTTCTTAAACCATTACAGGACAAGACCATACCTAATAATCTGTGTTCTCTCTCTCTACCTCCCCCCTTCTCTCTCTGTGTGTGTTGAGCTATGTGGTGATCCATTCTGATATCCCACTTCTGCTTTGAGCTTTCATCACCTGAAAATCACTTGCTGCTGCTGAGGATGGCCCCACATGGATAGCCTAAAGATCACCATGGGTTTACTGTGAATGGTACTACACAGACACCCTAAAGACGGCTGTGGATCTTCCTTGGATAGCTTAAGAACAATTAGCAATTGCTAAGAAAAGTTTACACTCAAGTCTAAATCATTGAACAGTTGATAACTTCAGTTTGATACAATAGACTTAAACTTAAAACTCTAGCGACACTCCTAAAACTATCCGGAATCACCCAGAAGAGAATGGGTTTCCTTTTGAGTCTGGTTCCTCTCAAGGTTTCTTCCTCATGTCATCTCAGGGAGCTTCTCCTTGCCTCAGTCGCCTCTGGCTTGGTCATTAGCAATAAATTTAAAATTTGAATTTAAATTTTATATCTGGATTTCTGTAAAGCTGCTTTGTGACAATGTCCATTGTCAAAAACAGTGTTGTGGTTCATTAGCTTAATCTCACACTGAAAAAGAGAGAAATCAAACGTTTAATTGAAGAAAATGAAAACTCATGAAAACCGCATGTAAATTATTTGCACCCCTAGAATTTCTCATGAAAAATGTGTAACTGAAGCATGCGCCCATTTATATTTTACTTTTTTAAACTCATCTGAGTGTGTAGGAGTTCCTAAGTGGTCACCCATTATGGGGAGAGAATACACAAATAAAAAAAAAGAAAAAATTGTGTTCATAAAATAGGCTACAAACAATAGGTACACAACTGAAAACACCCATATCCACTGAAATAATTAAGAAGTTTAAAACACCCAAAGCTGTAATAAATCTGTCTGGAAGAGGATGCAGATGTATTTGGTCTCCATGCACAGTAATGAGGATGCTTAGAGATATAAAAATTTGCAGAAGATGACAGCATTTTGGGATCACCAATTCAACAATGCCTACAATTAGACACCACCTATTTATCTATTTAGAAGACACGCCAGAAGAAATACTTTTCTTTCATCTAACCACAGATGTAAGCACCTGGAGTTTGTGAGATGCTACTGGAACTTTGACAGGAACCAAATATATGGTATATATGGATGAGACAAAAATAGAGCCTTTGGCAACTCTCACTCGATGTGGGTTTGCCATAAAAAGAGGAATGGTTATACATAAAATATCCTAAACCCCACTGTTAAATATGGTGGAGAATCTGTGATGTTGTGTGGCTGTTTCTCCTCCAAAGACCTTCAGAAACCTTGTTATATGGGATCATGGATTCCATGAAGTACCAGGAAGTTTTAAATGAAAATCTGGATGCCTTTACCAAGAAGTTACAACTGGGTTATGGTTGGATCCTTCAGCAGGACAATGATCCAAAACATGCATCCAAATCTGCCCAGAAATGGCTCAATGACCACAGAATCAAGATTTTGACATGATCTCCCAGTCTCCTGACCTAAACCCATTGAAAATATTTGGGCTGAGCTGAAGAGGAGAGTCCACAAGAGAGGACCGAGAGCCCTGGAGGATCTGGAGACATTCTATATTGAGGAGTGGTCTAAGGTTCCTTGCTCTGTATTCTCCAAATTCATCAAGCATTACAGGAGAAGACTTACTGCTGATATGTTGGCAAAGGCTGCACAAAATACTAAATGCAGGTATGCCAATAATTGTGATACATGGTTTTGTTAGAAACTGTCATAATGCTTACAGCATGGTAGGTGTTTGAGCATGAACTGCTCATTTGTGGTCCAGCCACAAGTTCTATTGTGTCCAAGTCATGACTTTGACAGGGCCAATCCAAAATTTCTTTTCAAATATTCAAATGTGCATTTTATCCTTTGGATCATCTTGCTGCATAATCCAATTCCATTTCACTTTCAGCTCACGTTCAGACTACCAAGATGTTCTGTTTAAGAATTTTCTGGTAGAGTAGAATTCATGATTCCTTAAAAAAATGACAGCAAAGCATTTTCACACCACTGCACTAGCTCCACAATGTTTACACCAACCAAAATTGAAACCAAAAGATCCACTTTTGATTAATCTGTCCATATGATATCCTAAAGTCTTGCAGGTGCTTTGTTGCAAATACGAAAGGCAAATTGCAGATTATTTTGGTTTATAGTGGTTTTAGGCTGGCACTGGTCAAAAAATTTGCCCAGGAACTTTTTTATATTGGAACAATGAATATAGACCTTAGTTGAGGCAAAGGATGTTTGTATATCTGCACATTCTTGTGGGATTTTTACCAAGCGTTCCCGGATGAGCTGTTGCTGAACCCTTGGAGAAATCTTGGCAGGCTGTCCATTCCTGGGAAGATTCACCATTGTTACAAGTGTTCATCATTTGGAGATAATGGCTTTTACTGTGGTTTGGTAGAGTCCCAAAACTTTCAAATGTCTTTGTAAATATTTCCAGACTGATGCACTTCAACATTTTTTCCCTCAACTCCTATGGAATGTGCTTTGATCTTGACATAGTGTGTTTGTAGAAATTGTGGTAATTAATTCACTCTGATGGTATGGTTCAACATGAGTCAGATTTCAACCCAGAAGGGTTGGCTCCAACCAAAACTGACTGTGTTCAATTAGCTGAGTCTAGTTATCAATTGTGGTTGACTCTTTCTTGCATAACTAATAGGGAGCTGTAATGGACATGCCTGGAAGAGGGCGCTAGTGTATGCTGCCCACACACAGTGGGGAGGATGGTTACAAAAGTGGAAATTTCTCAAAGGATCACTGTTGGTGATGTACAGAATCAGCACAGTATCATACACAGGTATGGGATGTTTATTAAAATTTGTTTATTAAATAAGCTTAAAATATGTGTTTCATGAGGTTTGTTTTGTTTTATATATTATTATGAGACGAATATGCAATCAAGGAGAGCCATGAAGGGGGTGAATACTGAAAAACCTCATGAGCAACTTAGTAATGTAATTTTTTTTCCCTGTTAGTAGTGAACACAGGTGGCCCAAACCTTACCCAAGGACTGTTACTTAAAAAAATTAGTAGCCATTAACACAATCACTTAAATAATAGTAAGAAAGTACACTATAGCATTAATATTTCCCTTCACTGGAACTAATTGGCCCAAACATTTTTCATCATGACAATGCCCCTGTGCCCCTAAGCAAGCTCCATAAAGACCTGGTTTGCCAAGGTCGATGTGGAAGAACTCAAGTTGCCCGAGCCCTGACGTCAACCCCACCCAACACCTTCGGGATGACTGCGCACCAGGTGTTCTCTCTTGACATCTGTGCCCAACCTCACTAAAGCTCTTGTGGCTG
Source organism: Pangasianodon gigas (assembly GCA_022758105.1). Taxonomy (NCBI): domain Eukaryota; kingdom Metazoa; phylum Chordata; class Actinopteri; order Siluriformes; family Pangasiidae; genus Pangasianodon; species Pangasianodon gigas. The sequence goes on from CM040473.1 coordinate 13,592,250, forward strand.
AATGGGCAAATCCCCACAGCCATGCTCCAAAATCTAGCGGAAAGCCTTCCCAGAAGAATGGAGGCTGTTAAATCTGTCGGATAAAAGCCAGGAGGAGAAGAAAGTGTTTTGTTAGGGTTTTTGAAACTCTCATATTTAGTACAAACATCATCTTCTTTTTATAGAATGGCTGCAAACAACTTGTATGAGAAAAGTGATAATTTAAGAATAATATGGGAGAAAGACTTGGATGTGGAATTTGAAGAGGGTACGTGGGAGGCCATAGTTTCTCGTGTAGGGGGGCCGATGAGGGATATTAGAAGCAAACTCATACACTACCAAATAATTAATCGATACTATTTGACACCAGTGAGACTTCATAAGTTAGGTTTAATTCAAAGGAATCAATGTTGGAAATGTGGTCGTTCTACTGGCAATTTTCTTAATGTGGGATTGTCATTTCGTGGCTCCATTCTGGACAAGAGTTGTTCAGACCATTGAGGAGTGGATGGAACAGCCTCTACCTTGTTCTTCAAGATTTTGTCTTCTCTGAGATATAACTGTTCTACGGAAGGAGATATCTAAAGCGCAGACTGGGTTGGCTGTTGCTGGATGCATTACGGCTGCGAGATTGGTGCTGCTTTAAATATCTTTAAATATTCATTTTTTGTAGTTGTTGTGTATTCTATGTTTTGTGGGTAATACAAGTTTAAAATAAAAAAGTTGAATGACAAAAAAAAAAGAAAAAAAAAAAAAAAAGAATGGAGGCTGTTACAGCAGCAAAGAGGGGACCAACTCTATGTTAATTCCCATGTTTTTGGAATGGGCACATATGGGTATGATGGTCAGGTGTCCACATACTTTTGGCCATATAACATATATGCATAACCTCAAGAGTTTGGGGCAATGTCCCCACTTCCTTGTTTGTTTCCTTTTGGTAGCATGAATCTCACCCATGGCCTGGCAACTGCATCAATGTAACAACTTGACAGTTCATTTGAAAATGCCTGTAATCTACAATTGTGTGCAGTTTTCCAGCCACTATCATTAACATTTAGTAGTAGCCACATTTTTAAATGTTACACGTATTAATTTTCCCAAAATTCCAGGCAGACATTAAATTGACTACATGAAAAATATAAAACAAAGTGATATGATTCCACAGAGGCATTTTAAGGTATTCAACAGAGTAAGACCCACCCAACCCCCTTAAGATGATCATTTTTCCAAATACTGATATTAGTTCTCTTGGCTTTAACAGAGAATGTAGTTAATGTAAGGGACGCAATGTCATTTTTTCAATAGTAAAAAGCTAAACAATTTTTTGGACATTCCTTTACCATTTACTCAGATGTCAATTTTCTCTGAACTAGCTGTGGAAGTCCATAAGTACTGACCTGATTGGGATTTCTGCAGAGTATTGGGACCACTTTTGTAGTCCTACTGTCTAAACTACTGTCTAAAAGGGGTAAAGGGTCTGAGCTAGTGAACAGGTTTTTATGGTGTTCCAATCCCATGACCACCAGCTGATCCTTTGGAGAAAAAAGATTATTAACCCTCAACTGATTACTTTTTTTGTTGGATAAAAGCATATGCCAAATTTGAGTTGTCCAAAAAAAAAAAAAAAAGTATCAATTTGGTATCAACATTTTGTTATAAGTTTGGCACATCTTCATGGTAGGGTGAAACTCATGGCTTCCTTTTTATTATATATGCTCATTACATGGGGTACAGCATAATGGTGTTGTAGAATGCACATGGTGTATTACGTGTCCAGTAGAATGTTATTTGAGATTCAGTCACAGAAAGGGTATTATTGGAATTTTGTTGTATATTAACATCTACAAAATGTGGCACTCAACAATCTTGGCCTCCTTCAAATTGCAGATTTTGACTAACATTTTACTATCGATTAGATGGTTACATAACTATGTCCATCGCTAGTCACCACTCCACAACCCCCTATTTTCACTGGTTATGGGAAACAGACACAGGTACTCAGATAATTCTCTAATCTAACTCTACATTAAATATAGAAAGTGATTAAAAGAGTAAAGTACTGAATACTGTACTATCATCAAAATCTAATTGTGATCCCAACCTTACTAAATAGCACTTGCTTTGTTTAGGCTAGAAACCTTGGCCTCACCTCAACTCAAGAAATGATAAAAAAGCAGATAAGACTTGACTGAGCTCACTGAACAGATGGAACCCAAAGCTTCCAGAATAATTTCCACAGCAAAGAGGCAGAGCTTAATATCTTCATACAGCATACAGCACTGCTGGGCAGTGAAAAAGTGAGGCCTGCTTTCAAGCCAAATCTCAGATGAAATTTCCCATTTCCTTTAAGTAACATAGTTCATGCTGAGCGGATTCTTTACTTCATCTCTGTCAAGCTTTCATCTTCAGCACGACACCTCTCAGGAAGAACACAGGTATGATATGACTTCCTATGTTCCATCGAACATGAGAGTAAAAAAAAAAACTGACAGTGCTTGAGAAATTAGACAATTAGAAATGAAAGAAAATCAAGCAACATCTATTTTAGTAGATGTTTTAGTTCTATGATGGTTATTTGGACAGTGGGCTAATGAAATTAGTTATGCAGAGTAATTTTCTACAGTTTTTAAAATTAAATTTCTCTTTTTGGAACAGGATGTTTTATCAGGGACAAGTTCATGGCCTAGATTATCTAAAGATTACTAAACCTTAATAACTATGAGCTGGACCAAATAATTCCAAATAAAATTAAATAAAAGGCATTAATTGATAAGATGGCTGATGACAGGTTGTTGGCAGTCTACAGACTGTTTTTTTTATCCACTGAGCATTGTTAGATATTAGGGATATAAGAGACAGAAGCTCAAGCCCTCTTTTTCCACAAACTGTACTTTTATATTTTATAACTAAACTGCAACTTCCAAGCATTAATGAATGCACTAACTCGAGTCATCGAGTTCAGCTACAAGAGCTACAGAATACAAACAGCTGTGACAATGGCTCCCAGGCTTGGAACAGAAATAGTATATAAATTCTTTTCAGTTAAGGCAGTGAATAGGTTTACAGTTATGTCTCATTAATCTTTTGTTCATATGCTTCTTCCAAACAGATAAAGAAAAACAAATCCAATAATGGGTATTCCCAGTACATGGTCAATATTTTCACTGATTTTGCTCAAAGCATTGTGTCAAGATCATGAAACCAGTTATACAGACTATGAGACAGAAGAAGAACCATTGCCAGAGATTCCTTCATTTGCTGTGCCTCAAGAAACAGACTCTTACTTATTTCCCTCAAATGAATGTGCCAAGGAATGTTTCTGTCCCCCCTCTTATCCCTTTGCGATGTACTGTGACCATCGTGAACTTAAAGTAATCCCTGATGTCCCAATCCACATCCGCCACTTATACATTCAGTTCAACAACATCGAAGCCATTACGGCCAAACCTTTCACCAATGCTACATCTTTGAGAGAAATCAACCTCAGCCACAATAACCTGAGAAAAGTAGGGAAGGAGGCCTTCAGTAAACTTCAACACCTCACACAGCTTCACCTTGAGTACAACAGACTAGAGGAATTTCCACCCTCTTTGCCCAAAACTCTTCAGATACTCCACCTGGGCTTCAACAAAATCTCAAAAATACCATCCAACATTATACAAGGCCTAATAAATATTACAGTGCTTGACCTGTGTAGCAACCGACTTACAGATGATGGTATTAAAGGAAAGGTCCTGTCTGGCTTTAAAAGCCTCATGCAAGTCAACATGTGCAACAACAAACTCAAGACTATGCCCCTTGATCTCCCAGCATCGCTGCTGCAGCTATCACTGGAGAACAACTCCATCACATCTATACCTGAGGGATACTTTAGGAAGACCCCAAATATCATGTCTCTTCGGGTGTCCCATAACAAAATTAAAACAATTCCTTACAAAGCCTTTAACCTGTCACAACTCATGGAACTCAACCTGGGATATAACCAACTCTCCCAAACCTTTTTTGTTCCCAGGAACTTGGAGCATCTGTATCTCAACCACAATGACTACACAGGTATGGCAAAATGTGTAAGCAAACATAACTTTAGATGGATTTAATACTGTTTATATTACTCTTTAATTGTTTTATGTGGTGTCTAGTTAGATACAGCCAAGCTAGCTCACCCAATGGTCTTTAGGAGCTGGACAGAAAACAATAGTCCAATTAAACACCAGAACAATTAAAAAAAAAAAGGAAACTCAACCAGTAACCTTTTGTGTTCCAACAAGTGGGACTATTTTGTGGGAAACCTGTATTTATATTTTTTCTTTCTTGAATATCTTGTCCTAATCTAACAACTATTTAACAAGAAGACGGATTTCAAAAAGACAACAACCCCAAATATACAGCCAAAATAACTCAAGAAGGCCTTGCATGGCCTAGCCAATTTTCTAACATGAATCACATTGAAAATTTATGGAGGATATTTGAAATTGTGAGCCCATCAGAGGGATTCTCTTAACCTAGGGGAATTGAAGATGTTTTGGCAAGAGGGATGGGCCAGAATTGAACCACAATGCTGCAAAAAGCTAATTACTTCTTAGCATAAACTTCTCGTAGCTGTAATTGCCAAAAACAGCTTTGCAACAATTTTGTACTAATTTGGTTAATTTGTGGTCTGAATATTTTTTCCCCATCCATATTAATTTTGAAATATCTTTTACTTATTATATGTTTATAATTATTATATGTATATTAAATAACACACACAAAAAAATTTCCCCTAAGTGTAGGTTTAATATAATGCCATCGGTATACAGGACTGATGTATCCAATAACCTCTTTTCTAATTACAGAACTTAATGTCACTCTAATGTGCCCACTGCTGGATCATGACAGTCCCAATATGCTAACCTACATTCGCCTTGATCACAATAAGCTGAGAGGACCTGTGGACTACTATGCCTATACTTGTTTCCCAAGGATAAGGATGATTTATTATGGTGAACAACAGACAGCTAGCTAGTATGAACCACTAAAAAACATGAAAACCATTGATGGGGTGCAAAATTTCAGCCACCAAATAATTTCGCCTAAAAATAGCCAAGACTCTTTTGGTTCTTGGTTAAAAGAGTAAAAATGCTAAAGATGAAACAACACTATGAAAAGCATAATTAAATCATAAAGAAATGGGGAAACAGATGCTGATTAACCAGCCAAGAAGATTCACTCCAGAGCATTGCTTGCTTGCATCACTTGCTTGGACACACCTGTTGATAGGTTTGTACTATTTTCTACTATTTTATAACAACAATGAAGACATTAACAGTATACAATAACACATGTACTGAATTATGCAGTGACCAAGCATAGTGTTTATCTTCTCAACCAGCTTCATGAGGTGATTCACCCAGGAGGCTTTTCTTAAAGTTCTCAAACAGTCCAAGCTCCTCCTGCTTTTCTTAAGATGTAAATGAAAACTACGTGCTGGAATAACTAAATGTACATTTTAATTAATAAATATATATACATGCATTAACTTCACTGTTGATATTTGTCATAGAAACATAAGCATAAGCATAAACATAAGCCTTTATCTATATGTCTTAAGGATATTTTTCATTATCACACATGCCAAACAAAATGGCGGATACAGTAAAACTGGCCCTGTATGCAAGCATGTAGTTCATGGTACAGATTTTAAAGGATTTAAAAGTAATTGACAAGTGGGTGGGAGGTATGGGGGCACTCACTAACACTTCAGTACAAAAATTCTTTCAATCATCTTTCTTTCTTCATTTTTTATTTGGAGGATTCTTCAACAAAAGGCTTGATAAGTCATAAGCCAAGACGCAAACATGCATTAACTACTAATGCTAGCTATCTTTTACATCCTAGGTGCATAAAGGTGGTTAACGGTTTGCTGAATTTAGCATAAATATATTGTATCAACAGCTCTTTTAGATTTTGCAGTTCATTCATGTCAGTGAAAATCTTTGCATGTAAACAAACTCAGTGTATAATAATGTAATTTTTCTATGCTGGCTGCATTATATTGGTGGAAAATGTGAACTAATAAATATGAATTATGAAAATTGCATAAAATGTCCCATTTTTTTGATGGGGGCAAAATATTGTGTGATATAAACTGAAATCAGCATTTGTTAAAGCTTTAGATGACACATTTTATATGCATTATGATGCATTATTCCACTCTTTATCTGTTTGAAGGCTAACCAGACATAAAAACACAGTCCCCTCCGAAAGTATTGGAACGGCAGGGCCAATTCTTTTGTTTTTTCTATACACTGAAGATTTTTGGGTTTGAGATCAAAAGATGAATGAGAGATGATAGATCAGAATTTCATCTTTAATTTCCTGATATTTACATCCAGATGTGTTAAACAACTTAGAACATGGCATTTTTGGTGGCAGACCACCCAATTTTTAGGTGAGCAAAAGTATGGGAACAGATAGTCTTAAAGTAAATTAAACACTTAATATTTGGTTGCATATCCCTTGTAAATACTTGGTAAAGAGTATTTATAATACAATATACTATGTCACCAATACAATATACAATATCAACCTTAAATGTTCATGTAATAACTGTGCAATGAAAATATATATTAGCACTACATACGTGATTTATCATAGTATTCTCCCTGTATTAAGACTATAACAGCTATGCATGAGATGATACACTAAAGCCACACTCTGAGACATATCCCGATACAGGCTTCACGAGACGATACTGACACGAGATGATATTAACACAAATAAAATATTCAAATTTTAATACATTATTTGTAAGGACAAAAAATGGAACCACTGCAATATCAATACATTGTACTATAAGAGAAGTAGATCAGGATTTTTAGTATAAGGTGTAATTGTTAATATTATTTTAATAACGTTATATGCATAAATGTATTTCATTGCAATGTTATTAATATGGAAAGATTGTTTGATGGAAAATTGTGATTTAAATAACAAATTTGTGTCATCACCGCTTCTACTGCTGTCTGATATCCACCTGAAATGCACAAGCACGTCACTTACCAATTTAACTGTACACATCAAGAAAACAATTGTCATTTTATTTTGCATATTTCCTCAACCCATCGAAATTAGTTTCTGGTTAAACAGAAGTGTAACTTTTTCAGACGTGAATGTGACTTACATCAAGTGCAGCACATAGGCGCTGATTTTACCCTGCATTTCAGACTGCTATCAAGCCAGCCACAGCAGAGGCCTTATATACGGCCACGTATATATGGCAGTTTACGGTAACTACCTTCAGATGGCAATGTTGAGCACTAGTGTACTATGGGCCATTTTGGTGTTATTTTTTCCAGGTTTACATGGGCCAAATGAAACGAGGCTGTGGGCCTTGTGTCTGACACATGTGCCATAATGCTTCCTTCTGATTAGCTTAACTTTTTGGACTATTAATAAGCATGCACTGAGACAGTTAGGTTCCCTCTTGCAAACTTCGTGCTCTGTATGCTACTACCTCTGGTGCTCCAAATTTTGCTAGTGTGTAAGAAGAAGGTAGGGTTCATAATGAATATTAAACGCAAATATTGCAATACGTGATATGTGGAGCAAAATCATAGAAATTACGTAGAAAAAGCTATTAGAAAAAATGTAAAATAACTTTTCTTGCTCTTATCCTTCAGTGGTTTATAAAGGTAACTATTTAAAATAAAAAAATACCACTATGGCATAAAATTAACATTTTTCTCTGTGTACATCTTCTCCTTTTTCTCTGTATACATTCCTGCTGTTAACATCATTTTACCCTTACCAGCCAAAACCTGATGCTTACAAACTGTGCCTTATATTTGAGAGCACAGCTTCAAGAGACTTCAGCTTCAAATAATAAAACTTAATTAGTATCTGATTTTTAGGTAATACAATAAATGTGTGCTAGCAAAAACCATGGAACAAAAATTATGAGTGAACTATAAGAAAATTTATTTGACAATGTTTCTGAATAATATTGCATTAGTAATAAAATGATAACAAGCTAAATAAAAAGCTGTGCCAGACTATACTATTAATTTAGTCATAATCCATCCCTTGTAACTAAAGTAATACTCATGCCTATGCAGTAAGGATATCATAAAAGGGTATCTCCAAAGTCTCTTAAAAAGACTGCCAGCCCAGAAACAAGCTGAGCAGCAAATCTAATCTAAAAAAAAAAAAAATCAGACTCTATGTCTGATTGCTTGGATTGGATATTTTTCAGGCCTAACAGTTGGATTTAGATCAGCTAGGTAAACAATAAAAAAGCAAACTACAGCAACATAACTGTACTACAACTTGACTAAAACTAGGATTGCACAATAGGCAAAATATCCCACTGTGATTATATCGCTACTAGGTCAATTACTATAAGTTGTTTCGTGTCGTATTGTTTGATACGAGGCTCTCGATTCAATACATATGCATATCAGAGCGAATAATAAGGTATTTTATTCTATTCATCATAAAAACAGCTTACACTACGTGAGGTGTAATAAACATTTAATCAAGCCAACACATCTTCCTCTGAAAAAGTAGCTTCCTCTGTATCTCAAACCAGGAGAGACAAGGATTTCCAAAAAAAAAAAAAAAAAAAACAAACAAAAAAAAAACCAAGCTTCTCCTAAGCAGTTTTTAATATCATACTACCATACTAGCTTGAGAAAAACAATTGTTTTGCTCAGCAGCAAAACAGAAATTAGAAAATCCCCCAAATATTTAATGCCTTGTGTATGGGAGCCATTCGGTTTCCTGATTAGTCACAAGCAGCCTGCAAGTGAGTGGTGGAGCAAAATGGTACAGTGTACAAATCTGCTAAATATGTGTAAAATACACCAGCACTAATACCACAGACACAACCATGCATCTGCTACTTGCATCACCCTTCTGTGTTGGTTGGCAGAACTAGACAAAAGCAAGAAGTATTACACGTGTAAAAATCAGTGCAGCAACTGTGGAATATTTAATCATGTAATCAGTATAATCATCAAGATAATCCCATATGTTCAGTAACTAACTGTGCAAAGTACAGGTGGGTATCAATGTCTAAAGGGTTCTCAGTGTCTGAAAAACATGGAGTGACAGGATGTACCAAGGCTGTGGAGATTAGGTCCTCCACCAACACTAAAACTGAGAAATAAGGGTGGTGGACAGCCAACAGATACTAGCTGCTTGTGTAAAGAGAAAACTCTGCCTAGAGAGATATGCATTTGAAAACGTATAAAAGGCTGTGTTGAGATCAGATTCATCAGTTACTCTGCAGACTAACTCGGCTTTGATGCTTTTAATAATAAAGTCTTTTTTTTGGCATCAAGACCCCAAGACTCTGAGAAGTTTTTATTTTAGCTGAAAGAATTCCACAACACAACTGGGAAGTTCATAGCTGCAGATATGAGACTCTGCTCAGTAGTGGAGATGCAGGATTCAAAAACATGACTAGGGCTACAGAGAGCTGCGTGAGCTTTAACAGCACAGCTATCTAACGAGCAATAAAATAATAATAAAATCCCCCGTGCTTCAAACACGCCCCCCTGGGAGTCACACCTTGGAGTTAAAGCTTGGCCAGAGAGCTAATGTTTAATTAGCTATGTTTAAATCTGTTACATTTTAACACATATGTTTTTGGCTTGTTATAAGCTGCCAAGAGTCTGAATGGATCACATCAACACTGTCATTACTAGGTTTCAATTACTGCACTTTTATAATGTTTTAATCATTTGAAAATAAAACCTAAGCAACAATGCTTATTATTGCTGTATAGAAAACATATTGTATTGACACACCACCATATTGTATCGAATTTGAATTTTGTGTGTCATTACACCCCAATCGCTACACACTGCAATCACTATATGCCTTGTGATTTATTATAACAAACCTGAAACTTACACTCACTGTCCACTTTATTAGGAACACCTGTACTACTGCACATTCATGCAGTTATCTAATCAGCCAATTATGTGGCAGTAGCGCAACCCAAAAAAATCATGCAGATACAGGTCAAGAGCTTCAGTTAATGTTCACATCAAACACAGAGTGTGATCTCTGTGAGTTTAATAGTGGCATGGTTTTTGGTACCAGATGAGCTGGTTTGAGTATTTCAGAAACTCCTGATCTCCTGGAAATTTCACACACAACAGTCTCTAAAGTTTACACAAAATTGTGCGAAAAACAAAAAACATCCTGTGTGTGGAGGATCTGCAGGCTGAAACACCTTACTGATGAGAGAGATCAGAGAAGAATGACCAGACTGGTCTGCGTTGACAGGAAGTCTATTGTGACTCAAATAAGTACTCTTTACAACCGTGGTGCAGATATGCAGCTCCTTAAGTATCTTTCACAGCTGTTCTTTTTTTTTTTTTTTTTTTTTAAA
>CM040473.1:13602709-13693378 GCA_022758105.1 Pangasianodon gigas
AGCTCAGTTTCAGTCCCCTTGTTTCCACCCCTTGAATGTTTATTTCTAGGGGCCCTTCTCCTCTCGTCCTGAGGTACACAGAGGGGGATTACAGTCATGTGTTCTCTATTAACCATGTTTTGTTTAAATGTCCTTTTTTTTTAAAAAAACAGACTATTCCCTCAGAATTTTCTTCACTTGCCTCACTTTTTGTTACAAAAGTGCAAAGGATGACCACTTAATAATGTACCACTTTCTAAGTACACAAAATATGCCATTAAAGCAATAATATTTATGTTGTGTGAGACAGCAATGGTGAATAACGAGTCGGAAAGTTTATAAAATCCTTCGGTTGCTTCTCTTTCTCACACTACAGTGCAAATCACTAAAACACTTCTCCAAATTCAATAAATTCATTCATGATGAAGAAACAGAGCGCTATATGTTGTCTTATATTTAAGAAAGATAATAAATTAAAGACTTCCCATTAAAAAAACTAAAACACTATACAGCACTACAGAAGTGACTAGACGTTTTATTGCTTTCAACTCTCGGGGCGATTAAATAGAGAACAGCCCACAAACATGGCTAAACCCCAGCTGGAGCAGACAGAATGCAAAGGGTTAAAGTCTGCTCCATAAACTCTTGCTTAAGAATCCCTTGGCAGCTCCACATGTAGCTTTAAATACTGATTTGACAGATCACGTTTTACTCTCAGGCACTGAGAAAATAGCAACCTCTGCCTGCGCTGCTGTGTAACGCCTGTATCAGAGCAACAAGTACATCCCTGAGCCTACACACACACGATGGGGACCAGAGCAGGAACGTTTATTTCTACCTTTGTATTTGCGTCATGGGTGATATTAATCTCAGGGATAGAGCAACACTCACAAGAGATTCCACTGAATTTTGAAGAACCTGATTTGGACACATGGATGGAAAAGGTAATATTTTTTACAACATATAGAGCTGTTTGCATGTCTACATGTCTACAAAGATCTATGTTGAAAACAATTAACAATATGTTATTACTAAATATTAATTAATTAGCTAACCTATTTATTATTTACTGTAATCTTTTAAGTATTAACTTATAAGTTTTAAATGATGGGTCTGAAGATGTGTTTAGTTTGGGCTCATTAACAGTAATTTTTGTATGTACATTTACATACAAAAAAATGTTTGCATGTAATTTTTTTTTTGCATGTGCTTGCATTGTCAGCTACGTAGTGTTCAGTCAGAACAAATGCAGTCTTTCAAAATATGCAAATGTTTACTCAAAGTTTGCAAAGTTTGTGTTTAAACTGGATATAATGGTTTACAATGCTGCATGACACATCTGTGAAACTGTTTACTTTCTGTTGCACAGTCAAATTACTTCCTTGAGTCAGGATTTTTGAAACCAGACTTTGTATTGTGTTAAAATAAACACTATTGATTGAGAACAGGCTCTAATCTAAATTCAGTTCCAACAATGGGATCCAGCAGTTGGCTGTTTGCTAGGTGGATTAAATGTGATTACTCAGCACCACACCATCAAGTATCCTCAGGCTAAAGCACTCCCACCCACCTAGCGGCTCCATGTGAACCCAGGGGTTAGGGCTCAAAGCAGTAACACACACACCTGTCTCTTAGAGTCTTTTAAGTCCTGACAGGCTATAAAATCCAGGTTGAGTGCCAAGGCAAGCTGGAAAACCATTTATGAAAGCGTTGTTCCATAAAAGAAGTGGTGTTATTAAATCGGAAGGCAATCAAAAGACCAACAATGCGGTACATTTTGTTACAATACAATAAGTACTGCTTGTGATCAATTCCATTTGTTTTTTGTTTTTTTTGCCTAACAGAGAGATACCGACACTTTCCTGCCTGCTGACACACCGGATGGCTTTGTAGAACTCAAACCTGAAGCGAATGCTTCTGGTAAAGTAGTCGCATCACTAATCGCCTTCCGGATGAAAGAACTGCATTATGCATCATGATTACTGCATTTTGGTCCAGCAAAGTGGCCTTGTTGAAAGATAGCATGTCTTTAAGATTGGAGTGAGCATGTGATCCTATTTGTCAACAGCAGATGTGTAAATGAGTAACAAGTCCTTGTTTCATCATGTTCCAGACCTTCCAACATGTCTGCTGTGTGTGTGTCTGACGGGATCGGTGTACTGCGAGGAAGTCGACCCCGATATGACATCAGTGCCGGCTCTTCCTAAAGAGACAGCCTATCTATATGCTCGTTACAACAAGATAAAAAAGATTACTGCGAAAGACTTCGGAGATATTGGTGTGTTTTTCTGTTTCTCTGTGTATTCAAGTGTATTTCCTTCAATAATCCCTATTCAGTACAGGAACTGTGACTATGGTGATACAAATCAGAGAAAAAAAAAATTAAGAAAATGCCTTACAGTGGAAAATTCACCATGCCTACTAACCAGATGTCTTACACCACTGGGATTTCTGATGTGATAAAAGATCAAACTGCTGAGCAATGGAAGATATATGTTAGGGAAAAGTAGTACGTGTTTTCCTGTAGGATTAAACTTCCTGTCCTGCAAACAACAGACAAGATGTAGGTTACTCTAAGGCATCATAAGTGTCACTAAAACATACAGCACAGCTATCAGTACCATGTTATTGCAGTTATGTAACCCTTGCTAATTGTAAGTTCAATATATTTGTCTATTTTTCAGTTACACTGAAAAGAATAGATCTGACTGGAAACTTAATTTCGGAGATTGAGGACGGAGCCTTCATGAAGCTGACGCTGTTGGAGGAACTCTCCCTTGCTGAGAACCGGCTTGTGAAGCTGCCAATGTTACCACCCAAGCTCATGTCCTTTAATGCCAATCACAACCGCCTCAAGACCAAAGGAGTAAAAGTCAACGCTTTCAAGGTACCGTGAACTGTGTAATTGTGTGAGCCATGAATTGTGTAATGCCTAACGCTGTTCCAGTGCAGCCTCTTGAAGAAGCAGACATGTGACATCTGTTTAAAACTTGGGGCATAAAAACAACCTGCTGAACAGTCAAGTCTGTGTTCATCTGCTGTAAATACATTACTGCTCTTAATGAGACTGGCAAAAAGGAGCCAGGGACATTCTGATGTTTAACATGAGCACAGACTATTTTTTTTAAGTCATGTTCTTGAACCTAAAGTCTGAACAATTGTTTGTGTTGAATGTTCCCTACAGAAATTAACCAATCTCAGAAATTTATATCTTGCCCACAATGAGTTGGAGGCAGTCCCAATAATTCCAGAGAGTGTGCGCATTTTTCATATTCAGGTAAACTTATTTATCATGCTGTCGTACGTAAATTGCATCACTTTCATAATGCAATGTTCAGCTCTAGTTAATACAAAAATAACACCAGAACGTGGCCAACTACTTACTGTTTCAAGTATACCATGCTGTTATTTAAACATATAATGCCTATTCTGTTGTCTTTCATGTAGAACAACAACATAACTGTTGTTACTGCCGACACCTTCTGCAAACGCAACAACAGCTACTACGTCCGGCCCAACATTAATGAGATCAGGATGGATGGAAACCCGGTGATCCTTGCAAAGGACCCCAACGTGTTCATCTGTCTGCAGGCCTTGCCAATTGGACGGTACCACTGAAAGCCCCTTAAAAAAAACCACAAATCTCTAAAAGTGCCTCAAACAAAAACAACTATGGACTGAAAGGTGTTTCATGTCCAGTTTGCCACCTTGCAAAAGCAGGGTATGTGAATTGTTGATTACTATGTTATGTGAGTACTGAAATTCCCTCTTGAACTCTGTGGCTTAAATGTAATTGTTAAATGTAATATATATATAAAACAATTCTGTTGAAAGCTGCATAGTAATTTACGGTTTCCATAAAACCGAACACTTGCAGCATTACAAAAATTATGTGAACTGCTTTCACTTCTACTGTTTAAGAAGTCTGCCAAGTTAATTAAGTTAAGCATTCATTCCATATGTACATGCGTCTACAAGGATGTAGTCACTCTATCTTGATAGAACTGAACTATTTATGTGATTGCTACCTATGTGAGAATCAAGTAGGCTGTACAGTTATACATGATATTAAAATATTATGCTATATGTTTTCCATAGTTATTTTAATAAATCTCGCTCTTTTTTTTTTTTTTTAAACGTATGCCTCCAGGCTGTCTTGGCATCACTCATTATTGCACAAATGCTTTCCATGGGACAGAGAAAAGCCAGTTCAAGTAATCATATAAACTGTAAAAGCAAACTGAGGTTGAGCACACAAAGCGTTCTGGAAAATGTGGGTTAACATTATTCCATTCTACTGGCCAATTTGGCAGCCATAACAGCACTATGCTCCAAGTAAATAATGGAATGGTTTCCATATTGCTTCTGCAACTTCACTTCCAATTTTTCATTGCCATCATGTCATGGAATTTTATACCTATTTTGAAATAAACCATACCCTTCAGCAATCTCTTTCAGCATAAAGAAGGCAGGATGAAATAGCCATTAAGTCTAGCAGAAGTTTGTAAAATTAGCAATATGATAAACTGTCTGAGAGAGAAAAAGTATATAGGAAAGCCTCACAAGGGGAAGATTAATGTTAAGCTGTTCTCCATATTCCAGAGAAATATTTAGTGTACTCGTCTTAAATTATCATTATTCATCCCAGTTGAGGAACAGAACTGGGTCCACCAAACCCCTGAAGTAACTTCACTGTGTGGGAATCCAAACACGATCAAATGATAGCCTTTTCAAACAGAGCTAAACAGCTGTCCTAATCAGCAACACTGCCAGGGTTATTTTGTACACTGCAGAATACAGAGATTCCTAAGGCAAGCTGAAGAGTCACATGTCTCAGAAATATAATATTGCTTTAAACTCAGTTAACACTGTGTAGTTATAGTCTGTGTGGGTATAGAATTTTATATCAAATGTATACAAAAAAAGAGGTTTGTACTTTCAAATACTCAGAGTTCAATTTAAAATTTGTAAAGAACTTTTTACTAAAATAGTTGATAATAAAGGGTTTCTTAAACCTCTATACTGTTTCAGGTTATACTGCTCTATATTCTTGAGATTTCATTCTTCCTTGTCTTCTGAGAATTATTTTGTCACAATTAGGACGTAAAGTATCACAATCTGGATTATTTCCACAAAATTAACTAATAGCTTTTTAAAAGTCTCTTGTCTAAACTCTAACTGTAAGTAGTCCAGGCCTTGTAGAATCATCAGAAGAGGAGAAGGAGGAAAAAAAAACACTTAAAAGTATCTTTTGCGGATGCACAAATTACAGAAAAAAATACTTCACAAAAACTTCAGAGTTTCCCACTGATCTGAAATATAGTTTAGTGGGGCACTGGGGATCATGTGTATGAAAAAATAGATATAATAGATATTAGAATTAAAGACTATATCATTTGCAGTTATACTCAGTCTCTCATCATCTGATCAGCTAGACTCGTGCAACAGAGTAATTCCTCTTTATATGCATTGTTGCTTGCAATTGTAATTTAACATAAAATTAATACTGAAAATTTTGCAAGCTTTGTAAGTTTTGCTTTTATTTGATGACTTTGTGTGTTAAATCACAGTGTTTCAGCTTCACTGAAACTATGATGATCTACACAACGGGTGCTAACAATGCTAACAAGAACATCCTGGCAGGCAGAGTGAAGTGTCAGTGAATGAGACGGCTCCACTGTAACAGCATAAATGATAAGACATATTGGATAAACTGATATTTAACTGCAATGTGCAGGAGTGTTATAAGCAGCCACCTGTTGCACCTGTATGAGCTTACTTTATACCAGTGTTTCAAAATTTACGAGTCTTTGTAGTCAATTCCATGTCCATGTTATACTGCACATCATAATAAACTGTCTATAAGAATAATGAAACATATTTCCTGTTAGTCAACTAACTTATGTGTAGATATTTGTACATCTGAGCATCAATACAGTAGAAAAATTTTCAAATTTGATTTTATGCTTTTACTACTGACATGAAAGAAACAAATCAAAAAACTTGTTTGCCCAAATAGGAATACAATATACTATATATTTATATACAGACATATGACTGATCCAGAATATTTCTAATCAAAGATCTGCTTACATTGCTGACTCAGAGCTACACTGATGCCCACTCTTATATTAGAAACAAACCAAGAAATCAATAAATAAAACCCATTTTTTAAATGTTCAAAATGTACTTTGGCGGTCATCAGTATACCTGGGTGCAGTGCCAAGTTGCCTTCTAGTTGCCTTTTCAAATTTTCTGTTGGAATAACAGGTCTACCTAATACACTAACAAATTTATTACAAATGGGCTAACACAAAATTTATACCATCCACATTGCTTTACTATTTAAGTTGCAGCTCATGCTACATGGCAAAAAATGACTTAATACAGTATGTAATGTGACTTATATATTCTGTGTTATTTTAAATATACTCAAAACAATTTTCCCTTTCTTTCTGAAAACAACTCCATTTCACATTCCCCCTATGCACACATCTTGGGTGAACCCCCTACCGAGGTAAGTGCATTGCTGAAAGGAACAGCAATTCTCAGAGGAAGACAATGTTCTTGTTCCTGGTGTGAAGCTCTGCACACCCCTAATACTACCACCTTAGGGTTAATAAGTGGCCTCTGTATTGAGGAAGCACTGATGTTCCGGCCCATTTATTTTCCAACCCCCCACCACAATCTACAAGCCATAAAACTCAGAGAAGGGGTCTGGAAAAGCTCAGGCATGTACAAAAAGATATGGTCACATGACTATTCCCAAGTTTACCCCAGTGCCCCAAGTAGTATGCAGCATGGACAAACACAACTCCTGTTATTTGCATTAGCCACTTCAGGGACCATCTTTAAAATTCCTGAACAAAAGCACAGTTACCTTGGGAAAACAAAATATGTTGTGAATGTGTTCTGGAAATAATGGTGTACTTTTTTCTCCCAAGTACAACAGCCTGTCTTTTTTGTGCGCTCCAAGCAAGACAGTACAGTCCAGACAAAACAAAAAACATTCAAAAATTCTTGTTAGCTCTCTTGCCTACAGCTCACTGAATCTCTGAATTTGTGTTTCAGACTAGAAAAAAAAAACAGTCACCTATAACTTTTTACTGTGAAACCTTAAATGTTTTTAATAATCTCATAATGAGAAATATTAGATATATTTGTTAAAATTCAAGATGGTTTCATGTGATGTTAAAGTAACACATTTTGAACTATGTTTAAGCTTTCTCAATGGCAACTACTGGCATAATGTAGCAATATTTTAAACTTTGTTATCCACTTAAATTTTTTATATTTTAATCACTAACTGTAAAGTGATCTGGCTGACTTGGTTTGAGAATGTGAAGTGATCCTGGGCCCAAACTGTTTCCTTACAAATACCTTCAAAGATACTGAATTTCTGTCTTCTAAGTCTTTGCCAAATAGGCATAGGCAGAAAGGTATCAAGGCAGCTGCCTTCTGTTTTAGACACAGCTCTAGTAAAAAAAGAGAAAGCTCCAAAGATGCTGGCCAGCTATTGTATTTATTCATATTCTGCCATGTGACTATGACATTAACCATGTGTCCTATGTATTAGAATCAGCTGACTAATAAAGAGTATTTATTTATTTATAGTATTTAATGTAAATACACCCAGTACTCTATTACCACCAGCCAAAATTCCTGTTGCACAAAGCTTGCTTCTGTAGATCCAACAACTGTATGCACTCAAAAAGAAAAAAGTACTGAGTACTACAGTAAAAAATGTACCAATATTAATGTACCATGGCCAAACATGAGCAGAATACTAGTCAATCAACTAACCAGGAGCCATTATGTGGGTTATTAAGAGGTTTTTCCATACAAACCTTACATGATAAACTACAGTGTGGTTTATACAAATTGTGTGAAATTCAGTAGACATATCGAGGGCATACAAAACCTTGTGCTGACACTGCTGCAAAAACAGCTATAGTCTTATCCTGTCACTTTTAGCGCTAGGCACCTTGCTTGAATTTGTCAAAATTCTGTAGCTGGATTGTTCATTTAAGACTCTGGATTTTAAAACACCTGTATCAATTACTCAAAGTAAAACACTGCTTCAAGAAAAACTTCCATTTTACAATTGATTCCAGCCAGGGAATACTACTGCCACCACCTTATTTTACTGCAAGTCTAAAAACCACATCATTTGGACCACAAAATATATAACATTTCTAGCATTTCCATAAATGTTATAGATAAACAACTCTAACAGACAACCTTCCCTTTCTATAATTCAGTACTGAAGTCTCTTGGAAAATTTATGATTGTGGCAGTGAAGAACCAAAGATGTTCTTGCATAGACTTGAGCATTTCTTTGTTAAACAACAAAAGGAGACTCCATATTCTTGCCTCAATAACCCGTGATCGTTTTATATGCTCATAGGCTAAACATCTTAACATACAATTATTAGTCTAAGACATGAGGTCAAGAATCACTTGTGTGAACAATCACACTTAACAGTCTTCTGATTTGAAGACTTTTTAACAGTACTACGAGAGAACAAATGGGAGAGATTTTCCTTTACATTACTCAAACTGTGTTACGGCTAGGAATATGCAAAACTAAATACTTTGAAAATCGAAAACTCAGTGGATCATCTGAAAGACTATTTGACTGATAAATGATGGATGATGTGCAATAACAGGAACACTGCTCAAGACAATAAATACTATGAAAGTACTCCTTTGACGTACTACTCATACTGAGTAGTACACGGAAGTAAAACCTTTATCTACAGTGTGGGTGCTTTGCTGGCAGTGATGGTAGAAATGAATAGTGTAAGGAATATTATTTAAAGGAATAAATTCACCACCATATACTTCGTAACAAATGGCAACAGTAATGCCATAATGTCACTAGAGAGCAGCATATCTGACCATGACCTTGAGTCTAACGCAGGGATGTCCAAAGTCCAGCTCCAGGGCCAAATGCGGCTCATGGACAGATGTTAATTGGCCCACGGCTTCTCTTTTAGAATGTATGATAGGTGGCATTACAATTTTTCCTTCACCTGACAGTGGCAGCAGACTGTGTTAACACATTTAGCTACATTTTTCTTAGACTAAACCTGCAAATAAATTTACATAATGATATTTAGTCATGGTTACAAACAAAAAGCGCAAAGTTACCAGTGTGAAGAGACGATTTTAAAAGAGCTAGAAACAACTAGGCATGGAAAAAAAAAACTAGGCATGGAAAACCTTTCATGAATTCTTGATTTAATACTTGGATTTGCAACCAAGCATTAAAAATGACAATTTAATTTATGAGCATGTTAGTTCAATGATTATGTTCAGTCCAATTACTTTTGGTCCCTGAAATAGGGGGACTACATATAAAAATTGGATGTAAATTTGGATGTAAATAACCTCAAATTAAAGTTGAAAGTCTGCACTTTGAGCTCATATTCATTATTTAATTTCAACTCTAGTATACTGTGGTAGACATATTTATGACACTATATATACATACATATATTATATATATATATATATATATATATATATATATATATATATATATATATATATAAATATATATAATGACATGACATGCACTTTAAATGTCCACACAGAGCACAAGAACAATTTCCAGTTTGCTGACAAACCTCTTCATATTTCAACTCCAATATAACACTATAAATTAATGCATAATTTCATCTTTGTTAACAGAAATGTATAGCACATAATTAGGCTATTCCTAATGAGAATAATAACCCACTGACAGAAATTTTTAAACCAAAATTCTTGTAAAAGACGTAGAACTCGGAACTCCAAGAGTCTGGCAGTGATACTGCCAGTTAAACAGGAGAGTCTACTAGATCACTAAGAACATCAAGAACCAAGTGCCTGGTGAATTTACTGCACTAACCCATTATTTATATGTCTATGATGACAGAATGGGTTAAAACAGCACCATTCCAGTTTGTTTTATGATGCTGCATGGGTTGAACTGGCATTATTCCAATTTGTTCAAAGATGTCTGCATGGGCTGAATTAGCATTATTCAAATTTATTCAGTAACGTCTGCATGGGTTAAATTACCACCATTCTAATTTTCTCAATGATGTTAGTATGGCCTGAACTGCCACTATTCTAATTTGCTCTAAGATGGGTTGAATTATCACCATTTTCATTTGCTTCATAATGGCTGCATGGGTTGAATTAGCATTCTTTTCATTTGTCCTAAGCTGTGGTTGGCCATGAGGCCTGGCTTTGGTGTTATATGGAATATAAGTGAACGGAAATTGTCAGTCCAGATCTGTAACACATTCCACCAGAGCAACAAGGGTTTATATTTGGTCATTTCCCATAATTCCAGGAACATTAACTTCCTGCACCAAGGTAGGTATTATTCTGCAACCAGCTATATGTCCAAAACTGTACCCTACTTACTGTATAGTACACTATTTTGGGAGTTTTGCCATTCTGTAGTCATGTCTAACATGTTTAACTACAGGAGAGGATGACCAGTGGACTGACCAAGATGTACAAGCTTTTCTCTACATCAATGCTGGCTCTTATCTACTTGGAATGAAAAGGGCTACCAGCAAATTTTTTGCCATGTTACTGGACTGTACAATATAAAATGACCATGAAATAACCATCACACAGCTTCCCTTCTTTTTACACTGCTGTCCTGGCTCCTGCAGTCCAGAAGGAAGACAGAACAGGAAATCGATCAGTAAAGCCTGATTCATGCTTCCATCTGAACAGGCTTCCGACGTCTTCAGAGCATCAGAAGGTACCTTGGATGGGGAGAAGCACAGCCTGTATAGCTTCTCAGAGATTGTCCAGTATAGATGAGTGAATAGAAGGAAGAGAGCGTTCAAACTGGCGGGGGGGCTACCACCCTCTTCTTAACATGTTTATTACAGTAGAGTGTTGGGTCGTAGTGAATCGGTTTAATTGGTTTTACTGACCGAATATCAGAGAGAAATGCTATAATCTTTCATTTTCTTGATTTATTCTACATGTTTCTGAACTGATAAATGAATGTGTATAGATTATTCCATCCATTTCAGTTTAAATCAAAATATGAGACAAGTTTAAGAATAGTCATACAAGTGTTCTGTTTTAAACTATCTCTTTGCAAAATTCGAAACTCTCAAATCATAGTTTATTTTTTGTTTTTTTCCCCCCCATTTTTCTTTCCAGTTTAGTCACCTGCCAACTCCCACCCAGTTTTCCCCTATACAATAGCTACCAGTTGAGGTGGGTGAAGGCTAAGACATGCTTCCTCTGAGGCACATGAAACCAGCCAAATGCATATTTTCAAACTGCTGCTCATGGTGCATCACAGGGCAGTGTAACACTCATCAGAAAGCATTATCTGCCCTATTCCACATACCTGAGCTCACAGACACCCACAACTGGCTAGTGTCGCTGTGATTGGGTGGGATGGATGACATATTCTCTGTCCCTTCTGAGAGATAATGGCCAATTTTGCTCCCTTGGCCACCAGCCATAAATGGCTATAGCATTGTCAGTATTTAAACTCGTGATCTCCCCACAATAGGTAATATGGTCTTCTGTTGCGCCACTTGGGAGTTCTGTATAGTTCACAGTATTGTATAGTCTTGAGGCCACAGCAAAATGTCAACATCACTATCTCATTTGAAGGGTCGCCATCTTATTTGAATGGACAACAGATAAAAAATTTTTCTCTAACACATTTGTTATTTACTAGTTGGTCCCTTTGTGTGCAGCTAAGATCCTCCTACTGTGTCTGCAAGTAGCCTCTCTGAAGTTCCCGAACAGAAGCAGTTCTGATGAATCATAAACCAGGATTTACTATGTAGTTCTCAGGAGAGTTACAGAAAATATTAGTTTCTCAGAAAATTTTGGAACCTTGTCTTAAACACACCTTGTGATGTGCATGCGAACCCACTGTATCATAGCACTCCAAAAGCACCCTGGGTAAGCTCATTTACAAGCCTTCAAATTAATTTTTTATGTCTTACCTTAAAGTGTTGGAACGTGCAAGTTCTTTGCTTACATCTCTCTGAAAATGACCTCAAGGTCCTGAAGAACAGGAAAACGCTCTTTGACTCCTCTACACTGAAAAAAAAGATGATATACATGACACAGAGCTCAACTAAATGTATGCCTTTTTGGGCAACAGATCTTTTAAGAGAATTAACTCTTGAAATGTTGAAATTGTGTCCAACATTTAAAAATGTCTTTATGAACAAATTCAGCTACAGCACAACAAAGGCAAAGCCCTGTAAGACAGTTAGTTGGTGGTCTTGTATTTGATCTACATGGCTCTTGCACTGCCAGCTCATGTTGGCAAAGCCTGAGTTATTTTGAGACTTTCATAGTTACGCTGAGCCCAGAGCTGTGCGGCACAGGACACGACTTTCCATAAATGTGGAGACTCCAAGTCTGTGTTTAGAGAAATGCCATAAAGAACTGATGGAAAATTCTGCGTCTTTCAGGAATATGGAATAAAGGCCAAGATAACGAAAGACAAACCTGCAAGTTTTAGAGAAAACATTTTCCATTGTACCAAAATACAACACAGGTGAAGTGGTGTTAGTTAATGCTCTCATATATATATAAGTTTACATTAGTTAGTAAGTAATACATTCATAAGCACCAACTTAATTATGTGCATGAGTGTAATTAATTAGTAAACAGGAGGGTTCTCTTGGTGTGGCTGAGAGTGGGGTTTCCGTTAGCTCTTGAACTAGACATATTAAAACATTCCCTGCGTCTCAATTCGCCTACTATCCATCCTAAATAGTATCCGAGATTACAATTAGTGTGTTCCAAATTGTAGTATGTTGAAATAAGTATCCCAAAGATACTCGGATGGTCTACTATTTCAGGTAGATTTTTGAAGTGTGGAACCTTGGACACTTTTTCAGCTAATATTGCCCACAACTCCTTGTGTGAGGGAGGAAGAGTTTTGTGACGGTTTGCTTTACCGAATTCAAGGACGCATTTTAGAGAGATGTAGATTAAATGTGGAAAAATAAACCAAGGGAATGGTAAATTAAATTATGTAGTATAAATTATGTAAGGAATAATGAATGAAGAAAAGCTGAAATGCAACTACATGCTAATATGTTCCCGTAACACCATACTCTTTTGCTACACACTCAAAAGTATGTACTTTTTCTTCACAAAAACAGTACATACTTTTAATGCATAGTATAAGTAGGCGAATTGAGACACAGGGATTGACTCCAGAGTGCCGCAACAGAAAAGCGTTTGCTATCATCCATAGATTGTGAGAAACAATAGCAATCATGGGCATCTGTGAGCTCACGCATGCGCAAGGGGGCAGATAACGCTTTCCTCCACGTGTGTTACGCTGCCACATGATGCAGCATGAGCAGCAGTTTGAAAAGATGTGGTTGGCTGGCTTCACGTGTCTCGGATGGCCTTCACCCTTCAGGGTTGGCATCTGTCGTATCATAGGGGGAATTGGCCAAGACTAAATTAGGGAGAAAATCAGGGGGAAAATAATTTTTTTTTAAAAAAATTCAACATTAAACAGTTAATCTTGCTCTCAAAACAAAATTAAAAAAAAAAAAAAATAGCCAGAAATATTCATATATCTAAATTCATAATACAAAAATGCAGTTGAAACACACCCATATGACACTTACATTATGCATTAAATGTGAATCTGAGATTAGATTCGAGTAGATTATATGTGTGGGAAATGGATGCAGGGATAAAGAGCCGGTAGAGAAGGTTATATGGAGGGATAGTTGTCAGTTATAGGATGTTAGATGGAAGGATAATGGGAAGGCAAAAGAGACTGAATGGAGGAATAGTAGGCAGATAGGGGGTGTTGGATGGAGGAATAGTGACAGTCTCATGCCTAGTAATAAAAGAGGCAAAAAAAAAAAAAAAAAAAGGCCAGAATTAAATAAATGCTTGCAGAAGTAACTATTTGGATGTAAGGGTTTTTTTGTCCTTCATGATTTCAGGGTGTCCCTCAAGGGAAGGAGGGCACAGTCAAGAGTCTGCTGGATGAGAGAGTGAGATTTATGCAGAACAAATGGGTAATGGGCTGCACCTGTTTCTCATTTACTCTGACCTATTTCTGTGTGTGTGTGTGTGTGTGTGTTGGGGGGAATACAAGCCATGGACAAATAGATAGATGTGCTTAATTGATTCCCCAGGCTGCACACCTCAGAGTCCCGCGTGTTAAAAAAGCCTGATGTGTGTTGTTTTGCTTGGTTCATTTCTGCTTCTGATTTTACTTCAAATAAAAAGCTTTTAAATTCCACACAAAGGTTTTTCTTTACTAAATACAAACAGGGAATGAGTATATTGTTGTTACTTTTAAATTACCACTAAGGTCTGATTATACTTTCATTCTAACAAAGAAGAATGAAATCCCATGTGGTTTGGGATGGTGTATATGGATATTATATCACAAAGAAACACTGCAACAATATTACAGATTATTCTTTGGCTATGCAACAGCCTGCGTGCTAATCAACTAATTAGTGGTCCATATATGTTCTTCAGCTCTTGTGTACTTGCTTGGCATCATTATCCCTTGATCATATCCAACACCGACGAATGCAAATATCTAAACAGGGCCTAAAAATCTAATGCTTAAAAAATGAGGTTGAATATATACATATTTTAATGCACTAACACCTAATATGGAGGTTTGTCAGAGGGAGCTAATACTACAACACATAGACACCAAGCAATGCTAATTTAGCTAATCACTGACTGTAATGATTTAGCTAGCTAGCACACCCTTCAGGCCATTCAGGACTATCAACATTTTCCTCAGATATGTTGGTAACTCAGCACTGACTGTAAACTGTGCTTATATTGTTCTCACTTTATTGGGAAACATCAACTCATGGATTTTGGTAGCAGAAAAAGTGGTAAATACCCCAATAGGGGGCTTTTGAAATGGAATTTGCTTGTAATAAAGATGGCCCCTTTAAAATGTACAGTATATATTAGTCTATATACAGTTGGTCCAGTTGTGTATTTGTTGTCTGTTCCTTGCAAAGTTATATAGAACAATTCCAATCTGTGGTCTTCTGTGTGTGCTTTCTGTTGTGTTTTTTTCTTCATTTTTTACTCATTTGGTTGACACTTTTCATTTCAGACAGTATAAAATTGCTCCGGTGCTCAAGAATGGCAGCTTGGTGATACTGGGACTATTTTTTTGTTGGGTAGCCCAAAAACGACTTTCTACTTATAAATATGAACAAAAAACAGTATATATTTATAAAAACTAAGATATGTTGGTTTTTTTCCCCCAAAACTTAATCAATAAGGAAAAATGGATTCAGACACCACAAATTAACAAAATTAGCACTTCGTTGCGAAGGTGTTGTTTTCAGTTACAGCTTTGAGATTCACTTTCACTTTCCCAAGGTTATGATGGTCCCTCTGATGGATTCATAATTTAAAAAATCCATAAATATTCAATGGGATTCAAGACAGGAGATTGTCTAGGCCATGCAAAGCCTGAGCTATTTTAGCTATGCTTTTTGAAACGTCCATCTTCTCCCCAGATTCAGTTTCTTGGCCAATGAAGTTAAATTCTTCTCTAATATGCCAGGGTACATCACTCCATCCATGTTTTCTTCGATGACATGTAATTCCCCAGTACCATTGTGTCCATGTGTCCACCTCCGTACTTCACTGTGGGTATATTACTTACATTCACATTTAAGGCATTTAGCAGACACCCTTATCTAGAACTACTTGGAGAAGTGCTTTGAAGTCTCTATCAATAAACAGGGTCAGGGACTAAGAGTACTATCAGTCTGAAAGCCCTGTTATGGAGGTCAGTATAGTATGAAAAAAAAACACGACAATTAGTTTTTTTATTTAAATAACAAAGTGCTAATTTAAGTATTTTATGAAGAGATAGGTCTTTAGTTGTTGTGTCAAGATGACTCAACTGTTCGGACAGCTAGGGGAAGTTCATTCCACCAGGTAGGTGCCAGAACAGAGAAGAGCCATGATGCATGTCTTCCTTGTACCCTGAGAGATGGTGGGTCCAGCTGATCAGTGCCAGGGGCAGAGCAGGGTGTGAGAAATGTTTTAATGTAGAAGTTAGCTGGTCCCTCCAGGTAGGAAGCAAACCATTGCCATTCTGTGTCACAAATTCCAAGATTCATGAGGATGGAAAGTGAGTCTTGTGATTGACTGCATCAAACGCTGATCAAGGAGGATGAAGCCTGATGACAGTTTGGCTGATCTAGCAGCATGAAGCTTCTCAGGGATGGCCACAAGGGAGTTTGCCATTTTGAAGCCAGAATGGATGGGATCTTGGAGGTTGTTCTTGGAGAGATATAGGAACAATTGATTGTAGATAGTGCATTCAAAATTTTAGAAGGAAGAAAAAGAGAGAAGTGATACCGGTCTGTAGTTGCTGATATCTGAGGTATTTAGGGTGGGTTCAGGATGGGTATAACTCTTGCCTTCTTGAATGCAGGGCTCCAGACTAACTTTTTTAAAAACCGTCCCAGAACAGTCCCTTAAACTTTGTGTCAGCTGGCCTGAACTGTATACAATACTGTTAAATTGATTTCTCTGGTTAATTTCTTGTACTGCTATAACAGCATCAGCGATCAGCTGCTTTTAGTCTATTCTGATTATATGTATATTTCATATAATTATGACTGAATAAGCAGAAATTGGTAAGAATATTACAATTAAACAGACACCAATTAGTATATTGTATTACCTGAAAAGTTATTTTCCGAATACCAAACACAATTATACTCAAAAGAGGGAGTACAGAGATAAAGAAAAAACAATCTAGGCTGCAGATTACTTTAATATGCTACAGTAAAAGCACTCCACACATGCACACAAATGATTTTTTTTTTTTTTTACTTATTTTTTTAAATGACAATTTTATATTAGTGTATCTTGAGAAGTTCTGTGTGAGATGTAGGAACAGAGATGATTGTAGTGCAGTTTAATATTGTTGATTATTGTTCGCTGTGTGACTGTTGTCCCTGCTGCATTCAGTTCATCCTGCAGCACTTTTCAAGTGACTGCTGGCTTCTCTCTTATCTTCCTTATCAATAATCTGAGAGTGCATTGCGAAATCTTCTGTGGCGCACCTGCCAAGTGTTGTTTAATAATATTGCCCCTGAGAACTTTAGGAAGCTCCTTCGCCTTCACCACGATTGCTGCTTGTGTGAAATCTTAGCAACCGATGCCATCATCTTTTATAATAACACGAGGAGCAATTTGCATGAGACTTTTTTTGCAGCATTTATATCTCAAACTTGATTTATTTTTTATGTAACCTTTACATGTGTGGTATATACTTTTAATATGGTGTCTGAATATTTTTTCCCTATCAGTTTAATTTTTTTTAACATATCTTTGTTTATGCCTATGAATACATACTTTTTTGTTCTGAGTACAAAATCAAAAGACATTATGTGTGTCAATTTGAAGTGGATATAAGCACTGGAAGTGTATTAAATAACAAAAAAAAATGTGTCCAAATACTATTTTCCCTCACTGTTTAATACAATAGAAATGGTTCTGTATATCACAGATACACTATCTGCACTTACACTTAACCTTTGTTTGCAGGAATTTATTAGATTTAATTCCTTAGTTGGAATTAAAGTAAAACAAGCTCTTGGAGGCTGCACAGTATTTTTAAACTAACCTAATTTGGCATAAAAAGCAATCCACAATGACCTGTCATTAACTGTGGAGCATGGGGCAACATGCTTCCTGCCCCCACTGTGCCTCTATTGCTCCTCTACAGCACTAAAATGTTATTAGTGTTTGTTGCAGGTCCCAGATTTGACCAGTGGGTGCAATAATAACTCTTTGGAGCTAAATGGGGCAGTAAGCACACTGCCCCACGAGTTGTGCAACATCTAGAAAGGCAAGCAAATCAATGGAACATCAGCTTATATCTGTCAAATAGCAACATTTTCTAAATTGTTTAGTAATGCCACCATTTATAAACACGGTAAATTCATATTAATCCAATGTTTAATTTAAAAATAATAGAATTTCAATGAATATATATTAAATGACATTTGTGTATATTTGGACTGGTCAGCTGGACATTATAGTAATCAATTGGATAGCACACACATTGTATGACATGTTCATATTTAAATTGCTCAAATAACTGAAATAACTGTGGCATGCTGAAATTATTAAACTAATTACTTCAGCTCTCTGAAAATCTCAAAAATAAAATTCAATCACTTGTGTTTGTGATCCCGACTGTTTTCAGAAACTGCTTCTACTTTACATGGAACATAATCATTTTAGAACAGCCTTCCTTGAGACGTTTAAAAAAATACACAGTCTGCACAGACGTATGTGCAAATCGATGTCTGAAAGATTTTTCCACATCCAAGTGCCAGGACAGAATCGCAGACCAGACAATATGATCCAGATGTGCATCCACAGACCATGAAGTTG
Organism: Pangasianodon gigas; assembly: GCA_022758105.1. Taxonomy (NCBI): domain Eukaryota; kingdom Metazoa; phylum Chordata; class Actinopteri; order Siluriformes; family Pangasiidae; genus Pangasianodon; species Pangasianodon gigas. Next base: position 13,621,127 of record CM040473.1, read on the forward strand.
GTCATACTTAAGACTAAATTTTTGTTTTCGGTCATGTCTCAACAGGTTAGTACTTTGAAAATGATCAGTTTAATAATGGAAATGTTCAGCATGAGTTATAAAAAAATTCTCTATTTGCTGTATATCAGTTATTCCAATAAATCGGCCGACGGAATCTACTGGCAGCCTTTTACTGTTTTCAGACACGTACAAAACCTCAGACACAAGCTTTGACATTCTCATTTATAACTTGTGATGTGATTCAGATGCACCCTCAATTGACACCAAATGAGTTTTCACAGAAAATAATCACAAGGAATGTAATCAAGTGCCGAGCTGTTAAATGAGCCAACAGTAATGCAAGTACTGCAAGATTTCCACCAACTGTCCAAACCAAGTGGAAGACAGTTGTATAAGGAACATACACAGCAGCAAATAAGTATTAATACTCAGGAAGGCACATTAGTCACTGTAGTAAGTCAAACTGCAAATAACACAATCTTATGCTTTGCAACAGTCAGTAAGTTTTCCACTATGGGAAAGTCTTCAGGACAGAGGACCACACACTTTCTGGTTTCTCGGTAACATGAGAAGCAGCATTTTTTTTTTTACTGATTAACTTCAAGAGAGGAAAAAAAGGAGAGGCTACTGAGGGAATGACTGTTTATAGCTGCTATAAAGTAAGTGATAACAGGAACTAACTTGTCTTGCACATGTTCTACAACACTAAATGTAACTATAAATGGTTAAAATGCACAATGGTTCATTATTTAATTAAAAACTGCAATCACTGGAAAATCATTGTGGTATAAGAGGAATAAAATTTAGAATGTCCTGTTATTGGAAAATAATCTTTGGGCACCACACCACCTCGTTGTGGATTTAAGTAAAATTGTCTTCCTTCTCTAATAATTTCCCACAGTATCAGTAGCTTCTTGTGCATGTTTTCTGGTTGTATTTAAACCAATATGACAGAAAAACCAAACGCCTAGGCAACCAGAAATGTGAGGCCGGCTAACGGTCAGGCAATCAGCAAACAGGCATATATTAAACAAGCCTGAATGGGTAAACAGAAGGCAGGTTACGGCCAAACGCTAATCAAGAACGGAAGATAAGGCTTGGAATCGTCTCAGACACAATGATGGAGAGAGATTCGCAAACTATGTCTGGCAGTCCAGTGGGACTCGTGTAATTATTAGTAGTGTGATTGCAAACAGGTGAGTGTCATTAGTAATCAGATGACTATGGTATAGGTGCTTGACTGGAGGTTGTGTGATGAGGTCACAGGCTGAGGAGCATGGGAATTGTGGTCTGCAATTTCAGGAGTTGCAGAAAAGTGAGTGTAAATCGTCCATCATTTTTATAAGATCTGGCTAATATATATTACTGGTGTAAAGTATGTCAAGATCTCACAATTCTGTTGCTTTACTGTTTATAGAGTCTAATAAATGGAATATCTTTATAAACTGTTCTACAATTTAAATATGTAACTGTGGTATAAATACCCTTGGCATACAGCCATTGTTCTGGATCTCCAAATGACAGGGAGCCCTAGTAGTTATCCGCTGTTCATAGACCCACAGTTACATATGCAACTAGTATTCTGTTTCACTCCTCCTAACCATTGGAACAACGACAATTACCTTGGTAACCTATACCAAAATATTATGAGGAACCATCAGACCTTAAGACTAACTGGGAAGGTGTTGGAAGATGAAAGCCACACTCGCGCAACTGGGGTTATTTAACAAAGCAGCATAACTCGCACTGCATTCACATTAGCAAGTGACAAAGCAACGGGTTCTCAAGTCTCAATTCCCGCAACAGCAGCAAGCAGCACAACTTCCTTAAAACTGTATTTCATTTTCCGCTGCTGTTGTTTCTAAATGTAACTTATTGCCTTGTAAGTGATATGAATATGTAAGATGTGTCAATATTTGGCTCATAGTTGGTTCGTAAATGCCAGGCCTGTCTCCAATTTCTCTCTGAAATGTGCCCATGGCTAAAAATCAAAGAACAGAGATCAACTAAAACTGCACTGGGCAAACGAAATCGACTGATGAGCCACTCATCACACTCAGCAAGCAATCTTTAGATTCACATTGATTCTTTACATTTCAGCTGTGTCACATGTCTGCACCATGTGAGCAATCAAATCAATAATTACTCTGTAAATTATGTTGATATTGACAATAAGTGGGATGGGAGCTCCTTATAACCAGTTTAGCCACAATTACACTTTTCTAACACTAGAGATCATGTATACGCATGGTCAGGTGAGTGTACGTAAATATGTGCACATTATCTCGCTCAAGAAAAATGTGATAAATTTTTCACATTTAAAAATCACATTTTTAAATGTGATAAATCACATTTTTGCATATAAACGTGTACATGCACAGTTTACGCACAAAAATATTCGTAAACGCGGTTGGTTAATGAGACCCCTGGACACCGCGTGCGGCAATGGCGACAAACTACAAGCAACAAGAGCATGCTTGCTAGTGTGAACGCAGAGTAAGAGTCCCATAGAATAAGCCTAGCTCTTTACATCTTGTAGTAAACAGTGATTTAACCTACCTTGACAGAAATCCACACAAGTCTTTAAACTCGGCTCCATCTGATATAATGTTGAGGTCAGTCACTTTTTTCAGGATGATTTCACCGTCCTGCACAAACAAACATGCCATTAATTAAAATGTACAGTTCTTCATAAGGTCTAGTTTAGTAATAACTAAATAAGTGTTTCTGAACTGATAATTCTTTCCCAGCTCCCAATACACCTAAACCACGCAATCATAAACAAAGAGGTAAAGAGAGGTGGGAGAGAGCAAAAACCGTTGAACCGTTAGAAAACATTTTTATGTTAAATTAGTAAAATCACTGGTTTGTTATGACAAATACACATTTAGTAAGCATTGCATTTAGCGGCAATAAAAACAATAATCAAAGTAACAATAATAATAATACTAATATCTGACCTTCATATGAGTGCAATGTACATATGAATTTGTTAATTCACCTAACATCTCTGCGTGTGTGGTTTACCTCACCACACGCATAGCACTCAAACACTTACATATTTAATGTAGATGAGTTTAAATGGCAGCTTTAAGAAATTTATCACAATGAAATATCATCCACTAAGCTACCTGTCTTTGGTGTATATCTACAACAAAACAAAACAATATGATTTGCTATGAATTTAGAAAACTTAAAAATAATATAACATGGTACATCATTAATAAACTACATCCAGCATGACAGAGCTTAATGTAGATGGTGGTGTTTAACTGCCCTCTAGTGCTCAGAATAGTTATTCCACACAAGCTATGGAGGTTGAAGTTCTTTCGCAGCCACTTTTTGACTAAGCGCCATATCAGCTATAATTACATACAAGAAAGTTCTAGTAATAAACACTTTAAAGTTTTAGTAACTAATACACTAAGAGCTGGGACAGTTCCTTTATTTTTTACCACTATTTGGCCATGTCAAAGCTGAAAACTTGCAGTGCCAGTGTAAGTCTAATCTGTCTTCACTGGGGCAGGGAACAAACTAGATGCTTCTCATTTCATTGTTTGTGCCTCCTCATTTCCTTTCTTTGTAACCTTGCTTCTTAGCTCCACACTGAAGACTGAAGAAGAAAAGAAAACAACAGAAGGAATCGACAACAAACATATTCGCATCAATAATGCATCTCTCTATGCATGTACGTGTCTGAAAATCTCTCTCGCGTCCTTGTATATGTTAAACAACCTGCATTCTTTTTCTCCCTTTATTTATTCCTCAAAACTTCTTGCATTAGACTGCAGGTACATCTGAGTATTACTATGCCATGTTGGTTGTCTTGTGTGTTTATGTGGAGAGTTTGATGTAAAATGAGCTGAGATAATTGCCCCAGCACAGAGGTGTCCAATTTTATCTGCAAAGGTCCGAAATGGCAGCAGGGTTTTGTTCCAAATCAAGCAGATGCCACTTGCTTAATCAGCTGAACTTGGTCTTTAGCCTATTGGTTGTGGTTCCTATTTGACTGGAATAAAAACCTGCAGCAGATAAGACTGGACCTCTGTCCTATCAGGTAAATAAATCTGTACTGAATTCAACTGAACTGAACTGCAGTCCAGCATGTTATCCCATTATAATGGTTAACTTAATTCAATTTTAATCTTTCTAATCGTCTTGTACTTGTTTACAGAACATGGAGACATAAAGCATAAAATTCAATATTAAATACATCAATAATCAAAATCTTTAAATCACTTTACCTGAATCTCAGTCAGTGCAAACTCAACCTGGAATGAAAGAAGCCAACAGCGACCAGTCAGTCTGTACTGATGTACGGTTTTTGTATTGCCTGAGAAAAAAACAGTAAAATAATATGGTTTGAACCAATTGATCAAAACATTGTAATCATAATAAATCAGCAATGGACAATAAAAATGCTCCAAGTGTTCAAACTTGTAAAAGCTTAATGTGCCGGTTGTTATGTGTAACATTATACCATTAAATAGTGATGCCATCACCCAGTTAATACAAATGTACAAATATATGAGTGTAGGTCTGCAACCCACTGGAAGTTGCTGCATCTGAATTCAGTTTTATAAATAAATAAATAAATAAAGCCAAACAAGATGAAAAAAAAAAACAGGTTTTGAACAAAATTATACCTTGCCAGTAATATACTTTGAGATCTCTACTTCAAGAAAACATAAATATATTTTAACAAAATAGTGTGGAAATTATTTTATTTACGGTAGTTTCTAACCTTGCCTTATCTGTATGCAAAAATCATGTTGGTAAGTAGGTAGTTTAACAAATGCAGCACTAAATGCAGTCAGTCTGCCTACAGATACACTATATGGCCAGAGGTTTTTGGACACATGACCATCACATCCATATGTAGTTCTTCCCCAAACTGTTCCCACAAAGAATGATGCTCAAGAAGGCATCACACCACATTAAGAGCCAGAGGGTAAACGTCTGAACAGGATGATCGGTGTAAATTGTTATTATTTTGTTTAAAGAGCTTTTTTTTTCATTTAGCATTGCTCTTCAGAAGCTACATAAGATATTTACACATTTCCCAGAAGACAAAATAATAACAATTTACACCGATCATCCTGTTCAAAAGTTTACATCCCCCTGGCTCTTAATGTGGTGTGTTGCCTTCTTGAGCATCAGTGAATGTTTGCACCTTTTGTAATAGTTGTGTACGAGTCCCTCAGTTGTCCTCAGTGTGAAAAGATGGATCTCAACATCATATAGCCACTGATGGAAAGAGGTCAAATATGCAGAATATGCAGGACCTGAAGGATTTTTCTGAAGAACAGTGGGCAGTTAACTGCTCAGGACAAACAAGGGATTCATGAACCACGATCACAAAACACAAGTCCTTGATCATCCAGGTAACAACACGCAGTATTAAGAATCAAGTGTATGTAAACTTTTGAACTGGTTCATTTGTGTAAATTCAGTTATTTTGTCTTGTGGACTATATGTAAACATCTGTTATGTGAAACAGCTTATTCAGGGCAGTACTAAATAAAAAAACAAAATGCAATTTTTATGATCCCTCTTCTTCTTCTTTTTTTTTTTAATTTAAATTATTCATATTTTGCAGATTCTGTAAGGTGTATGTAAACTTATGACCTCAACTGTAGTCCCCCTTTGCTGTTATAATAACCTCCACTCTTCTGAGAAGGCTTTCGACTAGATTTTGGAGTGTGGCAGTGGGGATTTGTGTTCATTCAGACACAAGAGCATTAGTGAGATCAGACAACTTCAAGTTTTGTGGCAACAGTTTGGGGAAGAAACACATACAGTATGGGTGTGATGGTCAGGTGTCCACATACTTTTGGCCGTATAGTGTATATAGTGAAAAATGTCAAAGTTTGTCTATGTGAAGGGTTTTCAAAGGCCGCCACACATATTTACACTTCATAAGACAGTGATTATGGAACCAATCCTTTATCACATACTCTAACACATTCTTACTTTTCTCCAGTGTCTTGACCCAGCACTCGGACAGAGATAGTCCACTGATGTCTGTCTGTCTTCTGTGGTCCTTCTCCAGATCACTGATTTCAGTCATGAGCTTTGAAACATCTTTATTTATCACTCCATCTTCTCTGTCGTTTCGGATGGAGATGGTCTTTCTGAAAAAAGAAGCAGTTTCCAGATAAACTTAATATTTAGTTGTAATGGTATGTAAAGCCACAGGATCAGTTCTTTGCTACTCACAAGATATTTTGCAGGGTTTCTCTGTGTTGTCTTGAAATAGCTCGTAAACACTCTTCCTGCTCGGCTTCACACATCTCTATCTCTTGTTGGAGTAATTTTATTTCTTCTTCATAGTCTTGCTCCATGTTTTTCCCTTATTCCATTGGACACAACACCATAACTTAGAGTTACAATTTAGCATAGCTAGTGTTCAGGCTTGTAATTAGTTAGCTACTTTAGCTTACTTAGTTTATTATGAAAAATACTTTTATACTTGTATTTACACTTGTTTTAAACATTCTCTTTAAAACGTATTTAGTTAACAGGATAACATTATCCTCGAATAGTCTTAACGATAGCAACTTAATTTAACATACTGACATTCTTTTTCTTTATTTATTTCTCTTTTTTTTGTAAACTTACTTACTTCGCATGAGCAAGCTAGTTTACTAACAGAACACCTCTTCGTGCTGGATTATTTCTCATTGACTATGGTTACATCTCAAATTGTTCCATATTTAATATATAGTGGACTACATTTGGCGTAAAAGCCACTATGTTTATTCCCTAAGTAGTCTACTAATAGAGGGAGGGAGGTGCAATTTGGAACGAATCCGATGTCAAATTACTAAAAATCGCGCCAACGTCGACTAAACCAATCGCGTGAAGCTATCCTCGTGAACGTCATTCGTAAATAAAAAGAAACCGACCCGTTACAGATTTAATCACTATATGCTTACACAAAATATCACAAAGCAGCAAAAATGAATTGTTCAAAATACACACAATAATAAAGTACAAACGAACTAAAAAATATTTTAACCATAAAGGAACATTAAATGTAGGAACTAAAATCTGGTACTTGTTTCTACTCCGGAACCGTTTAATGTGACACAGGTTAGTGAGCGACATGTGAGAAGTCAGACTGCAGTGTAAATTGCATTTAATAAACAAGTTCTCGTTTAATTTTTTTATTTATTCAGCAAACCGGAGCTAATTAATCCTAAACAGATCGAATCGTAAGTGTGACTATTTTTAAAACATGGCGTTATCTTAATTGAAAGTTGTTAACTAGTTGTTTACTAATTTAAAAAAAAAAAAAAGATTTCTGTACAGTTTAATGTAAGCAGAATATTATGAATGAAAATCTCATAACGACTTGTAAGAGTAGATTTATATAAGATTCTACATAGATCAATAATTAATTTGCATAGTAGTGGAAGACAGAAACTTAGTAGGATCTTGTATGGAATTATACTTTAGAAAATATACTTAAATCTGTAAATTAGTTTACATCCACAACGTCGAAATACACAACAGATCACATGTACAACAAAAGTGAATAAGTATGAAATTCTTTGTTTCTGAAGACAAATCTAATCAAGTGCACCTCACTAAACATTCCCTACTTGGCATATTAGAGATGACAGACACCATCTGTGTGGGAATGTGTTATGATGTGTTATAATGTGTTATGATGTGTTATTAGTCCTAATCTGGACAGCATTAAGTCAGTAATATAATGTCTGAAAACTGTATAGGATGAATTTATGACATCTGAGGTGAGATATTGTCAGTGCCTGTATTAAAGGAAAACTCCACCCTGAAACAAATTCAGTGTGTGTAATCTGAAATATAATGTTGTGCTGTGTTTAGTTTGTTAATAATCTGTTTTCTGTTGCTGTATTTTTGTTATAACATATAACGGTGTTTAATAAGAGGGAAAAAGATCAACAATCAAGCATAAGGGGTAGCGATTAGGTTTTGCAGTTAGTCCACACTCAGCATTTTCCAGTGATGTTTAATGTCATATTAATGAGAAATTCAAATGATAATTAGTGCAGGCAGCAAGCATTGGATTCATCGACTGAGTTAGTTGGTGATCTCTGAGAAGACTGACTGGTATTAGTGTAAAAGTTGAAGCTTTGGAAGCTGATCTGCTTGAGCTGAGTGTACAGATGAGGAGGTGAGAGAGCTGGACAGACTAATGGACTAAAGCTCTGCTGCATCGCTCTCTTTAGGTAGATACGAAACAGGGGCTAAACTTGTTGGCACCATGGGTAATGTACCACTGGGTAATGTAGGAAACTATTAACCAAAGTAAAACCAGACCAACATGTCAATGAAAGATTTCAACTTCAACTCAGTTTCATTACAGAATAATTCTTGGATGCCGCTGATGATCATGGGTTAATTATAATATGCAAGTTTGTTCAGGGTGGAGTTTTCTCCTTTAAATGGTTTCCATTAAGGTCAGGAAATTATGTACATGACAAAATTGTACAGTGATTCTCAATCATGCATCTCTAACACAATTCCCAGTCTTGATTACACACATATCGAAACCTAAGCATGATGTGGGGACATTGGTGGTTTGGAGAGCTGTGGATAAAGTAACGTTTGCTTTTTGTCTAGAGCAGATGAGTGGTGAAGCATGAAGCGGCTGTACATCGGTGGCTTGAGCCACACAATATCTCAGAAAGATCTCCGGGATCGATTCGGGAAGTTCGGTGAGGTGTCTGATGTGGAGATAATAACACGGAAGGATGAAAGCGGTGAGAGTTTAAATGAAGCATTTTAGTGCATAATATGTTTAATACACTGAAATGATTTTGTAAAAGCTCTTCAAGCAACTTTGTTTTGTTTGTGTCTTGGGATTTGTTGCAGGATCTCCTCTGAAGACCTTTGCTTACGTGAATATAAATATTTCTGATTCTGACTACAAAAGATGTACGTATGCCAAATTGAATAGATGCACTAAATGAAGCATAGTTTTCCTTGTTAACCCTAATATATTTGATCAACCAAGACATGTTCAGTGTATGCAGTTTGCCTCTTTTTTTTTTGGGCCATTAGAAGCTAGCAAGTAAAGGATGCTTATGGCTGGTAGTTTAGCGTCAGGCAAATTGACACTCTCCTCAAACTGTACCTCAAACAGACCTGCTTATGTGGTTTCTGACACCAGAATGGTATAGCTATTGTATATAAAATGGACAATTGCAGAACTAAAAGAGGATGGGCTATATATTTTATTTTTTTGTCCTCCATGTTTGTTTTTCCCTCTCACTTCTAATTTTAAGACCTGATTGTTTGGAAGATTTAAAAAAAAAAAAGTGCTTGACAGCACTCTGCACTTTACTGAAAAGTTTATAATATTCAACTTGGGAAGTGCTGCTATAACCAAAAAAAACACAAACACTAGCACTTTTTAAAAGCGTCTGCCTTATGAGTGTAGGGATGTATACCTTACAGCCACTTCCCACAAGATTATGTGTGAAATGCGTGCTGGCAGTTGAGGAGAAAGCAGTCTAAAGAATCAGAGTCAAACACCAAACACGACTGACTACATTTAACCCAAGGAGACAGTTTTGTATCACTTTTGGCACACTGTTCTTTTAGTTAAATTTCCATATGCTGAAAAATGATTGTGTTGGAAAATAGGTGACGTTTTCCTTCTTTATATGCAGGCGTCACAGTGTTGAACAAATCCAAATGGAAAGGTGGAACATTACAAATCGAATTGGCAAAGGAAAGCTTCTTACACAGGTAGGTTTTGTGAACATAGTTTAATCGAGTACACGCATACACGCATAATAATTTTCTTCTCCTTTCTCTCTGTGTTTTTGTGTTTTTATTTATTTACTTAATTGTTTGCTTATTTAGCTATTACATATTTATTTATTTAATTATGTATATTTTGTATGGTTCGTTTCTTCTCCTTTTTTTCCTCTCCCTCTGCTGGGAGTGGCTTTAAAAACTTTATATATATATATATATATATATATGTGTGTATATATACACACACACACACACCGATCAGCCATAACATTAAAACCACTGTCAAGTGAATAACATTGATTATCTCATTACAATAGCACCTGTCAATGGGTGGGATATATTAGGCAGCAAGTGAACAGTCAGTTCTCGAAGCTGATGTGTTGGAAGCAAGAAAAATGGGCAAGTGTAAGGATCTTAGTGACTCTGACAAGGGTCAAATTGTGATGACTAGATGACTGGGTCAGAGCATCTCCAAAACAGCAGGTCTTGTGGGGTGTTCCCAGTATGCTGTGGTTAGTACCTACCAAAAATGGTCCAAGGAAGAACAACCGGTGAACTGGCGACAGGGTCATGGGTGCCCAAGGCTCACTGATGTGCGTGGGGAGCGAACGCTAGCTCATCTGGTCCCATCCCACAGAAGAGCTCCTGTAGCACAAATTGTTGAAAAAGTTAATGCTGGCTATGACAGAAAGGTGTCAGAACACACAGTGCATTGCAACTTGCTGCGTAAGGGGCTGCGTAGCCGCAGACCAGAGTAGCCATGCTGACCCCTGTCCACTGCTGAAAGCTCCTACAATGGGCACGTGAGCATCAGAACTGGACCATGGAGCAATGGAAGAAGGTGGCCTGGTCTGATGAATCACAATTTCTTTTACATCGGTGCGTGTGCATCGCTTAACTGGGGAAGAGATGGCACCAGGATGCACTATGGGAAGAAGGCAAGACAGTGAAGGCAGTGTGATGCTCTGGGCAATGTTCTGCTGGGAAAACTTGAGTCCTGGCATTCATGTGGATGTTACTCTGACACGTACCACCTACCTAAACATTATTGCAGACCAAGTACACTCCTTCATGGCAACGGTATTCCCTAATGGCAGTGACCTCTTTCAGCAGGATAATGCGCCCTGCCACAATGCAAAAATTGTTCAGGAATGGTTTGAGGAACATGACAGAGTTCAAGGTGTTGCCTTGGCCCCCAGATTCCCCAAATCTCAATCCAATCGAGCTTCTGTGGGATGTGCTGGACAAACAAGTCTGCTCCATGGAGGCTCCACCTCGCAACTTACAGGACTTAAAGGATCTGCTGCTAATGTCTTGGTGCCAGATACCACAGCACACCTTCAGAGCCATAACATTAAAACCACCAGCCTAATATTGTATAGGGCCCCCTTGTGCCACCAAAACAGCTCTGACCCATCGAGGCATGAACTCCACAAGACCTCTGAAGCCTCCCCCTGCGAATCTGTGAGCCTCGGGCACCCATGACCCTGTTGCCGGTTCACCAGTTGTCCTTTCTTGTACTACTTTTGGTAAGTACTAACCACTGCATACCGGGAACAGCCCACAAGACCTGCTGTTTTGGAGATGCTCTGACCCAGTCATCTAGCCATCACAATTTGGCCCCAAAGCATGGTTTAGTGTATTGATATTGATGCTGAGTGATGGTTTAGCAGTAAAAGTAAACTGGAATCCTTTGTGAAATCTGTCCCAGACTTGCAGAGGAGCGTCAGCGAGCAGCTGAGAAGATTCAGACACCGAAGATTGATGCAAAAGAAAAAGTCTTGGAGTCCCTTAAGGCAGCTGGTGTAGAGGACTTCCACATGAAAGCAGCTGTTCCAGGAACTGAGATCCCAGGACATAAGGTTCATCTTTGCAGTATGATTTCTCTGTCCAGACATAGATGCGAAAGATTGGCTCCATTAAGTTCCTCAGACGAGTCGTCTGATGAGTGTTGTGTGGTGATCTCCTATTCTTTACTCTCTCAGCTTTTAGCTCCTACCTGCAACTTAGCTCCTAACACAAGCTAGTTCAAATGAGCCCAACTCACAAGCAGTTTAGAGTGATCTGAGAAGAGTCAGTCGGAATCAGGAAAACAGCTCGCATGGCCTAACCAAAATAAGAGATTCACTAGAATCCAGAACACCCAGTATGAGACCTGAAAATTCAAGTGGAATAAAAGTCCACATTTCTATTATATTCATAAATATAATTTTGATTGTTTCATTCGTAGTCTATTAACATATACTTTTTGTTATTTGTGATAATGAAAGAAATTCTTGTTGTTTGATCATTTTAAAGTAAATTTCTGCTCTCAATTGTAGCTATATATAAGGAATAAAACCCTTGGGGGCATGTTGTTTTAGGAAAATACTCAACCACAGGGTGGTCTGATGCGGTCAGATGCAAGGCGGAGTTACTGTTCCCAATACAAAGTTGATTCTTTTCCTTTAACAGCACACACAGTCATGTTTTATTCCTTTTATACCACATCAATTGCATTTTTTTGTACTTTCTATCAGTTTATACAGGGTGTCTGAAAAGTCAGGAACCAATGAGGAACCAATACTCTTTCATCCAATGTTTATGCTAGTTTTCACCTGTAATGAAAAAATAAATATACACTCACCGATCACTTTAACAAGAACACCTGTACACCTTCTCATTTATGTAGTTGTCTGATCAGCCAATCATGTGGCAGCCTCATATGAACATGGTGATATCTATATATCTTCTGCTGTTATCTTTGTCTCTCTCTAGAATTGGGTGGTGAGCAAATTTGGAAGAGTCCTTCCTGTCGTTCATCTGAAATATCAAGGCAAAAACAAGATATCCTTTTCCATTTATGCTTGTTGCCAGGGCAACCACCACATTGTAGCCCATTGGAAACTTCCATTTTTCAGCAGAGACTTTTTCTCATAATTTAGCTTTGCTTACACAGTGCAAGCAAAAACGCAGTGACGATAAAAACATCTATGGAAAAACTAGGGTTACAAAGATCTTTTTATTTCATGTGTACATTCATAAGAGAAATAGATTTCAGAATGTTTCATGTTTACATTTGTGTACCTTCGTAGAAGAAACAGCTTTCAGCATTTCGTTAGATATTTGTCATAGTGAGTAACAGTGGAGTTGGTCACATGATTCTGATTGTGTTGTAACAATGCTCTGGCCCATTTTTGTTAAGGGTATTTAAGTCATTAGTTCAGTCATTTCATATAAATCTTACCAGTTGATTCGTCTTAACTGATCTTTAAGTCCTCAAGTATGATCCATCGAAGCATTGCCATAATATCAAGAAACTTGAAACCGAGGACGGCTTCACTCCAGTGTCCAAACTGACGTGGCACATAGACGGCGGGGATGACGAGATCAGCAAGAGAAGACGAGGCGAGTTCCCGCCACAGAAAAAGCGTCCCACGAAGACCAAAAAAAGTTTGGACCCAAGCACTATTCCATATTCTGCAACTGCTCATGAGAGGGGGCCGACAGTGCAGAATAGAGATAGTGCCCCATGTTTGCTGCAAAGTCGTAAGCCTCCTGTGTGTGTGTTAGACAGCGATGCTGACTCGGAGGATGAACTCCGGATGCTAGTCGCACAAGAACTTTCACGAAACCATAAACCAGTCACCACAGAGGATGAAGGAAACCTCGAGGTAGTGGGTGATGACTTTGTTGTGAAATCCAACATGTTCTGGGGTGGAGGGGAATCTGGCATCATTGCACAACTTGGTTTAAGACCTCCAGAGAGCGATGAGGAGTACGACTCGGCTGACACAGATGAAATATTGACTCAGAACAAAAATTCAGGCAAAGCTGAAGATCTAACTGAGACTGGAACAGGCAGTAATAAGTCTCCTGTAAAGTCCAAGAAGATTGATGGGAAGAAGCCTGCAATCAAAAACAATCAGACCCCTACTGAATCAGAGTCGGATAATGATGCTGAATCATCGAGTGAAAGCACTGATTCTGATTACGAAGCCATGATGGGAAACTGCCACAGGATGGAGCTGTCACTAGCAGAATTGGAGGATCTTGTTAAAAATATGGAGGATAAAGAAAGCGACGACGACGCAAAGGCAGGACCAAGCAAAATGCCCAAACTCTCTCCTGTACATGAAACTGGGCCTCAGAGAGCTCAGTCAAAAAAGACCGGCATAACCCCTGAGGATATTTTAGCATCTCTCTTCGGACCAGATGAGGACAAAGAGGTGAAAAAGAAAAAAGACAAAAAGTCATGTCTTCCTGCTTTTGTTGGGACGAAGGACCTTTTTGGTAGCATTGCCATACCCACTGGACTTAAGAGAGCAGCTGAAAATGTGAACTATGAATTTGGTGAGGAACCTAAAAGACTAAAACCAGGCCTGAAAACACTGGAAGATGAAGAGTCATCAAGTGCACAGGTACCTACGCTAAACGAGAAAGACACCAAAGTCCACATGGATTGTTCCAGTGATGAAATGGAAATGACTCAAGAACCAAAGAAGCTCATTTCTAAACCAAGTTCTTCCCTAAAAGTAAATGACAGGAGACTTTCTGTGCCTAAACATCCAACATCTTTACCCAAGACTAAACACTCACCCAGGAGCAATTCATCCAGTGATGAAGAGGAAGAAGAACAAATCGTCCCTTTAGAATCCAAAACCTCAAACGCACAAGAAAGATGTGCTTCTGATAGCTCTGGGTCCACTGAAGAATCAGAGACGAGCAGCGGTGAAGAGGAGGAGAAAAGTAATAAACCAGAAGCAGCCTCGAAGCCTAGTTCTAAACAGATTAATGAAAACACTGCTTCAGGTCCAAAACCGTTTCAGCAGTCTGTTTTAGACCCGGTGAAGCAGCAGCAGGACAATCAGAAGCGACTCGCTGCTTTGGAACAGAGGCAGAAAGAGTCCGAGCAACAGAAGAAGCTCATACAGGGTGCTCTCTCGAAAGTGGTGAGTAACCAATGTACACATTGGGCTTCATTTATCAAACTGGATATGAATGAATCTATTCAGAAATCATTCACAAGAACAAGAAATTTGGTATTCATGAAAATTTCCTTTGGAAAAACGTTTGTGTTTTATGAAAGCTCCTGAATTTGGGTAAATTTATGTATAAGGAGACTCGCTCACGTGAACGTGAAAATTTGAATTTAATGAACATTTTTTTTGAAGCTCAGCCATTTTATATTCATGAACAAATACTGACAATAATGAGTAACATACATTTTGCATGCCAATGCTTACTGAAGCTTTTGTTAATCTGGCTAGGTTTTCGCAGGATTGGCTTACGAAAGCATCTACACACAACTTTGCTGAAGGATTGATCATTGAGACACGTTGTTGGCTATACGTGTATAAAGAGCATGAATGAGCCTACATTGGCTTTGTTTACATGCAGAGAGGTTCATCAATTAATTTAATTGGATTGCATTTTCTGAAGGAAATGTTCATATTTACCTAAAAAAAAAAAAACTTCTGTAGTTTGGTGAAATGATCCATGAAGCAGCATTATTCAGCATTACCATGGCAAGTGTCCTTACTGAATAGAAGGTGAAAAGAACAGACAGACAACCTGTTTTGGGTTTGTTGGTTTTTGTGTGTGTGTGTGTTTCCATACAGGACCAGTTGTGGATGGAGCCCTCTTTAAAGAGTGGCTTTAATATCAATATTTAACGTTACATTTTTTAACTTTTTTATGAAGACATTATTGCCCTCCCAAGAGGGAAGGGGTGGCAGGTGAAAAAAGAAAAACTCCATTTAACTAAAACCACTGGTGTCTGCTTAATTTTCATCATATAATATTACAGGAGTAGTAGTCTCACAAGCCAGACTTCGGTGTGTGCTAGAGAGTCTGGTGTGTTTGGTCAATAAGCACAGCCAAAACCTGCCTACTTTCACACACTGTCATGGCAGATGACCAACCACAGACCTTTTCCGTTAACCTGTAGCCAGTCTCTAAACACACGTCTCATTTACTCACCACTAAGAGCTTCATGTAGAACTCTTTAATAACTTTTAAAGACTTTTTTTGTACTTTGAAGCACTCATTGTGTTGTGGTATTCAATGTTTTCCTGCTGACAACCAGCACAAGACACTTCATATGCACAGAAATACTGAGAACCAATCAAATTGCAGCCTTCAACATTCTGAAGCTTGTGGCCAGAAAAGTGTACACAAGATATCAGAAGCTCAGTATGCCATGGGTGGAGTGTCTGAGGCTGAGACTACATGTTAAATGACTTGTATTTTTTTGTACATATTAAAGGACTAACATTTAAATTTTTTTCAAATAATGCCTTTTTTTTTTCTCAAGGATTTGCCGAATGCAAACAAAGGGAAACATATTGTATTTGATTCCGATGATGAAGTTAATAATGACAGTGAAAACACAACACCCCAAAAAGTGAGCCTTTTTGATGAAGATTCTGATGAAGATGATGGATCAGGATCTGAGGAAAAACAAGACCTCAGAGAAAAGGTGAGAAATCAGAGACGCAGCAGATATTTTTTCAGCATTTTCTTATTGTCCTTCCTGGTTATCATTGTAGTTTTATGATCCTGTTACTTCCTGCTTCTGTCTGGATTGTGTAGGAATTGAAAAAGGCAGGGGGCAGCAAACTGTTCGACAGCAGTGAGGATGAGGATGATGGCACTGAGGAAGATCACTTCAAGATCAAGCCTCAGTTTGAAGGAAAAGCTGGACAGAAGGTCACTTTGAACATTTTGATTACCGTTCAGATGATTTGTATTGGTGTTCTATTGTAGACTTGCTTACATGAATGTTACTCCTTTAGCTCATGGAGTTGCAGTCCAGATTTGGAACTGATCCAAGATTTCAGATGGATGCCAAGTTTCTTGAAAGTGATGAAGAAGGACAGGAGCAAGGTCAGATAATCTTAATCTTGTAAACAAAAAATAATCATCATCTTATGACGAACTCATTCAATAGTAGCTAAATCGAAACCTGCGTAATCAGCACCGCCAAGAGATGTGCGGCTATGAGACAAGCTGACTGTTATGCTAGTACTGGGATATGCTAACATATCTTGCACAGTCGGAGCTGATCATACTGTACAAGGACAAGTCTAAAAACAAGTGCTCTAGAACAAACCTCTATAATTTGGCAGAATTTTCATTAATAAATGTTGACCCAGTCCTCACTGAAAGAAAGTCTGTACAATTTGATAACATATACTTACAGCAGGATCTAAGAGTTTATAGTCATATTAACACTTTCATCATGTTTTAGTAATAACTCTTAATAAAACTTTGTAAACCTTGATAATAATCACTGCAGCAGGCATGAAGAAACCTTCTGCCCTTTTCCAGTTATGAGTACAGCTTAGGGCTGTTATTGGACAGTGATTGCATTTCAGTGTGGCACTATTGCAACACACTGATGAAAGTGAAATGAAATTGAATGTGAATTACATAAACCTCTGACACAAAGTCAGCATTTAATTCTTAAAAAGCAAAATCCGGTTTTGTACTGAATAGATAATGTGACATAAGAGCAGAGCAGTGAAGGCTTTGCTTTTCAGCGTGGTACCTTTTCTGCATGTTACTGCTGTTTGTGTATTGCATTTCACATTTTTTTCACCAGTGTGATTGCTTTTCAGTCGGGCACAGAATCTTCTCCATAGTAGTTCTCCCCTGCTGTATGGCAACTGGTCTCTCTGCCAGTACATCTGTCATGTAACATCACAGGACAGTTGCACACACCTGGAGAAAGGAGTTAACTGCCCATGTCATTCTGTTTTGACTAGAGTTGCCCTAGGATTGTTTTGTTCAATCCAATAATCCAATAATCCAAGACTCTTCTCTTATTCATTTTTGCATAAATATTCATTTTAGATATTGAACCCCTGCAAACACCAGGAGAACAGGAGCTTGTTGAAGAGAAGAAGAAAAATCTGTCCATCCTGCAAAGTGTCCTTAATGTCAGCATTCAGCCAAGTGACGCAAGTAAAGGGGCGACAAAAGGCAAAATCTTCAAGTACGAGTTCTGCTATTCAGGCTGAAAATAAGAGCAAAAGTCAAACTTTTTTCACTATTATATACTGACTGAGTCTGTCTGTCACACTGCAGGGACATTTCAGCTTTGCACTACGATCCCTCAAGTGAGACTCATGCAGCTTTTGAAACCAAGACGGACACGCCAAAAAAAGAAAGGTCTGTTCACCACTGCTCATTTCAGAGTGTGTTTCTGTTGTTGCTCCTCTCATTACTCCTTGTTTACTACTTTCTCTTTTTCTTTTCCACACAGCAAAGCGGAAAGGCGAAAGAAACGAGAGGAGGCCAAGAAGCTTCCAGAAGTTTCTAAGGACATCTACTATGACGTGACTACAGATCTAAAAGAGGCATTTGGGACGGTGAAAGAAATCCAAAATGAAAAGAAGGAAGTTTCATGGGACCAAGATGATGATGAGACCAAGGAAGAAGCACCACAAGAAGACATGCCTGCGTTTTCATTTTCATCTAATCAAGAATCAGAGCCATCAAGCGGATTTAAATTCTCTTTCTTTGGAGATGACGCAGTAACAAAGACCCCTACAACAGGTGAGCATTTTTATTTCTGGTCTTCCATTCACTTAACCAAATATTTACATACCGTAAATTCACGTGTTTTAACATTGTAAAAAACGAGAAATGCTTGTGTGCAGAATGATGTGTAGCAGATTTCCAAATGACTAAAAAAAAAAATCATATCAGCTCGTATCTGCACTCAAGTTTATATACTTGTACATAAACAAGTACATATATTATTAATCATTAAATTTCAATGTAAAAAGGCATATCTAAAATAAAGACCCTTTATACTAAATAAAGCATAATGTTGCTTAGATCTACATTTATCTTTAGTGAATAAAGTAATAATTATGTAATAATATATGACTTCTAGTGTAGTTACACTATAATTTTTCATGTTCTCACCCAGTATATTTACTCTGAAAGGTCTATAAGGTCATCACTAATCAGGACAGTAAGAGTGTGACACTACGCCTGTCAGCAGAAAATTAGTATTGCCCTCTCAGTCTCCAGAACTGATTTCAAACAGCATTTTATAACCAAGAGGATCTACAAGCGCTTTTATTTTTTACATACTCTATGAACACAAACCACTGTTAATTTTATTAACTAAACCTAAAAAAAAAATGTTCATTGATGTCTCTTTTTCCATGATGAAAACTAAATAAAAATTCACACTTGTACCCAAAATCTCTAAATAAAAATGAGACAAAAAATGTCAGTAATTTTTAATTGGACAAAGGTAAGACTTTTTTCCTTATGTTCATGTACATACTTTGCAAAAGTGCGTATATAAAGGAATTAATTGAGACATGTGTGACCTCCAGACCTGCCTCCTTCTCTGCTTATATTAGTAATAAGTTTTATGCTTATAGTCCAAGCGTGTCTGGTAAGACAAACCATTCCAACTATAGTGAAAAAATGTTTTATCCCCTAAAAATTGTTGGATTAATATGATCACTTACTAGCTAGTTAAAGCTAATACCTGATGACTAAATTCACTAGTCAAGTCAAATGGGTTTTTATTGTCATTCCTCTATATAGCTTGTATACATTGGAACAGAATGTCGTTTCTCCAGGACCATGGTGCAACACATACTGTAACAGTACGCAAGACTACATAAAGTGCAAATGCACAACAGTGTGAGACGAGTGCAGGACAAAAAAAATACACAGGACAGTAAATACACAGAACGTGGGCTGTAAATTGTTTGGTAGTGTAGCAGCAAAAAGTGTATCTGTAGCAGCAATAAGTACAGTGTTTCATAAAGTGTCTGCAGCTTTGTGTGGTGTGCAGTGCAATTAATCACTGAGTTTGAAAAAATCATTTTACTGAAATTAGACAGAAATTAATATCAGGTATATGAAAAGTAATAAAGGTGCTCACCTCCTTGTGAAAAAGAGACAGTTAATAATAGCTATATAATAGTTTCAGCAACTGTAGAACTTTAATTTAGCTAACGTACATCACAGGAGAAGCCAGTAATTTCAATGTGAGTTGTAAAAATTTAAATATGGAACATTTTTGCAAACTTAAAAAGAACATTTTAAGGGGATATTAGAAAAAGAATAGTTTTAATATATCAGTTTAATAGTTTTAAATATCAGTTTTTATCAGTTTTAGTGACTAAAATTGATAAAAACTGATATTTGATTAAAATGTTAAGTTTTTACATGAACTCCATCTGGTCTGAAAAACAAAAGTAACATAACGGCTAAAATGTGACTAAAACTATTATTTATTTTTGTCAAAAAACTACAAGACTACAACCAAATCCTAATCAGGTGATAAAAATTTACACTGAAGAAAAGCTTAAGAAAAAGTGTGAATAGTATAGCAAAAGTGACAGCTGCTCAGACACTGATTCATACATTCTAACAAATGATATTGAACAAAAAATATTTCCAAATATGATGCTTAACAGGCCAAAATCAAAGAAAAGTTGTGTTTCTTTTTTGTACATAGTTTTGGGATTTTTGTCAGTTTTCCTAACTGAAGTGATAAAGCTGTGAAACATGGTTGAAAGGTTCATGCTCATGTTGTGAATTGATCATATCACTCCTCCCCTTCATGATGACCTGCATGTTGATGGTGTTGAATTTGTTGTGTTCAGATGAATACAAAGTTGAGACTATAAAAGGGGCCAAAGTGGCTTGGCAAGTAGATCCTCGATTCCAGGACAGCAGTTCAGAGGAGGAGGAGGAGGAGGAGGATGCGGAGGAAGAGAAAGAAGAAAAGGAAGAGGCTGCCTTGGTCACTACAACTGAGTAAGAATCAGATCGCAGCAACAACTGCAGCGTGAAAGATGTTAGCTGTTACTTTTTGTCACTTTGCGTCAACATAAACTACAACTAAAATTAATAATATCTTTATCTTCGTAAACCTAGACTTGTGAGCCATCATAAAACAAAATGGCACGACTCTTCATGAGCTGCTTATAAATGGTCACCCCAGACTTTTGCTACTAGGGTTTGAAAAATTTTTTTTTGTTTGTTTGTTTTCTCTCCGCCTGCTAGGATTTTCTTGTCAGCAATGTTGGCACCTCTGATATGATTGCGTAATGAAGGAATAAAGTTTATTAGTAGTAATGAAGTTTAATTTCACAGTATTGTCTGTCAAATATAGTTAGAGCTAGATTACTGTACTTAGTGAATCAGCTGTATGATGTAACTCAATACTTTTGTTATTACAGACAGCCGGCCCCGAAGAAAAAGTTTTTCTTCTTCTTTGAGGATGACATCCGGTTGAAGGGTAAAATATTGACTTTTTT
This sequence comes from Pangasianodon gigas, assembly GCA_022758105.1. NCBI lineage: Eukaryota > Metazoa > Chordata > Actinopteri > Siluriformes > Pangasiidae > Pangasianodon > Pangasianodon gigas. The sequence continues at coordinate 13,642,165 of CM040473.1, forward strand.
TTCGTAAATTAAACTATAGTTTCATTTTGCTTTTTTAGATGTTTGATGTTTGACTGTGTGTAAATGTCTGTCCTCAGAGGGACCTCGTATGTTCTGCAGACGTGAGAAACTGGAGGATCAGAGAGAAGCATGGGAGGAGAAGAGGAAAGAACTGCGAGAGGTGGGAGATTCTGGAAACTTCTTCTGTTGTCTCTGAAGCTTTTTATGTGCCACTTTTTTTGGGCTTGGTACTAGAGCTTTTGACACAAAAAAACTGGAACTGGGGCTTTTCTCTTGGTCACTGGTCCAGTACAAACAATTACATTTGTATGATTAGTGTTGATCGCTGGTTTGTTTTGGGTTTGTTTGTACTGTCAACATTTTTATTTTTCAACCCGAATTAACTAAATTCAAAGGATATGGAACCACATACGTACATTTTATGGCACAAATGCACCATGAACAGAATAACTTTTGCTTTTTCATAACATGAAGTGTAAAGATTAAAGATACTTAGTGTTTTTTCCTTTTTCCATGCGTTACACAAAAAAGCAAAAACAAACAAAAAAAAAATGCGTAACTGCTTGTTCCAACATTATATGGCTTTAGGAGTGAGCAGAAAAACATAGCTTTGTTTTGTGGTGTTCTTTGCCTCCCCCTCAACTGGAAATATAGGGCTATGTGTTATCACGCTTACACCATTTTCCTAACAGCATTTAAAAAAAGGAATCTATCATAACTGAATGATATAAAACAGCAAGAATTGTCATTTTATTTATTTCTACTCAAGAATGGACTCGAACAGGACAGTGGAACTTGTAAAGGTAGAATTGACTATACCATCATTATGGTACCTAATGACATCGTTGTTAGGTTTAATGTGGGAGAAATGCTAAGTAGAACCATGGTATGATGTCAAGGCTTCATAAATACTGAATTTATCATCATTTTCACAGGATTACCGCAAGAAGCACAAAGATGCCAAAAGACGATTCAAGATGACAACAAAAACCTGAACCACAACAAGAACGCATTGCCCGACGTTGCTTAAATAAAGAGTTTTATTATCAAAGTTTTGTTACCACAGAAACAATGAATATTCAGTTTTCTTTCACTGCTGTAATTTAATACCTCAACATTCTCAACATATTTGTGCCTGTGAATTAAAAGCTGTGTAAATAAATTTGTTTTCACAAGGGCTGTGTCTCATTCCAAAATTATACCATGTACATTTCACTGTGATCAATGATCTGATGTGTGAAAGATGTACTTATAATAGCGCACAGCTGTTTCGGTGTGATACAACTTGCCTGATGAGTACTGTTCTAAACTGGTCAATTTTTATTATGAATATCATAAATACACTCACTGGCCACGTAGGAACACCTGTACATCTGCACTTTCATGCAATTATCCAATTGGTCAATCATGTGGCAGCAGCACAGTGCTTAAAATCGTGCAGATACAGGTCAAGAGCTTCAGTTAATGTTCACATCAAACATCAGAATGAGGAAAATATGTGACTTTCACCGTGGCATGTTTGTTGGTGCCAAACTGTAGTTTCTCCTGGGATTTTCATGCACAGCAGTCTCTAGAGTTTACACAGAATGGTGAGAAAAACAAAAAAACATCCAGTGAGCGGCAGTTCTGTGGTGAGAGAGGTCAGAGCAGAATGGCTAGACTGGTTTGAGCTGACAGGAAGGCTACAGCAACTCAAATAACCACTCATTACACAAATGGTGAGCAGAAAAGCATCTCAGAACAGCAGAAGACATATTTCAGGTTCCACTCCTGTCAGTTTTTTTTTTTTTATCCCAGTCTGTGTAAATTCGAAAGACTCAAACCAGCCCATCTGGCACCAACAGCCATGCCATGGTCAAAGTCCCTGAAATTACTTTTATTTCCACATTCTGTTGCTTGATTTGAATATTAATTGAAGCTCTTGACCTGTATGTACATGATTTTATGTATTACACTGCTGCCACAGGATTTGCTGTTAGGATAATCGCATGAATGTACAAGTGTTCTAATAAGTGATTGAATATATAGTAAACCTATGAATCAAAGTGGCTATACATTATACCCCTAGTTTTCACCACTAGATGTCAGAGTTACTGTAGCATCTGTACATTGCCAGCGTTCCCTCAGTTTGAGCCATTACTTCCTTGATTCTTTGAAAAAATTGTCAACTTTGATGACCCCCAAACTTCAACCTTCTTCCATTTTAGTACAGTATATGCATTGCTGAATAGGTTCTGGGTTGTGCATCTTGCAGAAAAGTCAGAACATAGTAACCATTATTAGACATGTTCAGTTCTGAGTCGTGTCTCTAAGCCACTCCTCTGCACTTGGCTGGAGTACAGACTGTTCATGCTGTATCCATGCATGAACATTTACAACTGCTGTACCCACACTAACAATGTCAAACAACCGTGTGTGTAACAGATAGCTGTTTTGGCCTTGTCCTACTTTACACCAGCCTGCAACAGCCATTTGCCAAAGTGTGTGTGTGTGTGTGTGTGTGTGTGTGTGAGTATATAACACCTTTATTGTTTGCTATCAGTTTGCCACTCAGCCTTATCAGCAGATAGAGGCCATTTCCATTCACTAGTTTGTTCAACTGGCTTGTTCCATTTTAGCAAAAACTAAAAAACTGGTACACACTAAAAGTATAAGTATACAAAAAAGTATATACTTTTCCAACAAAAACCTGTATGTGCTTTCATTCAACAAACTTGAAAATATTTGTGTAAAGATTTTAAAATTCATTTTGCCTGGGTCAGTTTTAAAAAAAAAGGCATGACATTTGTGTACCTGCAAATAAGTTCTTCTCTTATTTACACTCCCACTGTACACACATACATCCCCAAGTATGCAAATGACATTTCGGGCATCTGTTAACATTATTAATTAAAATAATTAAAATGAATTGCATAGCTATAGAATTTAAAGATATGGTCCGGTATCAGTGGAAAATTTATTGCAAAGTAGTGAACGAGATGACTTGATTTAGTGAATACAGCCTCAGCATAAGGCTTTTGGAAGTATAGCCAGTTAATAATGCCAGTTTTTACCCAATACACTGACATTTTTTTATCTAAATGGATCTAAATGTAAGTACACTGTGAATCTAATTCAAGCTTAACCATCAATGGTTAAGAAACACATAGATAGATAGATAGACAGATAGTCTACTTTATTGATCGTGCGATGGAAATTGTTAATAATCAGTGCAGAACCTAAAAACAAGTCTTCATTCGATCCAAAAATTTCCCTTTAAGCCAAACATAGTTGATCAGCTCAGATATGTTTGGTGTTTGAACCTTTGCACTGGATCTACATGGTTAATGTTGCTAACAAGGAAGGAATGTCTATAGCTACCAGTTCATAGCATGGGAAGTAATTTGACTGAATTAACAGATTCACACTGAATGTTAATTCACAAACCAGAAAACAAGCCATTCTTGTGTGAGACAATAATACCACAAACTGCTATGTATACAAAACACAAAATCAGTTGTGGCCTAATGGTTAGAGTCTAGGACTTGTAACCCGAAGGTGAACCTGAAGGTGAACCTGAAGGTTGTGGGTTCGAGTCTCAAGTCCGGCAGGGATTGTAGGTGGGGGGAGTGAATGACCAGCGCTCTCTCCCACCCTCAATACCACGACTGAGGTGAGACCCTTGAGCAAGGCACCGAACCCCCAAACTGCTCCCCGGGCGCCGCAGCAAAAAAGGCTGCCTACTGCTCCGGGTGTGTGTTCACGGTGTGTGTGTGCACTTGGATGGGTTAAATGCAGAGCACAAATTCCAAGTATGGGTCACCATACTTGGCCGCAAGTCACTTCACTTCACATCTATTAACATTATGTTTATTAACATAAATGTGACCAATTTTTTATATTTTAATAATCTCTCTCTTTCATAAAGGGTGAACCTTTAGCAATTTATCCATTAATTGACATTATTTGATTGGCCAAGAGATGTTTAATGTCTGTTTCTTCTTCGGTTTTGCACTAAAGCTACAATGTAATGTTAGCTTAGCTTGTCTCATAGCTTAGCATTGTATGAACTGCATGCCTAAATCAATACACATTCACCTCAAATTCATTGAGTTGTTCGGTATGTCAAACAGATTTGTTTATGTGGTTTATGACTCACTGTTATCTATAAAAAATTGAAAATAAGGATGTAACAGAGCTTTTATAAAATAGCAGTAGCAGCCATACATATGTTTCATGTTACTTTATCAAACTGTTTACAGTAAGCACAGTATATTACTGAGGTAAATGATGTCTTTGGAGGTAAGTGTGTGATGATTTAGCCATGAGGTTTGGGCTAAATAATGCTAAAATTGCAGCTGTAAGCTTTGCTTACTTGTAAGCTACCCTCAAAGCTGTTCTTTGTTTGTTAGCAACATTAGCTTCATAGCTGCAGTACAACACCGAAGAAGCAAAGTTCTGACATCACACATGTTTTAGATAATCAATTTGTTGGTTATGTTTTTGGTCAGTTATTTGAATATCTTAATATGCTTCGAATGCTTTCCACTCAAGAACATATCTGCTTTTTCTGCTGTCAGTGAAGTGTGGCTGACTCTTCATGCTAAGGCTGTCATTCATGGTGTTAAAGCATTGTTTATATTCAGTACTGAGCTCATTGCATGTGAGGATATGCACGTTTACGATATGTTCTGTTCTAGCCCTCCCCCCCTCTGTCATCCATAAACAGGAGGTTTCCTATCTCACCGCAGAGGAGGAGGAACAGCTGCTCTCAGTTACACAACACTGACTCCACGTAACCTTCTGATGCCATTTTGTGTTAGTAAAAGCAGAGGTAATGTGTTCTCCAGTTCCCAGTTCCCAAGTAAAATATAAGTCAAGTGAAAAAAAAAAGTGGAAAAGGAGACATGCTGAATTTTGTGGTTAGTGGTGACCATTTTGAGACCATTTTCTCTTTAGTCTTTGTTTCTTCAAAATTTCCCCCACTCATTAACTCTTGGCAGCCACAGACATTACTGTTTTTTTTTTTAAGTTAATGATCTGCTTTCTTTCATAATTACACGTCATGAGGAATGCTCTTATGGTAAAGTACTCATAAACATAAAAACATGATTTTTACATGGTTAACAACAATTAGATAGATAAATTTAAAACATTAATTAAAAATCTCTTAGAAAAGAGCATTTTTTGCCTGTCCTAGACCCTATGATTTTCAAATATAATCATTAAAATACTTCAAAAATCGTGTTATTTTTAGATTAATGTGTCAATCCATTTAACATCTCATGCTCGAAACCTTTGTTGTTGTTATGCCCCACAACATTCACTCACCCTTGTTACCTGAACACATTCACCCCGATGAAATACACTCTATGGCCAAAAGTATGTGGACACGTGACTATTGCAGCCTTCTCCAAACCATTGCCATAAATGTGGAAGCACAGAAAGTCTTTTCATAAGAGTAGAGGTTATTATAACAATAAATGGAGGACTAAATCTGGAATGGCATGTTCAACAAGCTCATATGGGTGTCCCATATGCCCAAAATGGCAAATATATTAACCTTTTAATGGTCTTAACAACAAACTATTGGTCAGAAAATTAGCAAGAATGAAACAATTGCACTCCTGAGAGCCCCTGTGCCACCATTTGCTGGTTTACTTTTGCTGCAGTGAACTGTTTGGGGAAAAGCTAGAAACAGGGATTCTATTCACTTCAATTCACTTATATAGTCTGCTTGTATGCAAAGGTAAAAATCATGATAATGATTAAAATGTTTGATGTAAAATTCAAACTAACACATGTCTGGGTGTATAAAATTGTATATAGGTGTATAAAGGTGTATAAACACCTGATGCAGCCCATCAAGGGCCGCAAAGCTTAAACATTTAAAGAAATTAAAGGGAAAGGCTCTCCCATACTAACTCCCTTTGTCTATTTGTTTAATTCTTGCTCATTTCCTGACCAATGATTTGTTGTTAAGATCATTAAAAGCTTAATATGTTGCCATTTTAGGCTTGGCCATTTTTTTTATTTTTTTTTTGCCCAGGAGTGTAATACGTACTCACAGACCCTCATGGGTAAAGGTGTAAAGATGTTCCTAGGCCATTTTCAGTCATTTATTGAACATATTAACGTATGTGTTATTCTGCACAGATTATTTTCAATGGTTTAAAATGTTGCTTTTTGCATTAGTTGCCTTCATGTTTGGCACCCCAGCCTGTTCTTTCCTCTTTTTGCCTCTTCTTTACTTTCTGTTTGCTGCCCAATCGTTGACTTTAGGAATCATTTCAATGTGTTTGCAAGTGTGCACACACCAGTGCTTCATAAAATTCCTTTCCAAGACAGAATATACTCAACAAATACCAGATCCCAAGGACAGAGCTGGACTGTGTGTGTGTGTGTGTGTGAGAGAGAGAGAGAGAGAGAGAGAGAGAGAGAGAGAGTCACATGATTCTGAGGGGAAGGCATGAATCGCACCAGAATAACAACCCATCCCCCACTGACACACAGACACACATGCTTGCAAGGAGTCCCAAAAAGCATGAATGCCTTTAATGTGTATGCAGACTTTATAAATAGGACTGAAAGCTGAGCAGCTGGGCTGATGTTAAAATATGTATAAGTATTGCTTATCCCATATGCACCAAGACACACTGAGGCATTATCTCAGCTGCAAACTATCCATCCATGCACACTGTAGCAACTGTGTTGACATCTGCTGCTATAGTTAAGCCTGACAAAAAAAGTGTTGCGCAACAGGTCTACAACCATGTGCCTGTGCTGCTCTTAAACAACAGCTCCTCTCGCGTGCCTGTACTTTTCCACCCTTTAAGGGCCTCATTTTTTTTCTACCCCCACCCTTTTCCATGAGCCCTCCCCTTTCAGTTCTGAATTCAGCAATAGCTGTGACCCTTGTACAAGTTTATATTCAAGCTAAAGGTTCGGATAACACAAGTGTCAGCATGATAGGGCTATGCTAATACGAGCACTGTTGTCAGTAGGGCTTTAGAAGGCGTTTTCCTCTCTGATTGGCTGGCTTTATCTTTGTAGGCATCTCCTATGTGTGTGTGTGTGTGTGTGTGTGTGTGTGTGTGTGTGTGTGTGTGTGTGGGCATGTTTTTATAGCTTGGTGGGGACCAAATGTCCCCCACAAGGATAGGAATATCTGACAGTTTTGATCTTGTGAGGACGCTTGGCTGGTGAAAAAAAAAAAACCCTTTTAGGTTTAGGTGTAGCCAGAGCATTAATCTGTTGCATTAATAATTTTGTGGTCGTCATAAGTACACTTCCACACAGAATGTTATTTTTACGTACTATGTAGTATGGTAGTATGAGGTTTGGGATGTAGCCTCTGTTTTTCTGCAATAACGCAAACCTCTTCCCCTTTAAAATTTTACTCCAAACTATGTGTTTCCTATTAAAGAAAAACCAAATGTGACATTTCCCAACATCAGCAAGCGTTTGTATGGCTCTGTACAGACTTTGCAGGTCTAGTCTGTCTTTCTTAAGGCAGAAAGCTTTAACAGTCAGTGAAGGGGTGTGTGTGCACTACACTTGATGGTTGTTACCTGAGGCAAACATAAGTTGTTTTTCTTGCTTTCATGAAAATAATAATATTCTTTATTTATAGATTTGCATATAAAAGTCAAAAAAATTATTTATGAATATATTTATTCATGAACCAATCCACAATCACTTATGAATTAACTATGAATCTATAAAACAAGCACTAAAGGTCTACACTATATACAATACACTATATGGCCACTGTGTGTGACACCTGACCATCACACCCATTTGTTCTTGTTGAAAATCCCATTCCAAAGCCATGGGCAAGCCATGTGAAGTTGTTCCCCCTTTGCTGTTATAATAACCTCCACTCTTCTGAGAAGTCTTCACATTAGATTTAGGAGTGTGGCTGTGGGGATTTGTGCCCATTCATCCTCAAGAGCATTGATGAGGTGTTCCAGTTCATCTCAAAGGTGTTCAGTTGGGTTGAGGTCAGGACTCTGTGCAGGCCACTCGAGTTCTTCCACATCAACCTTGGCAAACTATGTCTTCATGGATCTCGCTTTGTGCACAGGGGCATTGTCATGCTGGAATGGGTTCGGGCCTCTTAGTTGCAGTGAAAGGAAGTCTTAATGCTACAGCATAGAAAGACATTCAAGACAATTGTGTGATCCCAACTTTGTGGCAACAGTTTGGGGAAGACTGGGTGTGATGGTCAGGTGTCCACATACCTTATAGTGTATTTGCCTCCTTCTGTCCAAAATATAAACTGAGGCAGCAGGCTAGAAGCCCTTGTCTGCCATCAATAAAGTTGAAATCTTTGAATCTGTCCAGTGACTCAGGTAAGTTGTGTCAATTGAGCGCAAATGCACAGCCAGATCATGTAGCCCAATACTACTATTCCAAGTACTGAAACACTGGAAATCTTCAGCGCATACTGAATGAGATTGAAAAGGACTCACTGAACCTTATTGACTCACTCAAAAAGGTTTAGTCATGCACAAACTAAACAGATCTAGCCATTGCATTATTACAACGATACTGGGTTTTAGAAACCACAACCATGGATGAAGTTACACAGAATACAGCGCAGACCAATTGGTGCCACTGAGCCAACCCAAAACACTAAAATAGTTCATTTCAGATCAGGGTGTGACCATGTTTTCACAATTGCTTGTGACCATAGATCTGGAAGATGTATTTCCACATTTCAGTTGCTGTGTAAAACAACTGATTTCTCTGCTTTCACATCAGCGGAGTGGCACTGGGTTGCTTTGAAACCCAGGGTGATACAATTGTGTGCTAGTTGCCTTAGAGCCCCTACAACACCAGGGTCTGTGAGTATTCCCTTATCTGGATGATTGGCTGCTGGACAACAGGCGCAACAGCAGGTTAGCAGTCAAACAAATGTGATGATCTTGCATGTGGAAGCGCTATTGCAAAAAGAGTCATATGACTCCTTCATGGACTGCTCAAACACATGAGGATTGACTTACATGCTCTGTGATCCTTCTTAATAGAAGACAGCGTCATCATATTAATAATTCTATCAATCTATCTGCTCTTGCAGATGAGACCAGCCTTGTGTCCAGTCATGGCTCTCAAGCTCTATGTGGAGGTGAGCAGTTGGCAAATCACTGACCAGCTGTTTGTGTGCCTTGGGGGCACCATAAAGGGCCTCCGCTGTTTAAAATAATGGAAATTGTGGAAATAATAAAAATGAAGCTAATTAGCTATAGCTAATTGTTCGGTCATTTGAAGTAGTTAGTAGATTTGAAGGTTGACTGGCAGTGGGTTGTTTGTGGTGTGTGTGCATGTTATGTGTCTGTAGCTGAGTGGTGGTGGGGTAGAAGAAATCAAGTGGCCTACAGAGCCATGACCTCAACCCCACTGAACAAATCTGGAACAGGAAGTTCAAAAAGCACATATGGTTGTTTTGGTCATATAGTGTATTTTGTCTCACTGTAGTCTCTATGTCAAAGTATGTTTTATTAAATATTCCTTATTAAAGGAGTATTTTGGCCTGAAATTATTTACCACAGTTTTCCTCCTTACATATATAGTCAATCAGTCAAGGCATGTCAAGACATGTTTTATGTCTGACGCTTGCTTCTTGAATTTTACACTGGCTATTGGTGGTAATAAATAAGAAAAGCTTATAGCTAGTAAGATAGTATAGATAGTATAGTATAGATAGTATAGCTAGAAAAGCTTAAGTTTAGCATTGTGCAAAGTGCATGTTTAAATCATCACACACTTGCCTCAAAAGACATTGGTTGCCTGAGCAGAATCATTCTTACACATAAGTTTAAAAAATACCACCACTGTATTCCCATCCAAAATGATAATCATTTCTAACATACAATTTAACATTGAGGCCTGCTACCTGAGTCTGATGCTTGCACAGACAATATGACACTACTCCTGTTTTTAGCTCTGTGCTTGTCCCTAGTCCATTATTATAGGAAAAATGTATCATACAAAGTTCAAATCATACAAATCACATAAGCAATCATCTTTAAGATATTAAACACCTTGTTTCAGTTTGATTGTGTGTGATTTAGACTTGCACTTTGCACAGTGATAAACTGGTAGCTATAAGCTTCCCTTATGTGTTACGTACATTAGCCTGGTAATGCGAGACTAAATAAGCAAACAGTATACATGTCCTAGTTGAACGAGTACGTCTGGGTTAGCGGGATTTGTGTTAATGTCATTTTTTAGCTGAACAGTTCCTTTAAGATCACCCTGTATGATAGTGAGAGCATGTTATAACCAGTTGGTCACATTTATGGTGAAAATTCTGTAGTGCTGTTTTTACACTGTGACTGTTCTCAAACAGGAATGGCTTGTTTTCTAGTGTGTGTATCAACATCCAGAGTCAGTCTGCTTCAATTAAATTACTTTTTATCTGAGACAAACGACAGTCAGAGGCCTAACTGAATCATTTTGGTCTACAAAAACAGACGGGATAAAATATCTGAATGGACAGTTGAACAGATAGACAAACTGTGACTCTCTGTGATGTCAGTATCATTCATTAACTCGTTCAACATCTGTAACCATTTATCTGCTTCAGGGTTGCAGTGAAGCTGGAGTCTATCCCAGCAATGCTGGACATGACTCCAGTTCATCATAGGGCATTACAGAGACACACAAGCACTCGCTCAGTCATCAGTGCTTAGTAATGGATAATGGTTACTTGTTAATTAAAAATACTGAGAAAACATTCAACTTCCAAGTTTACATCAGTGGTAACTCAGTCAAGTTCTCGGTTGGTGCATGGAAGGTTTAAATCCCAGGACTACCAGAGCACCACTAAGAAAGACCAAGCATACACTATGTAATGAAGGTATATTGTGATATACTACTAAATACCATTTAATATATTTTATTTTATAAATATACTGTATACACTACCTGGGTGCCACAGTGGAGCAGGGTCTGCTATTTTAGAATAGTAATGAATATATTAACATAATGAAATAACACACATGGAATTATGTACTAACCAACAACTAAATGTACTAATAACTAAATAAAGCTAAGCTTTTTTTTCTATAAACTCTTGATGAAGCTTTGCACACTTCTCAACCAGCTTCATGAGGGAGGTTCACCCGAGAGGCTTTTCTTAAAGTTCTCAAATAGTCGGAGTTCCTCACTGCTTACCCTAATTTTTAAATGAAAAAAAAACTTGTACAGGGAAACAATTTAATTTGAATTTGAAGGAAGCCTATGCTAACTCAAATAACCACTCTTTACAACCGTCTTGAGCAGAAAAGCATTACAAACCCCCCAAAACATGTCAAACCTTAAGGCGAATGAGCTATAACACATACCATTCTGTGTAAACTCCAGAGACTGGTGTGTGGATGAAAATTCCAGGAGATCAGAAGTTTCTCAAAGTCACTGAGATCATATTTACCTCAATCTGATGTTTGATGTGAACACTGACTGAAGCTCTGTATGATTTTATGCATTGTGCTGTTGCCACATGATTGACAGGATAAGTGCATGAATTAGCAGGAGTCTATGTGTTCCTATTAAATTGACCAGTGAGTGTATCTAATAATCAGTGTGCTTTTTGTCTCGTTTTGTGGCCATTCTGACAGTCAGAAAGCACCAGTTTTGTTTTTAAAGTCAAATAAATGCTGTGCCATGTGTCTCGTACATTGGTGAAGGCCTATATGATTAACATGAGAAGAAACCCAACAACAACAGTGTGTCTGATTGTGTCTGAACATAAGGACTGGCCACACAAAACAGTTAGTTGCACCCCTAATAATTACATGTCCTGGTTTAGCAACATTAGCTAACCTATAGATACAGCATTAAAGTTAGCCAGCTAAGTGGTTAGCTTAACTAATGCTACCTTTTGAGCAGTAGCTATGTAAATAGTAGCTAGCCAATTTCATTAACAAGCTAACTAATCTTGGGATGACTGCAATAAAAAACCCAAGTGTTAACAAGCTAGCTAAGTGTGGATTAACTTTTGTATTATGTAATTAAAATTACTGTTTTGTAATGGCAGTTATAGTGGAGAATATCTGGACTCGTCCTGGGAGTTTAATGGGTTAATACAAGCAAAAATTAGATTATTTGCTTCTATACCATTCTTCATATGGCAGATAGACAGCAGTAAAAGTGCAGAATTCTGCATGGATTCATGACATTTAGCACATCAACTCAACCTGGTAAGTAGGAGGAGGTCCGTTGTTAAAGGAGAAATAGAGGGAAAGAAGGTCAGATGCATTGACGGTGTCCTAAAGAAAGTGATTAGGGAGGTTAGAGAGAGAGACAGAGAGAGAAAGAGAGAGAGAGACAATCAGTTGGGATCGAGCGTCCTCTTTACATCATCACATTGAATAATCCCAAGAGCAGCAGCTGAGGGGGAGGGGAGAAGGTCTGCTTTCTCCATGGTAAACTGAGAGGCCCTGCTCTAATCATAAAACCTCATCAACTGTGTATGTCCTTTAGATGGTTTTTCTTGAATCCTAAATGTCAGTCACATATACCTTTTACATTTACATGTACAACATTTAGCAGATGCCCTTATCCAGAGTCACACACAATCTAAGGGTGTAATCATATACTGAATTCCGAAGAGATTTTTGCTTTCATGCAGGCAAGCTGTCTGATATAATGCTTGTGGGACAAAGACTACATTCATTAACATGAAATTGCAGCATTAATTAATTAATTAATTAATTAATTAATTAATTAATTAATTAATTAATTCATCCTTAGTAACTGACTTGTCAGGGTTGTGATGGGTTGAATTAGGCTACTAGTTTATTTATATTTAACTGCGTGTGCAGGACTGCAAAACTGTCTCACATAGAGTATACCTCTAGTTGAGCTCAGTTATGAACTGGAGTGATGTAGCTGAGGTTGAGGAACTGTCAGAGCCTGAATTCACACACCATGCTAACACTGCTGCCATTTCTACCAGCATTTTCCAGTGTTACAAATGTAGATTCACACACTGCTAATGTTGTTTATCATAGACTGACATTTTCTTGATATATTTTGGACTAATGGAAGTAATAGGAACTAGTGTACGCTACAGTTCAGCACGTTTGAAAATTCAGCATGGCCCAAGAATCAAAACCCTGACCTAGGAGTATGGTAGCTTCCCCCCCCAAACCCCTTTTTTTCCTTTAATTTGTCATCAATATGTACACTATATGGCCAAACGTATGTGGACACCTGACCATCACGCCCATATGTGGGCCTTCAGCAAACTTTTGCCACAAAGTTGGAAGCACACAATTGTATAGGATCAAGGATAGATTACCGAACGGGCCTACCAGGCACAGGCCCAGGGCCCCAAGGAGTCAGGGGGCCCCAAAGCCAGAGCCTCCGCATAAAGTCGCTCTTATGCGGAGGCTCTGGCTTTGGGGCCCCCTTACTAAAGGACAGTCACCCTGGAAAACTGAAGAAATAGCCTACACATTAACTTTGAAGATGTCACAAGCAAGAAACCATCATTACATCATTACATCTTCAAAGTGAGCTACTCACTTCAGGTTTCTGTATGACTTTGGGGACCGAATCCTTTGTTATTGTTGCTATTCAATATGGGAGCCTTTTTGTTTGTCCTTATGCCTAGGGGCCCATTGTCTCATAATCCGTCCCTGTATAGGATGTCTTTGATAGCTGTAGCATTATAATTTCCCTTCACTGGAACTAAGAGGCCCAAACCTGTTCCAGCATGGCAATGCCTCTGTGCACCAAGCAAGGTCCATGAAGACATGGTTTGCCAAGGCTGGAGTGGAAGAACTCGAATGGCCTGCACAGAGCCCTGACCTCAACCCCACTAAACACCGTTGGGATGAACTGGAATGCCGACATGCCCCAGGCCTTCTCAAATGACATCAGTGCCTGACCTCACTAATGCTCTTGTGGCTGAATGAACACAAATCCCCACAGCCACGCTCCAAAATCTAGTGGAAAGCCTTCCCAGAAGAATGGAGGTTATTATAACAGCAATGGACTAAATCTGGAATGGGATGTTTAAAAAGCACATATGGCTGTGATGGTCAGGTGTACACAAACTTTTGGCCATATAGTGTATCTCTGTCTGACACACTGACTGTAGACTCACATGGGGATGCAAAATTCTATGGTAATATATCAAGAGTCCAGAAAGTTACTCCAGGGCACTTACTCTCACTTAATCTCACACTGAAAATGTGAGAATCTAACCTTTAATTGCAATAAATGTGTGGTAAAAAACCCTTTTTAAACAAAATCATGTTTCACAATTTATGACACCCCTGCATTTAGTATATTGTGTAACCTCCCTTTGCTAACACAACAGCACTGAGTTCTTTTCCTGTAGTGTTTGAATACAGAGCTAGGAACCTGAGATCACTCCTCAATACAGAATCTCTCCAAATCCTCCAGAGTGCTAAGTTCTATCTAGTGGACTCTCCTCTTCAGCTTAGCCCACACATTTTCAATGGGGTTTAGGTCAGGAGACTGAGAAGCCATGCCAGAAGCTTGATTCTGTAATCATTGGAACATTTTTGTGTGGATTTTGGATCATTGTCCTCTTAGAAGATAAACTACGTCCCAGTTGTAGCTTCTTGGTAGAGACATTCAGATTTTCATTTAAAATCTCCTGATACTTCATGGAGTCCATGATGCCATGAAACCAGGTTTTCCAGGGCCATTGGAGGAAAAAAAACCCACAACATCAGAGCTCCTCCACTATATTTAACAAGTTCTTTTCTGTATAGCCATCGACCTTTTTACACCAAACCCACCTTGAAAGTTTGTTGCCAAAACAGCTCTATTTTTGTCTCATCTGACCATAGAACTTGGTTTCAGTTAAAGTTCTAGTAGCGTTTAGCAAACCCCAGGCACGTACATTTGTGGTTAGATGAAAGAAAAGGCTTCTTCTGACATGCCTTCCAAATAGTTTGTTTACATGAAGGTGGTGTCTGATTGTAGATTTGGAGACTTGGTGACCCCAAAATGCTGCCATCTTTTGTGAATATCCAACCATGTTCCTTCGAGAAATTTTTGCATCTCTAAGCATCTAAGCATCTGTCATCTTTCAGGCAGGTTCATTACAGCTTGTTTTCTTTAAAACCTGTTTTAACGATTGCTCTAATAGTGGATATGGCTAATTTTCAGGTGTCTAGCTATGTTCCTAGCTATTTGCTGATTTATGAAGGCATGTAGATTAATGAAAAGAGAATTTGGCCTCTTTGTAATTTCATTGAAACAGGAAGACATGGATGACAATGTATGAGTTCTAAAACCCTCAGCTAATTAATCACAAAGACATTTGTTCATAATATTTTTTTTCTGTGTTATGCATTTTGAGATGCTTTTATGCTCATCACGGTTATAAAGAGTGGCCATTTGCGTTACTGTAGCCTTCCTGTCTATTTGAACCAGTCTGGCCGTTTTCCTTTGACCTCTGTCATCAATGAGGGATTTCTGCCTGCAGAATCGTGGCCTACTGGATGTTTTTTGTTTTTTTGTGCCTTTCTGCATAAACTCTAGAAGCTGTTGCACGTGAAAATCCCAGGAAATCAGAAGTTTCTGAAATACTCAAACCAACAGCCATGCCACAGTCAGAGTCACTGAGATCACATTCTTCCCCATTCTGATGTTGATGTGAACATCTCTTTACCTGCATCTGCATGATTTTATGCATTGCGCTGCTGCCACATGATTGGCTGACTGGATAACTGCATAAATGAGCGGGTGTACAGGGTGTCCCAAAAACGTCTCCATACATAAGGGACTATGTAGGCCAGCACCACTTCAGTTGTGCCTTCGTCAGTGGATGTTCATGGACGTCCACTTCTCAGTTGGTCTGCAACACTACCAGTCTTTTTGAATTTGTTAATAAGTTTGGCAACAGTGTCATGTGTGATGGGCTTGCCATGTTTCCTAGCTTGCAACAGCTTCCCAATCCAGCCATGACAATGATTTCAATATGTTCTTCTTTTGTCAAAGGCATTCTTAAAGGCTATCTGAAAAAATATACATCATATAAGCTAAGTATGAAAAATTTTGGAGGACATTTTGCTCAAAAATTGTTAATTTCCCCTATGTATGGAGACTACAGGTATTGCTAATAAAGTATTTCGTTCTAATTGGACATGAAGCTCAAAAGACAAAGTCTGAATCTGCCAAACCACTTTTATGCTAAGTTACATTTGTGAATGTGTTTTTTTTTGTCTGAGAATCTTAAATTATATAACATGATCTTCACTAATAAATGTAGAGGTAGCAAAGGTAGTTTCCATGGAAACAAGGTGTTTCAGAATACTCAGAACATAGTAAGTTGTATGAAGTGTATGAAAGTAAAAGTTGTATGAAGTAAAAATTTAATCAAATCACGTGGAATTTGGTATCACGCAGACACACAAATTACATATTTCAAGGTTCCTTATTTGCTTTATTGCTTCAGCAGGGATTTGTGCAACTATACATATGACTCATATTCTTTATTCAGCTCACAGCTCACTTCTGACTTTGTCTTAAACTTCCCTTTTCTTTAGAAACTTTGTGCACTAAACTGCATTTTTGAAATTAGTTTTCATACTTTATTTACATTGCTGCTGCTGTACTCTGATGCTAATTTTATATGTATCTCTTTATTACTGTAGTACTTTTGATGTCAGTATGACCAGCATTACATTTATTCAAATACGTTCTGTTCAGTGCAGTTTAAATCAGTGAAGTTCAACTCATTGCTTGTGCATAATTACTGCATGCTAGAAAGCACTGTTTTGATGTGACACACCTATGAAAATGAAGCTTTGTGACATGTCAGAGCAAGTGTGGAGGGGCAGGACGGCTTGCTTTTTTATCAAAGATTGCAGTGTGTTATGTGAAGTGCTGTACATGAGCCAAATCCCACCCCAGTCCAGCAAACATTCAGTTTAATTTACACTCTCATGATCTCTTCCAACATACTGTTGACTTACTTGTGTGTGTGAACCATACAGTATGTGGAAAATGTCTCAAATATAGCACACGTTGTCAAATTAACTCACCATTAAGTGGAGAACCTCATCAGTGTCCTTCTATCTAGAAAAACACACTTCATGTGTGTTAATCTACATGTCCATGTGCAACCTCGCCACACCACGTGCTATTCATTTCAGTGGAAAGCTCTACCACATGGTGATGGTTGTGGCTTGTGTGATGGTTGTGGCTAGAGGTGTGAATCGGAACTGGGATCCTGAATGACCCAAGAAAACCTTGTGTGAGAGAGCAGCCAGATATGAAGCTTGTGCGACAAAGAAACGAGTCATTGATTAATATGAGAGTGTACTGGGTGCTTGTGCTGTGTGGTGCATGTACCATGTTCATTCATTCGTTCAGTGATTTTCAGTACTTGCTTTTATTCTGCTCAGGGTCACTGTATTTTAAATGATTATTTCATTGATATTTTGCGGAATAGAACATAAAATCAGGTGCAAACTATCATAACTGCAGGAGTGGGCAGGATCGATTAGAACTTCTTCAGGAATGAAAGGGATTGATCAGAATTTCTTCGGAAGTGGGCGGGAAGGTTTGATCAGAATTTCTTCAGGCGCAGTTGGGGTTGATCAGATTTTCTTCTGGAGTGGGTGAATTTGATCAGAATATCTTCTAAAGTGGGCTGGTTTGATTATAATTTCTTTGGAAGTGGGCGGAATTTATCAGAATTTCTTTGGAAATGGGTGGGATTGATTAGAATTTCTTCGGATGCAGGCAGGATTGATCAGAATTTCTTTGGAAGTGGGCAGGATTGATTGGAATATCTTCTGAAGTGTGTGGGATTGATCAAAATTTCTTCAGCAGCGGGAAGTTTTGATCAGAATTTCTTCGGACGCGGTTGGGGTTGATCAGACTTTCTTCTGGAGCGGGTGAATTTGATCAGAATTTCTTTGGAAGTGGGTGGGATTGAGCAGAATTTCTTCGGAAGCGGGCGGGATCGATCAGAATATTGTCGGAAACAGGCGGGATCGATCTGAATTTCTTCGGAAGCGGGCGAGATTTATCAGAATTTGTTCGGAAGTGGGCGGGATTGATTATAATTTCTTCGGTAGCGGGCAGGATTGAGCAGAATTTCTTCGGAAGCAAGTGGGATTGATCAGAATTTCTATGGAAGCAGGCGGGATTTATCAGAATTTCTTCGGAAGCAGGCGGGATTGATCAGAATTTCTTCGGAAGAGAGCAGGATGGATCATGTTAACATTGTGTCCTGGAATGGTGCGGCGCATAGAAACCTAAAATACTGAGACTTGGGCAATTCTCACTGAAAATATCACTGCAAACTCTCCTAAACTTGCGTACATACATTTTCCCATTATTTTTCCGTACTGAATGATTTATAAGTTATTGAAGCATATGATGTAATGTGAATAAATAAACAACAAGGGGTTGAATAAGAAAAACAATACCATCCTAATAAAAATAAAATCTTTATCTTTACCTAACTTGGTGGAAACCGGTGTGGATACAGGCTCTTCGCTATATGGTACACAGGGGCAGTGACGTTACTGTGAAGTGTCCACATGAACATTATAGTTGAATATATGGTGTAGATTGTTTCAGATTATCCCCTAATGCCTACTTACACTGCAAATAAACCCAACATCATAATAATCTAATGATCTCATCTGCTGAAAATAATCACTGCTGATGATGAAACATTCCTGAAACACTGTGTCTGGCTGGCCGTTTCTCCTCTCTTTCCTTCATCTACAATTCAATCCTCCAACAAGACTTTGGCTCACAACACATGCTCACTGCATTGAAAAGACCACTACTGATGTCATTCAATCATTTACAAAGAGCTTCACTATGAACTGCTTCCTTTAGTCTCTTCTTGCAGAGTATCTTTGTGACACATCTCACATCTTCCTGCTTATGAAAAAGACAAACCAGTGTCTTTTTTTAAAGCAAAAATATATATTTGAAAAATAAAACAGGCAAACGTACAGGACTATGTTCTGAACATCTTTTAAGGGGGAATAAATATTCCTGTAAACATTCTCATACGGAAAAATGTTTTTATATACTGATTTATGCACAATTTTACCAGCATTTTCTAATGTATATTTTAGTTATGTCTTTATGTTATTGTACTATACTGTAGCCTGCGTAATTTGGTAGCAAGCCATGTTGTAGTGTTGCAGATATAATTCCTATATAGGCCATTGAAAGAGATAGCAGTTACTGTCCCAATAATTCTTGGTATTGAATGTTATGACAACACACATAAAGAATAGATAGTCTTCCATTATTTTAACTAAATACACATCTGGGCTGCGTGTAACTGCACATGAGAATTGTTGCCTTTGATGAGAGGGCTCATTTGCACATTATCTTTCCGCAGTATAAAGTGTTACCAAGGTATTGTAAATATTGCAAATTACTGATGATACAACATGCAGCCCAAATGCTTAACTACAAAGGCTTCACAGTGTTTCCTTTCCTCACTCTGAACAGCTGAAGCCACGTTACACCACTGTTACCCATCGTTCTTCATATGGACATAGCACTGCACTGTTAATCAGATTGTGATCGTGATTTTTGGCTCCCGTAAACAGAATCAGGTGCACTATTGGTGAGCCTTCCTAATTTATTGGCCAACATTAGACATTGCTTTTATTTAACTTCATCATTTTAACTGTTTGGCTGCAAACTGTGGAGCCTTATTTATACAGAGTCTAATTTAGTTTATAAAATAGCAGTTCTCTAACTAATCCTAGAAATCTTTTACCTAGTAAGGTACATGTAATGAACCTTCAAAGTTTTACTCTGAAAGCAAATTATGGTCCAATTATACCTTAACTCTTTGTTTTAAAGTACACTATATCCTCATTTCCAGGTGAAAGATACATACTAAAGTTAACTAGAGTGTAGGTTACAATTTAAAATAGCTAAAATGAAAAATGTATTTGTTTATAAAGTGGCTAATAACTGCAA
The DNA here is from genome assembly GCA_022758105.1 of Pangasianodon gigas. NCBI lineage: Eukaryota > Metazoa > Chordata > Actinopteri > Siluriformes > Pangasiidae > Pangasianodon > Pangasianodon gigas. Next base: position 13,662,106 of record CM040473.1, read on the forward strand.
TGCATTATCCTGATCACATTTTTGCCATGCATGCAGCTTTATATAGCACGACCTACACACATGCTGCACTAATTCACTTCTGATCATGATAAATCTATCGAGTCCAATGAACACCTGTAGATTATTTTCCTAATTTTGGATCATTTTACTGTTCTTACACCTTTTACCATTAATCTTCATTGTGATTCCTTGTTTTGCTTTTATATTTTTAAATTTTTCTCATAATTGTTTTATACACTGCCTAACTTAATCTTTTATATGTAGCTTATTTAAAATATAAGATTATTTGTTAACTTATTAATTATGCATATTTATATTTATGTGATGCTCTGATTAAATAAGAGACAAGTATACTAAATAGACACACATTCCTTAAAAACATTTTTATTTCAGTTTACAAAGAGTCATTTAAACATTAGGATATGGCTGAACCTCAAGTGGCTCCCTACTCCGTAAACAAGTGCACCACAGGGTGGAAGGCTTCTTTATCCTATTGTAGTGCACTAGATGCCCAATACGGAGTCGCTCAGGGGTTTTAGCAGCTGTGAGGAGGGACTAAGTGATCTCGAATCTGATTGGCTGCTCTGCCACTCCTACTTTACTGCTTGACTTCCGTAACAAAACAATGCACCATTAAAAAAAAAAAAACCATGATAAATGAATGCCATTATAACAGAGTTAATAAAAATGTCCTGTTGGTCTGGACGATCTGATGGCCACGAATGATCAGTGCACACCAGGTTATTTACCTGTGGCGAGGGTTTATGTACAAGCCACGGCGTCACAAAACTGTTTAAAGTCCCTCTGCATGAAATCCTCGCTCTGCATCACGTCGTTCTCGGACGGAAAGTACTGCATGCTGTCTTCTCGCTCCAGTTCAGGGAAAGTGAAGAAATGAAACGTCTCGCTGGTTGTGAACGGGAGCTCGGGGCTGTCTAGCAGCGCGCCCCGGGCGTTCTCCAGCACCCCGAGGTACGAGTCCATGTCTGCGGGGTCTAGCTCGCAGTCGGAGCAGCTGTCCGTGCCCACCGAGTCGGAGCGCATGTGCATGAGCTGGTACTTCTCGTGCATGAGGAACTGGTTGGTGTTGCGCGGCGCGCGCATCCCTGGCGCGCGCCTGCCGCGGACGTTGGCTGGCCGCAGCGACACGGAGACGGCGGACACGCGCCTCGGTCTCGGCGGATTGCGGCGGAACACTAGACGGTGCTCTCTCCTGTCGCTGTGCCACCGCCTCCTTCCGCTTTTGTGCCAGCTGTGCTTGGCTCTTTTCGCCTCCTCATCCTTGAGCTCATGTTTAACCGACAGCTCGTGGCTCTGCACTTCCCTGCGGCACATCATGCCCTTCCCACACATTCTCTCGTCGTATAGCATTAGCTAGTTTCTCTCTCGCGCTCTCTCTCTCTCCTTCTTCTCCTTCACATCGTCTTCTCGACGAGGAAACAAAGAACAAACTCCGCCGTTTAATGGGGAGGTTTTGCTTCTTGGGGGTCTTCACCCTCAGTGTCTCTGTATGCTCTACCTTTTTACAATCTTCTCCGTTTTTTTCTTTGTCACTGGCTTTCGCTGGTACATAGCCTGACGCGGTGCCTCTTCGATAGGCAGCTTGACCGAGTCACACCCCTCGACGGTCCGCTTAAGACTTTCTTTTTCGTCGTTACTCGGAGTATATAACTCGTGTAATTATAAATTAAAACGCGGGGAAATGGGCTTGTAGTTTGTTTTGCTTTTTTTGTTACAAACAAACTACTTCGCACACCCCACAACCACCTCAGCAAACGTTATCAGTGTTCTTAACGGTAAACTGCGCTGCTGCTTATATAGCTTCGGGACGCTGGGCGTGCTCTTGAGTATAAGGGGGTGTTCGCTTATTGTGTGGAATGAAAAAAACAATTAAGCTAGAAAAGCTAGTCTAGTACGCAATAGTACAGAAACATAGAAGTCTATAATAATCAGATAAAGAACCAGAAATAAGACATATTGTCATTTAAGCCAATAGAAACGGAATAATTATACTACAACCCCTCCCATAACGTTGAAATGATGGTTTCTTCCTGGATGTTGTCCTAACAGCTGGTCTAGGATCGGTTTTTGATGTCCCACACAGAATAAAACCATCAGAAAAGGGAACCCCGAACAGATGACAGATCAGTTATGTTATCCTCAAAAGCACAAAGGGGCTACGTGCAAAACTGCATACTAGTGTACTAGCCCAGCACAGAAAACACCTTACTGCCAACCATTTTCATATAGAGGATAGAATGGGGTTGATGTAGACATGACAAACGACGATAACGCAAAACCAACGGCTAAATCCCAAAATGGCGCTACACAGGATGGAGCACTGTAATTATTTTCCATACTCACTGGAGTGAACCTTTATGATTGAGCCAGTCTTATTTAGTCCATACAATACTTTGGGCTTAAGAGTCACTTGAAAGCCATCTTTCCTGTCCATAACACATGGCCATTTTATTATAAAAAAGTTCTTTCTTCAGATACTTATTCAGATTTTCCAATTTTCATTTATAATCTGTAACCTTAATTCCAATTGTAGAAGTGTTGGAGACACCATATACTCTGCTGAACATCAAAAATACCCAAAAATACACTACACCTTCTACGCCCTTGTACCTTGAAGCAGTGTGTTTTGGGTGATCTGCCATTTTGACAGGGTTGGTCATCTAATCAGTAGTCTAACTAGACTAACTTTTCTCTATATCTTCATACAAACTGAATGTTAATTGTAATGGGAAGCTATTGTGTTATAAACTGCCACAGCAGCACCCATAACAGTGGTAAAAACAAACAAACAAACAGACAAACAAACAAACAAAAACACTGGACTGTAATGTTACCGATTTCATATGTAGAGGAAAAATTAGGGAAGCTGAGGTAATATTTACTAAGGAAACTGAGGTAATGCTTATTTAATGCTTAAATATACTGCATGCTTTTATGTGTAAGCATATTCTTTTTTAAGTAAGGAATAAAACATGACAGGCATGCCATTAAAGGAAAACAATCATCGACGGGCTGGTGGGATGCTGTTATCACCCCAAAGCAGACTATGCTATTAATACTAGGATTGTGGGAGTTTAGTATATGTGTGCCAGTAACTAATTATACAATATGTATGGAACAAAACACAACCCTGTCCGGAAATATTTTATTCTTCTTGTACCACAAGAATAAGGGATGGACTTGCAGCAGATAACAGACTTGTAGCGTTTGTATTTATTAATGAACCAGACAATAAAATGAAAAATCAAACACAGGACACACTGTTGGTTGAGGTAGTGAGCTAATATCAACTGGCACTGAGAACTGAGAACTGAAACAGTTGGTGCTTGACTAACAACACATACAGTACATGTTGTTACGTATGTATATATATATATATATATATATATATATATATATATATATATATATATATATATATATATATATATATATATACACACACACACACACACACACACATATATATATATATATATATATATATATATATATATATATATATATATATATGTTGTTAGGTATATATTATATACTTTAAGCATTAGATCATGGTTTGTGATTTGAAACACAGTTTGGCTTTAACAGAGAGAGAAAATGATCAATGGCTAATCTTTGACGCTCCTACAACATGTAAAGTTACACAATTCATGGCCATAACAACATAATAATTTGTGGCTATAAGATATTTGTTTGTGGCCTCGTGGCCACGCCTTATTAAATATAACCTCCATGTTGCCTCAGCAGCTCTATAGTTAACTGCTGTGTAGGTACAGTATATTTGATCATTAAAGCAAAACATGCTAATTATTCCAGTTGGCTTCATGGTATCATTTACTGTTGCCAGAAAATCATACAACAATGTCTTTATAACATTTTGATGTCAAAACTGACAGAGAAGTAAGTCTGATCTTACGTCTTATGGTCTGTTCACCCAACAGAAGGAAGTTAAATTTGATTCTTAACATAGAAACAGATATATTGAAGCTGTGTTAGTCACGTTTTGTGATTAAAGTCAGTACTGAGACCATAAAATGAATGGTGCTGCTCCTACATTGTTGGAACCAATTAGAGTTAGAGCTCCTCCACCTCTTAAATCCCAAGTGAACCCCTGTGTATGACATTTGGTGCAATTTTGACACTTGGCCAGATATTAATTAATTCTTCTTCAGTAACTGCTTTATCCTGGCCTGGGAACACTGGGTGCAGAATACACTGTGGATGGCACCATGCACACATGCATTTGCACCAAGGGGCAATTTAGAGTAGCTAATCCACATACCAGCATGTTTTTGGGAGGTGCAAGGTAACCAAAGAACTTGGAGGAAACCTTCATAGATATGGGAAGAACACATGAAACACTACATAGACAGTAACCCGAGCTCAGGATCACACCAGGGACCCTGGAGCTGTGAAGCAGCAGCTCTACCCTTGGCGCCACCATGTGGCAGGCTGCTGTTTCCTGTAAAAATGCAATGCCATGCTATATGATAATAAATTAACCCACTGAACCCTGGACCTTTCAGTGGTTCCAGACTTCTTTCTTTACATACTTTTTTTTTTAGTTTTTTTTTTTTTAAATTTCACTGCAGTTGCTAAACAATTTCTAGCAGTTGGATGATTCCAAGACTGGGGACTGGCCATTGTACCTGAAAAACAAAACTTTATTTATCAAAATTATTTTTCAACACCAAATCAAAGTAAACATGCATTTAACCAGTCAAAGATGTGTTAATCCATCTCAGACAACATCCCATATTTGGTGACAATGGCTGCATTTCGTTCCTCAATGAGTAACGGTTGAAAATGACAGGGATTTGTAGAATTAGCAAATACACAAAATGTCATAAACTAGCATCCACACTAATGATAGGAGGGCACTGAGGACATTATTTTAGTTTATTTAAAATAATTTACTTTTAGTGTGTAATTTGGGTAACAGGGTTGTACTTTCCACCTCATCAGTCATTATGACAATCACACTGAAAATAAAGAAATAAGAAATAACATTTCTTAAAAAGAGTACTTTTTTTTTTGTCATGATGTTCAGGAAATTTGGATGATGCAACTTCCTGTTGAACATGTGATTTGGTAGGGTTCAGGTTCAGGTAACAGGGCTGAGTGAATGTGGTTGGAAATAATAATGAACATTTTTCATAATCTGTAATGGATGACTAATGGAAAATGATGTCTCAGGCATGAGATTTTAAGTGGATTAATGCATTAATGTGAAAATATATATATATATATATATATATATATTTTAATTATATTTTTAAAAATATTATTTATGTCTTAAAAATTTTTTTCTTACTATTGTTTATTTATTGTACTGAAATTGCTATTGTTTATTACTTATCTATTGTGTCTGCAAACTTATATTACCTCTAATAAGCTGCTGTACCACTGTGTCTGCAAACTTTATTTTTAATGTCTACATATAATTATATGTTTATTAGTTAGTTTTGTGTATTTTAGGACTATCAGTACTACTGGGAGTTGCAAATTAAAATTCACTGTACTTGTACGATGACAAATATATTCTATTCTATTCTATGCTAACTCACTTTCATTAACGGCTTTATTCTGGTCAGGGTTGTGGTGGATCCGGAGCCTATCCTGGGAACACTGGGTGTGAGGCAAAAATATACCCTGGATGGGACGCCAGTCCATTGCCACCAAGGGGCAATTTATCTTATCCAATCCACTTACTGTCATGTTTTTGGGATGTGGGAGGAACCCAGAGAACCAGAGGATTGAACCAGGGACCCTGGAGCTGCGAGGCGGCTGGGCTCTATTCTATTCTATTTAAAATATTTAAATTATTTCATTATACACTATATCGCCAAAAATATGTGGACACATCACACCTATTTGTGATTGCTGAACATCCCATCCCAGATTTAGTTTCCCTTGCTGTTATAGTAACCTCCACTCTTCTGAGAAGGCTTTCCACTAGATTTTTTAGTGTGGCTGTGGAGGTTTGTGTTCATTCAGCCACAAGAGCATTAGTGAGGTCAGGCACTGATATTGAGTGAGGAGGCAAAAGTGTTCAGTGTGAGTGAGGTCAGGGCTCCGTGTAGGCCACTAGAGTTCTTATGCACCAACGTTGGCAAAGCATGTCTTAATGGAGCTCATTTTGTGCACGGAGCATTATCATGCTGAAACAGGTTTACTCCTTGTAGTTGAAGGGGAGTTTTTCATGTTACTGCATACAGAGGCATTCTAGACAATTGTGTGCCTCAAACGTTGTGGCAACAGTTTGGTGAAGGCCCACATATGGGTGTGATGGTAAGATGTCCACAGACTTTTGGCCATACACAGGGTGTCCCAAAAGTCTCCATACATAGGGGGCTACAGTATATTTACCAGCACCACTTCAGTTGTGCCTTCGTCAGTGGATATTTGTGGACATCCACTTCTCGGTTGGTCCGCAACACTTCCAGTCTTTTTGAATTTGTTAATAAGTTTGGCAACAGTGTTGTGTGTGATGTGGGGGGCCTAGTGGATAGCACCGTTGCCTCGCACCTCCAGGGTTGGGGGCTCGATTCCCACCTCTGCCCTGCATTTCAGGGGCTTCCTCCAGGTATGCCGGTTTCCTCTCCCAGACAAAAGACATGCGTTGTAGGCTGATTGGCATTTCCAAATTGTCTGTAGTGTGTGAGTGTGTGTGATTGTGCCCTGCAATGGGTTGGCAGGGTGTCCAGGGTGTCCCCTGCCTTGTGCCCCGAGTCTCCTGGGATAGGCTCCAGGTTCCCCTATGAACCAGTGTAGGATAAGACGGATGGGTGGATGGATGGATGGATTGATGTGTGGATGTATGTATGTATGGGTGGATGGATGGATGTGTGGATGTATGTATGTATGGGTGGATGGATGGATGGATGTGTGGATGTATGTATGTATGTATGGGTGGATGGATGACGCAGACGTTGGTACAGGTCGAGCTGCTACACTCCAGTACATCAGTCGGCGCTGTTGCACCTCATTTTTTAGACACTAAACTACAAGAGAAGAGGGAAATGATCTGTTATCTGCTGGAATCACAACAGACCCGCAGGGGAACTGACTGTTTTCTCTGGATGTCTCGTGCACCATATGTGCATTAGCCATGCACTGTCGTCCTGCAGGTTTTGTATAATGGTGTAGTGCAGGTTTAACCTGGTGAACATGGACTGCGCGGCGTTTACGGAGCAAAACACAGAAAGAAGTGTCTGTATCGTTGGATCGGAGCTAGTGGAGAACTACACGGTAAGTTATTTAATATTTAGAAGCATCCTAAATGTAGTTAAAGTGTACTTAGTTGCTGCGCTTAGACATACCTTTTGATAATACATTATGAGAATGCATTATTATCCAGCTTATCTTGTGACAGTTATCTTGCTGACTGAATCCTAAATGCCTCTCACTGGACATAGAGTGCACTAGATAGGGTATAGAATCAAGTATTTCACTCCCCTTTGTAGTGCACTTATATAGTGAGTAAGGAGCTATTTGGGATTGAGCCAGTGTTTACATCAAAATCAGAGAATTTATTGCAAGGACTGGAAGATATTATTTGTCAACGTTATATTTTATGTAATATACAGATAAAATGGCGCAGGTTATTTAGCTAGCTTGCTTACAAGCCTGGTTATATGTGCTGTTAAGTTGACAGCTAGCTTGCAAAACCCCTGAGCTAGCAAGAGAAGCACTACTAAAATATTATATAGCTAGTTAATATTCAAATTTTGTTTCCTATCGTTGATATAGGTTCGCTATAATGAAGCAAAATTGTCTATCTATTTGAAGCTAACTTAAAATACACTATGTTACTGGACGTTTGGACACCGCTGTCACTGTCAGGTTTACTAATCAATTTATGCTAGCTATATAGCTAATTAACGTAGCGTTAGCCAGCTAGCTAACGCCAAGTTAGTTAACTTGGTTCGTCTCGCGCCTTCATGTACTATGAGCTAACTCCTGTTGTACTGTAGTTTTTATTATTTTTTTTGTAGATTGTAATTTTTACCAGAATAATTTTGAAGAAACGTTGCTGTGCGAAAGTGAAAGCAGTATAAATTAGGGGTGTGGGTGTTGAATACATCTTTTAATCTTCTACAGTCTTATAAAATGGTTAACAACGCATTAACCCACCAGTACAAAAAACACTAGTGACAATTCAACATTAATTCATAATGCCACATGTTTTCTTCGTATTAAACAAAATGACAAAATATGACAATATCAGAACTTTTTTTTCCTGTGAAAATGAGAAGGGTTTCAAATGTTTCCTTTACACTCTATGTTAAAGGTGAAAGAATTTTCAGAGAAAATTATTATATCTGAATCTTTCAGTTAGCATACCCTAGGTTTCTGAGTGGGGAAAAAAACAAACAAACAGAAATTCTCTTTTACATTTTATATAGAAAACAAAAATCCTGTTTATTTAACGTTATTAATATTTTTTTCATGTTTATTTAACATTCATTCATTGCGCCACTATTCATTTATTTGATAGTATTTTTCAATTAAAACTCTGTGACAACATGGCCTAAATATTACAGCATTTGAGCCTATGTAAGCACTTATATTTATTAGCAAGCTCAAAAGTTTGTATCCCTCTTGTCATGCTCTAGTTAGGTGGTCAAAATACAGAATACAGAATAATCAAGTATGTCGCTTCTGCATGCGATGAAAAGCATCACTACAGCATGATGCTCCCACCACCAGGCTTCACTTTGGGGATGGTAATGTCAAACATGGTATTGGGAAATTGCTAAAAAAATTTTCTTCCTGTTTTTACCCTGTCCAGGTTTATATAATCGAGGTGAAGGTTGGGGATCACCGGTGGACCGTAAAGCATCGCTACAGTGACTTCTATGAACTGCATGAAAAAGTAAGTTTCAATCACGCATATAGCGTATATACAGTTTATGTTAACTGAGTCCTAATTAACATATTGGATATTGGAATTTATTTGTAATCTTTTGCAGGAGCATTTTGCATTGATACATAAGAATCACTAATGTGAACGCTGATTAATAGGGTTTAAATAGTATAGTTGGCATGACTTACTGCAGTTTTTTTATACAGTTTGCATTCTCAAGTTTAAATAGCTTAATTATTTCAGTTATACTTACAAACACATGAGTATGAAGGAAACCAGCATTACCGAAACTTGAATGAAAACATTTACAAACAACTTTACTAAATGATTGATAATTGTGGCCCACTGGCCTTATTCATTTGTTTCATGATGATTTACAGTATTTGAGGTATTGTATGGTTTATATGTCTTTCAGCTTACTTCGGAGAAGAAGATTGACAAACATCTGCTGCCTCCTAAGAAGATAATTGGTAAAAATTCCAAAACGTTTGTGGAAAAGAGGCAGAAGGAGCTGGAGGTGTATCTGCAAACTTTGCTCAACCGATTCCCTGTGGGTGTACCAAAAGTTTTATCCATCTTTCTACACTTCCAGTTCTATGTAAGTATTTCTCTGCATCTTTCACAGTGTTTTGTTGTTTTTTTTTGGGGGGGGGGGGGGGGGGGGGGGGGGGGGGTGGTCAGCTGTTTATATAAAAAGCGACTGACAAGTGAGTCAAAACATAGAATGATAGTTAACACTGTCTTTGCAAATGTTGTGTGTCATGTTTTGTATTGAAGAAGTGTAACAATAAGGAAAAACTATAGACAAGTTTATGTGCTATGAGAGGAATAAAATACTTTGGAAAATAAGCAATGATGGGGTGATGTGAGGCGCAATGACTGATCATACTTTTATCCATTTATTGTTACATTATATGTTATGAAACATCCACAAGACAAGTTAGTTCCTGTTGTAGGTTATACAATATGGTATAGCAGCTATAAACAGTTCGGCCTTCAAAGTCCTCTCTTGAAGTTAATGTGAAGAAAAGAAAAAAAAAGGCACCTCAGCTTACCGAGAAAACGGAAAGCACAAAGTCCTCTGAGATGAATCTTAGTTAAGCTTAAAACTATCCTGATTTCTAATAACACTATGGAGACACTTTGTAAGTAGTAGTACTGATTAGATACCACAGTGACAATGAGCATTTATATAATTATATAGAAATAATACATTAATTCTTTAATGTTTTTGGATTTTTGGCCTAAAAAATGAGGTTGCAGTTCAGCATCAGTATATTTTTACCGTTGTTGACACTTTAACATCGTTGGTGACAGTTCTGCACATTTTAGTACTTTTGACCTGTGGACACATTGACAGATGCAGCATTCCTTGCTGCTCAGCATTTCCAACACAGGCCAAACTCCACATTCACTAACCAAATGTGGGGCAGAAGTAGAAAGCGTGAAGTGATAGCCAGACTGTGGAATTACTTTTTTTGACCAATATATGTGTTAAATATGCTTTGTTTGCATTTGAAGGTTTTTTTTTTCTTTTTTTTTTTCAAATGCATTATCTAAATTTATTTGAACCATTTCTTTTTTTTCTTTCTTTTTTTTTTTTTTTTGGAAATACCAAATGCCAAAAAACAAATTTTTTACAAACACTTGTGTAATATTAAATGTGTTCTTAATATTAAAAGTGAGTAGAAATACACAAAACTATATAATGTTAAAATATTTGTTGTTTTCATTTATACATTATTGAAGAAAATTAAGCACTATTGATGTGAGATGTGTGAAACTGTCCTTTCCAGACTGTAGAGATCACATGGCTCATGTGGTAGCCTGTGATATGAAAGTGAAATAGGAATAAAGAATAAACTAAAGCTTTATTCAGGCAGGATTTCCATGGGGGTCTGAGATAATTCCACTGCATGCAGGTGCTTCTGAATGATTTTATTTCTGTCTGGGTTTTCTGTCAGTGTTTTTCTTCCTTCTCCCCTGAGAAAATGATGATCCAAATTACTTAACGTTTTTTTTTTTCTTTTTTTTTTTTTCTTTAAATGACAAACTCTGCAGTGGTTTGATAATTTTAGTCCTGTCCCCCACTGTGTAAATCACACCTGTGATTTTGCACCTCTGTGTATTTAGTCGGCTAGCGTGTACCCTTAGTAAACACTTTGTGAATCCTGAAATCAGAAGAGTATGTTCCTACAGGCTGATTAACAACAAAATTGTTGTTAATTTATACTCCTAATGTCTTTTGACTTTGTCCTTATAAATATGAACAAAAAAGTATACGTTCATAAGGATAAACAAAGCTATATTTTAAAAACCAAATTGTTAGGGGAAAAAAAGAATTCTGACACCACAAATAACCAACATTAGTACTTTGTTGCAAAGCTGTTGTTGTCAATTACAGCTTTGAGAAGTTTATGGTAAGAAGTAATTCACTTTTTGCAGCACTGTGGTTCAATTCTGGCCCATCCCTCTGGGCAAATCTTCAATTGAAATGAGTTCTATAATTGTTTCTTCTGACTAGAGTATATTATTCCAAGTTTGGTATATAATTAGTATGTAAGAGTTCCAATATAGTTCTGATATGTCTAAATGCTTTTAGACACGGATCCCTGTTTTTTTTTTTTTTTTTTGTTTTTTTTTTTTTTTTTTTTTTTTTTGTTTTTTTTTTTTTTTAAATTAATGTTTTTTTAAGCAGTGATGTTTGTGTGTGTGAGGTGTAGGAATGGAGATGACTGCAGTGCAGTTCAGTGCTTATTGTTCTGTGCGTAACTGTTGTTCCTGCTGCTTTCAGTTCTGCCTGCAACTCTTTTTGAGTGACTGCTGGCTTCTCTCTTATCTTCCTTATCATTAGTCTGAGAACACATCCTTGCATGGCGTACCTGTCCAGGGACGATTAGTTGTGGTTCAGCGAGCTTCCCACCTGCATATTAACAAACCAATTGTACTGACAGGGATGTTTAAGGTCTTTGCTATGGCTCTGTAGTTTTTTCCATTTGAGTGTTGTTTAATATGTTGTCCCTGAGAACTTTAGGAAGTTCTTCACCTTTTTCTTCACCATGATTGCTGCTTGTTGCATGAAATCTTCACCAATGGCAACGTCTTTTATAATGACACCAGGTGCAATTTGCACAAGAACATTTTTGGGGAACATTTATATCTACAACTTGATATATGTAAAGGTTACATAAAATAAATGTCTGAATACTTCTTTCCCTATTGAATTTATTATTTTTTTTTTTTCAACTTAACCTTTTATGATTATGAATACATACATTCATAACATTTTTTGTTAATCTGTATAAGTACAAAGCATATCGTGTGTAAATTTGAAGTGGGTATATGCACTGGATATATATTCCAGAAGTATAACAAAAACATAAGTCCAAATACTTATTTCCCCTCACTGTAGATCTTTTTAGTTTTATAGAAATAATTCGTAGGTTCTTAGTTGCAATGCTTTAATAGCATTAGTTGTCTAATTGCAATGCATAACTGTTTATCAATATTAGAAATGATTGTGTATGATTTTAGAGTGAAATAAGAATTCCCTCCAGCCCGACTCTGGCCTCAGCCTTACACATGACATTCAGAAAAAGAATCCAGCTCTGTTGATCCCTCCATTCTGTGTGGGCGAGGCCCTCTCTCCATTTGACATGTAAATGATACCATTTCCTTAAAAATCCATTAGAGCAGTTAAATATAGACCCAAGTGGGAAAGAGTGCTCACATCTTTTACATGTCAAACGTGCTCACATCTTTTACATCTTGTCATTTTTTTTTTAAAAATAATTTCCATGGAACTGTTTCTTATAAATTTTTCCAGGAGGACCATTTATTTCCGAGAAACTGGCCCATAGTTAAATGTTAATGATAGTAACTAGCTACATGTAAAGTAGCATACAGTGTTTAGTTGGTTGTGAATCTAATCACAATCTAATCACAAAACTACACATTAATATATGTGAAATTTCACTATTTTAGGAAAAATTGTGTATTTATTGAGATTAGTAAACCAAAACTGCCGGTAGCAATGCTTCTTCTCTCACACTTACCCAGTCTATTAATCAGTGACCACTGAAAGACTTTTCTTAGAAAGAAGCACGTGACCTGGACTCTGTGTAATAGTGTGTGATAAAGGAGTGCATTAAAGGTGCAATAGTTGACTTTTTTATTCCTTGTGTGTAAAAATAGCCTGGAAGACATGTAGAACATGATTAAAAAAAAAACAGAAACAGTGGTTTAAGTCATGGCCTTAGCAAAAGTGCATTATGTCTCTGAGAAAACCTGTTTGGAAAATGGACTTCTGGCCCGGAATGCTTGGTTTGGATGCGCCTGCTGTTAGATGAGCCATGATCCTTTATGACACATCTACATAGACCAAACCACCTGTTAATCTGAATGCTGGTAATTAGGGCACTTGTAATGATTGTAATGAGTTTATGATGTAGATGGAAGGAACTTTCACGTGCTGCCAATGATAAACATTTTACAGTTCTATTCTGAGTGCATCTGTTTAACACTGCTTTTTTCCACTCACAGCTCACACTGTTTGGAAGCTGTGAAACACTGACTTAAAACTTTTCCCATGCTAGAGAACGATCCGGTTACATTATTATTATTTTTTTTTATTTCAGAGCCTGATTCAACAGCATGTAAAGCCCTGTACTGTGATAACATATTGTTGTCAATATGGTTAAAGTTCTGTAATATGAAATTAATCAGACATAAATCAATATCAGTGCAACCCAGGCGCTTTCCACATAACATCTTTCACACCTGAAAAAACTCCCAATATTTTTATTAAATTGACAAGATCAGCAAATCACTCAAATATATAATGTGGCTTTATAAAGATTTTATATAACAACTAACAACAAGTGATTGCTTTCCTTGTTTTCAGGAAATCAATGGCATCGCTGCTACCTTGGCAGAAGATCTGTTCAACAGAGGTATGGCTTTATACTCAGATATTTTGTCAACTATAAGATGCTTTCTGGAAGGTCAAAGAGGCTTGTTTTTCGTCAGATCTTTCTGGACTGAGAGAGGCTTCAGATCGACCTGTTTCCTCTCTCACAGCACTGTGCTGTCAATCAGTTCTGATTGAAACCCCTGTCCTGAAACTTCCACTCAGTTCCAGGAATGAGAAATCATTGATTAAAATCACATTACTCAGACATAATTGTGTGGCAGCCTGAGAAAACCCTTCACATGGTCAAACTAAGATATTTTCTACTCTATATAGTCTGGAAAACTACATGTTCCCAAACTGAAATATGTATCTCAATCAAAAGTATTTCAAAATCTGATTACTGCCAAAAGTGAAAACTGAAGAAAATTGCATTTAAAGGTTCCCCTTGGACATTTTGACAGCTGGTATCTGATTACAAACTGAATTGATTTAGCTTATGTCTGTTTTGCTATGGCGAGTAACTATCCAACAACTTGATCAAAGCCTGACATTCACTGTGAGGAAATCTCACTTAGCTAGCAACATTTTAGACATCTTTAAGCAGACTAACTGCATTTACTGCTGCATTTGTTAAACTGGCTCCTTACACACCATGATCTTTGCAAGCAGAAACTGGTTTTTTTTTGGTAAAATATATTAATTATTTTTTTGAAAGTTGATTCTTCCACACAGACATTCGTCAGGTTTTCCTAGACCACCACACAATTTCCAACATAAAAACCAACCAATAATTCAGGTCAAATCATACAATTCAATAGTTATCATGCACAAAAATGAAAATGGTTTACATGGTGAGCAGAAATCCCCAAATTTATTCAGACATGCATGAACCACTGTCTATATTCCGGCTGCCATGTAGCTTCACTGTCTTTGGTGCATGAAGTCATAAAGCATAAAGTCTGCATGATTCAACAATTATTACGCTTGTGAACAGAAACACGATTAATGCACAAAGAAACAAACTTTATCTATTGTATAGTACCGTGTACATCCTTTAGACTAACTGTACAGCAGTATCCTATATTTCACTTGCAAAGGAAGACTGACTAAGATCCATATATAGTGAATTTAAATAATCTAAGAAATATTGTAACATAGCTATCTGACTTTTTTGTCATTATTGATCACAAATCATAAAAACGGCAAACATCTTGTCTGTGTCTTTGCAGTTTGTGTTATAATCTATAATCCTCTTTCCTCAGGTGAGCAGTTGTTAGTTGCCGGTGAGGTTTTCCTCCTGAGGCCACTGCAGCTCTATGCCATCACCCAACAGCTGAAGCTGGCCAAACCCACCTGTGCCAATGGAGATGCCAAGGCAGATCTTGGCCACATACTGGACTTTGCCTGCAGACTCAAATATCTCAAGGTGCACAAAGATTTGCTTTGCCAATTGTTAGGTTATTGCTGATTCCATGCATCATTCATTATATTTAAAACATTTTATATAGAGAAGTTTTACAGGCTTCTTTTTGGTGTCCATTGGTAGAAGTGATATCCGTTGTTATCTTTTTAAGTAGGAAGCCATTCTCCATTATTTGCTTCTATTTATCACTGGAACCCCACACCCATGCAGGCACATGTTTGATTTAGCGCCAGGTTGGCCTGGCCAGGGAAAGACAGCCGTTAGATACAGATATGATGGATGACCAGTTAAATGGACTGGTATTAACATTATCTATGTTGTTTGTGCATGCACAGATCCCTGGGACGATAGGAGTTGTGGGCACCAGCAATATTGAGGAACACAGGCTACCATTTGACCTTTCTGTCTTTAAATCAGTGCTCCAGATTGAGGTAAGAGACATATTTTCTTTGTGGCAAGTGATGTTTTTTATCCTTTTGGCATACTGATTTGAGCAGGAAGTATTCTCTGCAGTCTGACCAGCAAGAAAAAAGACATTTTTCCAATTTTCATTCCAATTCAATCCAGATTTCAGTATGGATTACAATCTGATTAAAACAATATTTCTGCATGTTCAATAGCTTTTTTTTCTTTTTTGTAATTTTAAGCTATAACTCAGATACGTCTTATACATTTAAACCCTTGGACTATTAATTGTTTCTACAGGAACACATAATACTAAAGCAGGTATTAAAGCTAGCAGTTAGCTTGTCCATATTCTTAATGATTAGTTTAGAAGACAGAAATCTAATTCCGCAAGCTAAAAAGCTAAACCGCACTATATGTTTATTAAGAAATCACTACTAGAAATTAATTGGTATGTTTGATACATGTGTATAAAGTTAAATCCTAACAGTGTGTTCCTAAATGCCTTTAACCGTGGATTTTCTTTTTTTTCTTCAGATAAATGACTGCAGCTCAGGACAGATAAGGGGACTTCCTGCATTAAAGCCCACTCTGGCTACACTCAGTATTCATCGTTCAGCTGCGTCCATGAAGGTTTTTTTTATCTGCTCTGAATAAACCACTTAAACCAATTTAACACTCCAGCTGCTGTATTGATCCTGAACTGGGGTGGGTGGCTTTGTTCTGTAGGAAATTTTAGTTCCTGAAGCTGCTGAGTTTGCCCAGTGGGAGCCTGAAGGCGTGGAGATCGACTGTGCAGTGACAGCAATCATTCCAACCTGGAAGATACTGACCACCCTGGACATGAGCCGCAATAACATCTGCTGCATCGACGAGTCTGTGGTGAGGCAAAATTGCTTTATATTCTGTAACTGCTAGGGATTTCTTTTTCTTCTGCTAAAACCATATGATCATATCGACAGGTGATTGATCCATTTAATAATTGTTGGCTGATTTAAAGCAGCCAATGATTCAATACACACAGTACAACAAACAGTTTGGTTTTAATCCTGTTATTTTGTTTTGCACCATTGATGCCTCCTTTGCTAAGATTGAAACAGAGGCCACACCTCCTTTACTTGGACTAATGAGCACATAGACCATGGCTCCTTTACTAAGACTGATGAGCACATGTGCCATGCCTCTGTCACTGTGACTGACAAGCACATACGCCACACCTCCTTCACTGTGACTGATGAGCACATACGCCACGCCTCCTTCACTGTGACTGATGAGCACATACACCACGCCTCCTTCACTGTGACTTACGAGCACATACACCACGCCTCCTTCACTGTGACTGATGAGCACATACACCACGCCTCCTTCACTGTGACTTACGAGCACATAGACCACACCTCCTTTACCAGGATTGACGAGCACATATGCCACGCCTTCTTCACTGTAACTGACAAGCACAGAGGCCAAGCCTCCTTTCCTAGGATTGATGAGCACATAGACCACACCTTCTCCACTGAGGCTAACAGGCACAGAGGCCACGCCTCTTTTACTGGGCCTGACAAGCACAGAGGCCACACCTTTTCTGCTGGTAATGACGATGAGGCTCATCTCTTAAAAATCTTGTCTTTGTCATTTTAGAAATTGATTCCTGCAGTTGAATTCCTTGATCTTGGACACAATTTCCTGTCATTGGTGGAAAATCTCCAGGTAAGCTGATTAAGAATAATTGTTATGTTAATTTTCTTCATAATAACTACTTTTGTCAAACTCTCACTGGTGTTTTTCATATATATTTGCAGTATCTATACAACCTAGTGCACTTGGACCTGTCCTATAACAAGCTCACAGTCCTCGAGGGTGTTCACACTAAACTGGGCAACATCAAGACCCTGAATTTGGCGGGGAATCAGCTTGAAACTCTTTCTGGTCTCAGTAAACTTTACTCTCTTGTGAACCTGGACTTGAGCAGTAACAGATTAGCACAGGTATTGAGTAATTCATTGTTTACCACAGACGGCTGAGATGCATTTTGCAGAAATAATGTTTAATATGATTTACCTGTTAAAATCATTATTTTCTGCAGTTGGATGAAATAAAGTACATTGGAATGTTGCCCTGTTTGGAAAAACTCTCCCTTGCCAACAACCCCATGTGCATCATTCCTGACTACAGAACTAAAGTTCTGGCACAGTTCTGTGACAGAGCATCAGAGGTATGGCTTATTTATTATGGCTTTATTCATGAGAAATGTAGGTGTACTTTTTTAAATCATTTTTCAAAATTCCATTACTGATATAGAAATGTTTCATCATAAAATGAAAGTGATGTCAGAACAACTTTTTGTTGATTTGACCTTCCCACCAAGTGGACAAGTGGACCCAAACAATACCAGCAAAATAACACACAACATAACAGAATAACTGTTTTTTTTTCTTCTACTTTGTCTCCCATCTGTAGTATAAGAGTAGTAGTATAGTAAGGTTGTCATTACATGTTTAATTTGCCTGTTTACATTTTTGTTTGAAAATTAATTTTAAGGAGCATTATAGTGATGAAGTAGATGAATATCTGTGTGTTATTGAAGGTTTGCTTAGACGGCACAGTAACCACTGAGAAGGAGTTGGATACTGTCGAAGTGCTGAAAGCCATTCAGAAAGCCAAAGAAGCAAAAGACAGAATGGCAAACACTGAAAAAAAGGTAAGGGCTATTTTCACATCATACTCTTTGTTGCTTTAATAGAGAAAATCATAGTTTTTCAGAAAATGTTCCTCTGGTGAGCAAGCTTGGTATCTGCTTCCTCTTGTAGGTCAGTAATGACCTAAACATGACCCTGTATTTCCTCTTTCAAAACTCTACTGCCCAATCTATTTTCAGCCTTCCTAAGTTCTCTCACACCACCCTATTGCTACGCTCCCTCCACTAGCTTTCTGTAGCTACCTGCATCAGATGCTTGGCTACAAAGCCAAAAACGCCCACCTACCTTAAAGCACTTATCACACCCAACACTGCACCACGCTCCCTCCGATCCTCTGCTTGACTGGTCCCACCATCTCATTGGCAGTCTTCAAACGACGACCTAATGACCTACCTCTTCATGAAGTACTTACGTTAGCACTTTATTTAAAAAAGATGTGTTGTCTGTGTGCTTTTCTTACTATATTATTACCTCAGCACCTATACCTCAGCAGAGTTTTTTAGAGTGATAGTATTCTTAGTCCATGACCTAGTGAACCAGTATCAGGATGTATTTATTGATAGAGAATTCAAAACACTTCTGTAAATTGCACTGGATAAGGGCGTCTGCCAAATGGCAGTGTAAATGTAAATATAATCTGTAACCCAATTACATTATGTCGTCCTCAAAAAGTCATGTTTATGCTCTTCAATTTATTGCAGATGCATTGAACTGTAAATGTGTTCTCTAAAACTAGTCTACTACTTTAACCATACTTCAATCTTATCAAAAAATGTCTTACCATTTTCCTATCTCAAAATAATCTTATCTAAAAATGTTAATAAGAATTTGCATCCACAGAACAACCACAGATTTTTGTATCAGGAATCTGAAAAGGGTGAGATTTATATGCAGACCAGCAGTGTATTTAATCCACACAGCTAGAAGGGAATTGGTTTGACAGTATACTTATAATGAACGTAATGTTGTTATATAAAGTAAAATGGTAGTTAGCTTTACTAAATAAAATGTAGCTTTACTAACCACACAGAACCCTGTCAGTGTATTAAAAACAAAGCAGCTGTGAAACGTTTAAAAGAAATCAAAATGTAATGTAATGTTGTTACATTACAAAATGTACCATGCACTGCAGAAGTATTCACCCCATGTCATGAATCTATGCAAATTATCACATAATATTGAAGGAATCATCATAGTTTACAGAAGTGTTTACAAATAAAAAATGTAAAATTTGTGATTGTGCTAGTATTCACCCCCCATTACTATGAAACCCCTAAATAAGTTCTAGTGCAACCGGTTACCAAGTCACACATAATTATTTAAATAGTGTTCACCTCTGTGCAGTTAGTGTCAATGATCACTATTAATAAACCTGCATGTCTGTTAGGCTTGTACAGTACTGATTTGTGAGTTTTGCTTGGGATTTCTCCATTTTAACATATTATGATAAATGATGTAATAGTCCAGAACGAATAACCTTTCACCATTTCAGTTTAAACAAAGTTAACTGATGTTAACTATGTACTTGTCTAATCTTAGTCGAAGTCGAACATAAGTCGAACATATTGTACATTGATAGATTTTATTTCACATTGATGGAATTAAAATATTCTCCATTTAGCTTAACAGAAAACGAAGACACCACGTGTGTCCAGAGTACGTGAGACAGTGAGAAGGAGGCGGGGCTTCCAGATGGCGTCAGTTTAGATTGGAGAGTTCAAATCTTAAAATGTTTTTAAGTCATAACTCTCTTATCAGGATTCTCCGATGTTAAATTGCAGAGCTCTTACTGAAAATGCGTAAAGGTTGGCAGGTTTAGTAACACAATATAATGGAAATAAACGTCAGTGGATATTGTGGCAGTGTAATATCATGTAGGGATGATAAAATTTTATATAGTACAAGCCTAATACCTAGATACTATATGTTTATACTAACGTACAGAAATGAAAATTCATGCTTGAACCCAAACCTAAACTTAATGAAGCACTAAATCCAATACTGAACACCAAATCCCAGCTACGTTGCATCCTAATAATATTGTTGTAACTGAACTTGTTCAGAAACTGTTGCTCTGACTGCTAACAGCAGCATTGTGCTCCTTTTGTATAGAGATAGACAACAGAGCAGTGCACGAAAACAGCTTAGATTTTATACATAGCTGTGTTTTTCTTTGCTAAATATGGATGTGCATACTGAGGGCTGTTCTATTAGGCACTAAATATCAGTGTTACCTGATTATGGAGATATTTCACATAAATCACAATGTTATGGAAACAATTAATTGATATAATGTGATTCATATGTAGTGCAAGTTTAAACCAGTATATTTCACTGTTCCTAAAAGCGGTGTGTTTTGTTCTCTTGGTCAGATTAGTGATGTCCCCAGACAGACTGATGCAGGGCTGAATCCCTCATCCTCCAGCTCCGTCGCTGCTCCGCAGTCTTCTTCTTCTTCTTCTTCTCCGCTTCACTGTGCCAGCTCCAGCCAAGGTAATCATGTATGTATCAGCACAGCATGAAGGGACTCATTTTACATCAAGGTTACTTAACAACTTGACATAGAGGCGAACATGTGATTATTTAGACATTCATGGTCAGCTATATGGCTGTAAGTTTGCCTTACTTGTAGGAAGCATTAGGTTTGTTGCGAAATTAAAGAAATTATTGCATTAACGTGAAGAGACAGAGTATTATACGACCTCATATGACCTCATATAAGGTACCAAATGCCGTGATTAAATGTCAAATCACCTGAAGAAAGAAGCCACCGTGTACGAACATGTAAAATGGCATCGAAGGTGCTATTTAATGTCTAATCATATCTCTTTTTTTTTCATTGTCGGTCTGTTGCTTTTTGCTTCAAGGGGGTGAATAATATTTCAAGAAGTTGCTTCAAGTGCTATAAAGGGTCTGGTTTCTGAGTGTGTCTTGAGTTGCATAACATTGTGGTTTACAGTTCATTGCACATCTTTTGGTAACCTTGGTGACAGTGGTCAAAGTGCTAACGAGCTAGCAGATCACAGCAGCTTGACAGCCTTTTTCAAATGCTACAGCTGCTACTCAAGAACATAGAAGGATGTCAGTGATTCTTTTTCAAGCATTTGTAAAACAAAAATCTAAACATTTTATGTTTAACATTACTGCACATTGGGAACAGACTGTTCCAAACAGACAAAACTGATACTCTTGTATTCAGGGCTTTTCCTGTATTTCCCTGAGCAGCAGTAGGGACTGATGTCTTGTCACTGCTCAGGTTTTGTGTGTGTCCAGCCCTCTTCTGGCTGGATCTGGTATTGCAGCTTAAATTCAAGCTTCGGAGGGCTGCACAACATGGATGCAGATATCATATAATAGAATATTATGCTTCATTGTGATTGCAGTATGCATTGCAGTAGATTAAAACAAAATGTTGAAGATGTGATGTGTCGCAGTTAACTGGCCCGCATTAATTAATTATTACTTTTGGATTACACCAGTGCCATGTTTGATGAACACACCCAAGGAAAATTTGTAAGCATAGGATCAGGAAACCATATATATAGCATAGCTTTAATGCATACAGAAGACTAAAAATACAAGTGGACGGCTTCTTATACCTATCATTTTAGTTTAATAAGATTTATTTGCCAATTTTGTTTTGTTTTATTTCAATTTTCATGACTGTTTTGGATATTTCTGACCCAAAGCTTTGTCCAAATCATTATATCAAATAAATCAAATCAGTTTTATTTGTGTAGCAAATTTAACGATAGACATTGTAAAAAAACAGCTTTACAGAAATACGGATGTAGGTTTAGATCCCTAATGAGCAAGCTAGTGGTGACAGTGGAAAGGAAAAACTCCCTGAAATAACATGAGCAAGAAAACCTTGAGAGGAGCCAGACTCAGAAGTGAACCTGTCCTCTTCTGGGTGACACGGAATAGTGGGATTATAAATCATTACATAAGGAATGAAACAAGATAGATTGCGCTGTTTAGGAAAGTAATCAGCAATTATAATAAATGTCTCCTCACTGGAGTCTTGTGTGACATAATGATATAACATGACGTCCAGTGATGTTTCCTTTTCTTATATTACCAGACACATTTTGCATGAAGCTCCGCAAATTTCACATTGAAGTATGCTCGTATGAGTTATTGCTCAAAAATATGCCTTTTTCTCCCCAATAAAAAGGAGATGAGACAATTGACATATGAATCTGGAATGATTTGCTCAGGTGTTTTGAACTCAGGTGTTTTGAACTTGGGTGTTTTGATATTAACTGGCGCCACCTGGAAGCCCCGCCCCCTTCCCCCATCTCACATGCTCTTGACTGGGTGCCATCATTTTTTGTCGTGGTAAATGGAGAATGTTTTGAGTCCATTAATGTGAAATAAATTCAGTGTATGTTCAACTTATCTAACATTAGACCTAGTTAACTATGTAGAAATACATAGTTAATATCACTTAATTATATTTATTAGGGAGGCCACTGAAACATTTTTGAAAGTACCATTTTTTACTATTTTTTGGCTGACAGTTAAGCAGATTTTGACCTAAAAAAGATTAAATAGGTGTACAACAAGTCTAACACTTTTCAAATAATGGTAATGATAATGAAATTCAGAAAGGGATTAAAAAATAAATATATTTGTCATCGCAGACACTTTCAAACACTTTGAGCAGCAGATCAACAGTGAAAAATATTGGCCATTGTGGACATTAGACAACTGATTTGTAATTCAAAACTGCTGTGGTCTAAAGAAATATAAATAAAAAAAGTTAAATAGCACCTCAAAAAATGACTGAGATTTGTCGTTGTAAACTTACAAAATTTTCATAAAAATGCTCAAATGGTTCTTTTGTACCTATTATGTATTTTTTTTCCCCAGCAGCTCCAAGACCTTTGATGGATAATTTGCAATCCTCCTTTCCTCAGGTGATTTGGCATTTAATGGTGGCGGTATGCTATAACTCGAAAATGCTTTAACATAAACCCCATAAACCCCTGCAACAACTATACCTTCTATGCTTTGCTTCTTATTTGCCTTTTGGTTGCTAAATGACTGCTTTTTGTTGCTAAATTGCTTTGAAACACAGCAGAGCATTTATTTATTGATATTTACAGAGGGTCACAGTACAGGGAAACACAGTTATGAAGGCACTGGTTTTGCATTCAAGCTTACTTCATGACACTGATATCTATAAATGTATTGATTATATTGACTGGCTTTGCTTGCCTGTCTTCTTTTGAGCATCCATGAAAAGGTGTATGTGTGTCTACAGTTGTCTTGATGTATCAGTATTAGATTTTTTTTTTTTTTCATAACCGCACCTCTAGCCATGCAGTTAATTTGCTGTGTTATTTATTTAGTTCTGCTCTGTTGGCTAAATAAAACCCCTGCTGTCTGTTTCCAGAAATAGCCTGCAAAGATGACGCCTTTCTTACCAAAGAGATATTGACTCATGTGGATTCTACACTTACCCAGCGATGCTGTAATAACTACCCCACAGCCTGTGAGGTTGCACCTCAGGTGAGTAGAATTATCAGTCTAACATGTGCACCTGAATTTGTAATTTAATTTTAGTCATCTAGTATGTAAATTTTGCTTGCCTGCTACTTGGCACATTTGTTCTCTGTTATATTTTGTTTAGTTGTAGTGATTAAGCACACAAGGGTGGACATATGGGCAAGTGTGCTGCTTAGTCCCATGTTGCCCAGAAACCTAAGTGACTGGGGTAAAAAGTGGAATCTAATGTACTGCTGGTTAAGTGTATTAATACAGAATAAGTTAAACAGACAAGTATGCGAATTCCCAGGGAGTGGACAACTGTGTAGCCATTGTCCTTATCCTCTCCTGATAAGGTTTCTAATGTAGCACATCAACCTAAACAGAAAGTCGTTAGTGAAATTTTCAGCAATGGGTAAAATATTATTTGAATCCGGCTAGCGGTTTTTTTTTCTCTCGACATATTTAACTGTCAAGGAACTATGTGCAATAAGCAGGAAAGCAGGCTTTACCCTGCACTTAATTTTGCTTGGTTTCATTAGTATTTTCACATACCTGCATATTCCTTATTCTGAAAAGATCATCTGTTATCCGTCACCGCGGCCAATGTTTGTAGTGCAGCAGGCGGTGAGATTTAGAAGCATGCGCTATAGTTACAACATTGAGGTGTGTTGCACTACTGTAAAGTACGTTATGTTTAAACAAACATACCAAATACCAAACTTTTGTTTTCCAAAAGTCAGTAGGAAGTAGGGTTTGCTTTCTTTCTCACAGTCTTCTTTTTCTGGTTGTATCTTTTTGTTTACTGGGCAACCGCAAATGAAAAGTACTAATACCCCAGACATGATAATTGCATGTCCCAGGAACCCAGGCTACTTGTTTGCCGCCCAAGGGCACAATTTTCAAACCACTGTGCTGTAATATTTATACACTTCAACCATGCACAATAAAAAGCTTTGAGGAATGGGAAGCCATGCCTCCTTCACTGAGCCTGTCAGTCACAGACACCACTCAAACATATCTTACGTTTCAAAATGGCTGATTTAAAAATATATATATTTTCTATGGCAAACAACATAATTCTCTGTGAAAACTTTTTTGCCCAACACTGTACCAGTACAAGGCTTATTATGGGTTTAGTTTTTTTTGTATGACAGTAGTTAAATAATCTTTATCCCTGTTTGGTTTATTACAGGTTAGAACTCAACTTACTACCTGTTCATCGTTGGAGATCAGTTCTGAGCAGAAGCATGAAAGTTCTGGGTCAGTTTTTGTTTTAAATTTGGCTTTGCTTTGCTTTACAATAAGTACAATTACATATAGAAAATCTCACAACTGCAAAAAAAAAAAAATCAACAAATGGCAATACTTACTCAACTTACTACCTGTCGGGACCTGTCGGGACCTGTCGGGGCAGTCGTGGCCTAATGGTTAGAGGCTCGGACTTGTAACCCGAAGGTGAACCTGAAGGTCGTGGGTTCGAGTCTCAGGTCCGGCAGGGATTGTAGGTGGGGGGAGTGAATGACCAGCGCTCTCTCCCACCCTCAATACCACGACTGAGGTGAGACCCTTGAGCAAGGCACCGAACCCCCAACTGCTCCCCGGGTGCCGCAGCAAAAAAAAAAAAAAAAAGGCTGCCCACTGCTCCGGGTGTGTGTGTGTGTGTGTGTGTGTGTGTGTGTGTGTGTGTGTTCACTATTGTGTGTGTGCACTTGGATGGGTTAAATGCAGAGCACAAATTCCGAGTATGGGTCACCGTACTTGGCCACAAGTCACTTCACTTCACTACTTCACAACACACACTTATGTAATCCAATCAATAATGTAAATACATGGGTACTGCTCCTCTGCAACCTGCCACTGAAAAAATTCCACTGAAGTGAGACTATTGAGACTTTGGTGTTCCAGATGTACCCAGATTAATACCTGTGCAGAAAAGCCTCATTATTGGACTAAAATTTCTGCTGAGGGATTTAATCTGATATGAAATGTCATAATATGCTCTTTACATGACCCCTTGAATTATGTAGAAATCAGACAATATTGCAGTTTTCCATGCTAACTGATGGATGCCAGCATGCTAACTGATGCTTTAATAGTAATATGAAGAGAGGGTGTGTATACATGAGTACAAGCTGCCTACAAGTTTATTTCCCAAGCTTTCAATATCAAACCTTGATCATATAAAGACTAATAGAGTTGTAATTTGTAAACCTATCATCTTTTTAAAATTATCAAAACTTTAGTATAAACAATCCTCAAACACTACTTTGATGCCTTGTGCACTGATAAGAACTCTCACATGGTGAAATCGCCTCGCCCCTTCCTCTCTTGGGTGCTTTAGATTAGATTGTTCAGTAAATTATAGCACTTTTCCTCCGAGCGTGTAGAGCTGTTCTCTGACATTGCATGAGCAGCGGTTTGAAAAGATGCGTGGTTGTCTTCACATGTCTCTGAGGAACCACGTGCTAACCTTCACCCTCCCTGGTTGCTGGTTAGTAGCTGTTGTGTGATAGGGGAGGACTAGCTAGTGGGCGGGAATTGGCAAATGACCAAATTTGGAGAAAACGGGGAGAAAAACTTAGTAATGGTACTGTCACTTTGTCATTTTCAGCAGTTATTGATCAACCCTACAGTGCAAGCAGTGCTTTTCATGGTATGATCAATAAATCTAGACATATATTTATGGTCACACTGAGCATCGTCTATTCTTTCAACACATCTAGTTTTGTTTGCTTTTTTTTTCTATATGACACAGTACTGTAATGAATTGTAATCCCACTATCCGGAATCACCTAGGAGAGGTTTCCCTTTGGAATCTGATTCCTCTCAAGGGTTCTTCCTCATGTTTCTTCAGGGAGTTTTTCCTTTCCACTGTCGCCTCTAGCTTGCTCATTAGGAACTGAAATTCCCTGGATTTCTGTAAAACTGATGTAGTTAAAAGCACTATATAAATCAAATTCAGTTGAATGACACTACTGTTTTCCTGGTAGTTTGTTAGCAAATCTCTAAACTGTAATACATGTTGTGAATCGCAAGAATATTTTCAAGTATCATGACATGATTTTTTTTGACACATCACCCACCCCTAATGGTAAAATGATGAAATCAAAACTGTATGTAATAAATAAACATAACAATAGCATAATGTCATACACAATTACTACACAGTTTTGCGATGCACCTATTTTGCATGACAATTCCAACTTTAAACACAGAAAGCTTGACAATTCTAATGGGAAATTTAATATTCGTAATCATCATAAGCTTCTAAACCAAGTTCAAGGCAAATTTTCTCATTATAGACACTCAGGTGTGCACTAAGAACTTGTCCTATTAGTTTTAATGGTGCGGTAATATGCAAATTTTAAACATGAATTATAGCAGCAGTACAGTGTGCTGTAAAACAGCAAACATTAATGCAGGATGTAGCGGAGCATAAACACCACTCAATATCAGTAAGAATCTCCCACAGACTTGTGCATGCTGAACAACTTGATGGAGGAAAATAATGTTTGAATGTGTTGTGAATAAAATGCTACTGAACAGAGAGAAAGAGGAAAGGTAGAAAGGCTCCAGGTGCTTTGAACTTGTGAGATTGCTGTTGCTGATGCTTTGAAGGACATACACAACACAATACACAGTGAATTAACATGGCATTTTCATGGCCAGTGCAGTATGATTTAATTTATTTAGTTAGTTATTTTTTAAATTTTTATTTTATTTTTTTTATTTTATTTTTTTTATGGATTGGTAATTTTCCAGGCAACTATGTCATGTTTTAGACTTGCAGTTTTATTATTTTATTTATTTATTTATATTAATTTAAAAAAAAAAATTATATTAAGTCAGCCTTCTGGCTTTCACTTGTAACTTGCAACCCACCTTGCTTTGGCTTATCATTCGCACCTCATTTATAATCTGGCCATTCATAAGTGTTTTGACGGTAGTAGGTGTAAAACGTTAACTTGCTGCCATCATAACATTAAAACATTTGAAAAACCCATAATTATGATAGCAGAAACTGTGTTACATGGCCAAACGTTTGTGGACACCTGATCATCGCACCCATATGTGGTTCTTCCCCAAACTGTTGCCACAAAATTGGAAGTACACAATTGTATAGAATATCTTTGTATGCTGTAGCATTACAGTTTCCCTTCTCTGGAACTAAGAGGCTCAAACCTGTTTCAGCATGATACTGCCCTGTGCACAAAGTGAGATCCATTAAGACATGGTTTGCCAATGTTGGTGTGTAAGACCTCTAGTGGCCTACAGGAAGCCCTGACCCTCAACCCTACTGAACACCTTTGGGATGAACTGGAACACAGACTGCACCCCAGGCCTCCTCACCCGTCATCAGTGCCTGACCTCACTAATGCTCTTACGGCTGAATGAGCACAAATCTCCACAGCCAAGCTCCAAAATCTAGTCGAAAGTCTTCCCAGAAGAGTGGAGGTTACTATAACAGCAAAGGGGGAGTAAATCTGGAATGTTGAAAAAGCACATATGGGTGTGATGTTCAGGTGTCCAAATACTTTTGGTCATATAGTTGACTCTACTTAGTCGATTGCAGAGTTTCAGAATTAAACAATGTTGTGTTGTATTGACTTGTACAGGAATGTACAGATGTACGAACAAGTCAATACACAGGAACATTTACTCCTGAAACTTCGTAATTCACTTTATAAGTAGAGTTTGTTTGTTCAGTCAATGCTACATTTATAAAGGTTACTGTAGTTATGGATCTTTTGGTTTAGTCTACATTAGTTTTTTTAGGACAAACACTAATCCAATAGATAATATAATCATTATGTTACATAACAATACCTGTCATATTTATACTAATACAGCAAAATGTCATACATTTAGATGGTTTTTCTTTACACTCTCAGAAAATAGCCGACTAATTTGTATCTTTCCTTGTCGCTGGGGTTGTATCCTTATCTTTCATACCTTTGATATGAATCTTTCACCTGAAATGTGGATATAGTGTACCTTTGAATGATACATGAGTGGACTGTAATAACATTTTAGAGTAACGCTTTAAAGGTACACTATATGAAACTTTGTAGGTAAAAGATATATACTGCAACAGTATACTGTCTATATACTATAGACATACTGCAAATAGATACATGGTGGAAAAGGTGTACGCTTGAGGATACCACCCCAGCGACAAGAAAGGGTATAGTTTAGTAGCGATTTTTCTGAGTGTATGCAGGCAGAGTTTAGAGTATTTCATCTTAAACTCCAGAGCAACTTGATGTCTAAAAAATGTGGTAATTGTGCTTGTTTTTATGTCTTCAATTGTGAATTTAAACAAACTTTTCTGTCCTTCAGCTGCTTTTACTGTGAAGAAAACCAGGAATCCTGGACCAACAGATACTCCACACCAGTGCTACCCTTCTGTTATTTGTCCTACACCACCACCAACTTGGACTTTGTTACCCGGCTTTCCGATTTGATCTGGCAAACAGATATGGAGAGTAAAACATCCAGCGAATGCAGGACCTCTTCAGTGGATGTGACCGAGCAGGGCAGCCCTGACTCCAGGAGCAGTTACTTTGAGATGGGCCCAGATCACAGTGATGAGATCATGGGCTGCTCCTCCTCTTCCACACTTCAGGACAACGATCCTGAGAATGTGGAAAGCTCAAGTGTTCAGATAAATCTGATAGTGTGGTCTCACTGCATCAGTGTGGGCCAAGATGGAGGTCTGAATCAGATGCCGTGCTGTTTGGCTGCAACGGATAAAGTACTGGTGGTTCTTCAGGCACGGTCCAAAGAGACTCCACATAACTTAGAGGAGCTAATGGACTGCATTAAAGTAGCACTGATGGTGCCATATTCAGACATGGAGGCATTTTGGTTTGACATTCCAGAAACTTGCATCTCCTTAAGGTTGAAGTCCAGTGCCACACGATGGTACTTCTTCTCAGATGGACAAAATTTGAAGGAGATCCATTCCCATGTGAACTTGCTTCTGGATAGAACTCAAAGTGAACGTATCAGTGGACAGTCTAATGTCCAGTCGTTCATTCAGCAGTTTCTAAATTCCTGGGAAATCGAAGAGAATGATAGCGGAGTGAAAAGTGGATACATAGCTCACGTCCTGGACCGTGCCTCATTGGTTCAAAGAAGTCAAAACAGCTCTGTTCCCTCTGACATTTTATCTCCAGTCCATGAAAGCCAGACCTCCATCCCATTACTTCTGTTCCTCACAACACGACATCTCTGTGTGCTCAAGGTCGATTTCGTGGCCATGGCGTCAAAACCCAATGGAAATTGCATACGCTCTTGTGCCAAGTTAACCAGAATTCCACTCGCATCTACATTGCTGAACCCCAAGCAGAGTCGAACTGGACAAAGCAGTTCAGTCACCCATTGCTTTTGTGATGGCCATGTTTTAGAGCTCATGGCAGGGCATGAGCACCTAGCTGCCATTTTCACTCTTCCCCATGACAAGTTTCTGTTTCTGAAGCAGTTCGCGCAGTTCCGTGCCAGCCTTCGAGACATTAAGACCATCGCTCTTCTGCAGACCAGTAAACACCACCTGAGAGTGAACAGCACAACGCCTAGCAAAGCTACCCAGAAAAAGAGGTTAGCGAAACATCTGTTTTGTTTAAAGCCATTTAATAAGAGCCTGTCATTATGATTTCTGTAAATATTTCCAAAAGAGTAAAGGAGAAAAATCGGCTTGAAGACTGTTTATCTTTAGAGGGACTTTAAAGATAAAAGAACGCGTGTCTCAGTGTTCAAAACTTGCAGATATGAAATTCTCTCACTTGCAACGGTTTTGTTTGAAGAAGTTAGTGTCAAGTAAACATGATAGCTAATCTTATGAGTTTGCAGTTGGGCTCTGAGAAAGGTCTGTGATGAGTTGGTTGCAATGGCAGTGAAAGTAGGCCATTTTTTTTGTGGTGTTTACTGAAGAAAAGTGGCTCGTGACACTAACAGGAACTAAATACGTGTAGGAACTTAATTAAATTGGGAGGTATACAGTTATTGTGAGGAATCTCCACTCAATCAGTTGGATTTTTAGCTATCAGCAGAATCACATCTCTGACTTTGCGTTAAGACTAGCAGGTGACAAACGATAGATGGCTATTAATATACTTGTGTAAACTGTGACACAGATCCATGTTTTTTGTGACAGGCTTTCTCTTTTTTATGCAAATGAGTCAAATATTTTTTGGGATTTTATAAAATATTAAACTGTATAAAATATTAAACTTAAATTCTAGCAGTTAAAGTACAGTGGTGTGAAAAAGTGTTGGCCCCCTTCCTGATTTCCAATCTTTTTGCATGTTTGTCACACTTTAATGTTTCAGATCATCAAACAAATTTAAATATTAGTCAAAGATAACATGAGTAAACACAAAACACAGTTTTTAAATGAAGGTTTTTATTATTAAGGGAAAACAAAATCCAAAACTACATGGCCCTGTGTG
>CM040473.1:13693478-13708105 GCA_022758105.1 Pangasianodon gigas
TTGTTTCTGAATTTCTTTGGATCTCGGCATGATGTCTAGCTTTTGAGGATCTTTTGGTCTACTTCACTTTGTCAGGCAGGTCCTATTTAAGTGATTTCTTGATTGCAAACAGGCGTGGCAGTAATCAGGCCTGAGTGTGGCTAGAGAAATTGAACTCAGGTGTGATAAACCACAGTTAAGTTATGTTTTAACAGGGGGGCAAACACTTTCTCACACAGGGCCATGTAGTTTTGGATTTTGTTTTCCCTTAATAATAAAAACCTTCATTTAAAAACTGTGTTTTGTGTTTACTCATGTTATCTTTGACTAATATTTAAATTTGTTTGATGATCTGAAACATTAAAGTGTGACAAACATGCAAAAAGATTAGAAATCAGGAAGGGGGCCAACACTTTTTCACACCACTGTATATACATTTTGGCTACTACTATTTCTTGTTGCTTTGTCGTGCCATCTGCTGGACAAAAACTTGGGCAGCTTTAATGTAAGATTTTAGGATTAAGTGAGAATGAATTATGTAATTTCTTATTATGTTTCTACATTATAAAGATTGTCATCCTCTTCTGGTCTAAATGGACTTATTTATATTTGAAGTGGTTCTCAGGACACGCAGAAGCCCCATTTAACCCTGTCTCTGCTCAACCCTGGAGACTCACTTATCCAGCAGCTCTCGGATGAAAACCAGTGTCCGTCCCACCTATCTCTGTCTTCAGCCCTGCGTCACCTTTCCTCATTGAGGGGTGAGGAGGTTATAATCTTCTTCCATGAGAACATCGCAGAGGTATGCAATGTGTATTACTCAAAGCAAGCCTGGTTTCAGTTTGTGCATTGTAGGGCTGGGTGGTATATCGCCTTTTTAAGGTATATCGATATATTTTCAAACATGATAGAGGATGAGACAATACCGTTTATATCGATATAGTTTGATGTTGCCCCAACTCTCCCTCTGCGTGCAAACCCGGCCCCGCCCACTTGCTCACAATTTTTTCTGCAACATGGAGGGAGACACAGGGCTGGTCCATACTGCCAAAGAAGACCCGGTTAGTAAAAAGAAAAACTATGGTTCCATTATGTGGAGATGGTTCAGATTTAAAAGATCAGATGAGCAGCAAAACAATGGCATCTGTAGAGAATGCCATAAACAGGTTGCATCCAAAAGCGGAAGCACCATTTACAACAGCGCCATAAACAGCAGGAAGACTTCACAGCCCGAAAAGTCTTCCGCCCCGAAACAAAGCTTCATTTACCTCTGCTGTGCCTTACGAAAAGAAAAGTGCCAAGTGGCGCAATATAACTAAGGCGGGGGCCTACCACATTGCACATCACACAGCTGTGTATTTTGTTAAGCAGGAGAGGGAAAGCCTGTAATTGTACTCAATTTTAATCACTTTATTATTGTTGAAAACAACTGAAGGAGCATTCTCAGAGTTAGGCCTATTTCTATATAATATAGGCTATTTATTTTATATAATTTTTCATTTATGTGTTGATTAATTGTGCAGCTGTATATTTCCAAATAGGGAAGGAAACCCTGTCTTTGCATTTTATTTTGATCACAGTCTGTTTTATTAAAAGTGCTTGTGACATCTCACATGTGGCTTTAACTTACAACTGAGCATTTAGCCCACTTCATAGAAAATACAGAGATATATTGTGTATCGCCATTCAGCCTAAAAATGCAGAGATATGATTTTTGGTCCATATCGCCCAGCCCTAGTGCATTGCTTGATTTTAATATTTATTGGTTGAGTTTAAGAATATTTTTGCCATAAAAAAGCAGTTGCTATTTTTGGTTAATGCAAAAATTATACCATATACCGTATACGTCACTGCTCTTTATGTTACCACATTAGATACAAGGCAAAATAAGCAAAATGTTTTCAAGTCCGAGTGTGTTGTTTTTGTTCTTCTAGGTGGAGAATGAAGAGCTAAGGCACATCCTGTGGACATCTGTGCTCTTCTACAAATCGCCTGATGTGGAGTTGACCGCCTGCGTTATGCTGTCTACCAAAGCTGTTTACTTTATCCTGGACGATGTTGCGTCCACGCTCAGTGATCAAGCTTGTGAGTGACCACGTTTTTACCTAGTTGTCTACATTCATCCTTTATTCTTCATTCATCTTTTTTGGTATCTGGCTAATATTGCTAAGTAAGGTCAAATAAGCATTGTGTAAACTGCAAGTATAAATCATCACACACTCGCTTTGCCTCATTAATACCCTTTTTACACAAATTCATAACATAGTAGAAGGTCCATATTAGTAAATAAAAATTCAAATTTCACAAATAAAATTACACAAATCACTTGTGGCTGCATAATGACCCCTTAATGATGATCTGTTTTTATAGATAATGTGTGCGATACAGAGCTAGACGCCACGTAAGCTAATCTTTCAGATTCTGAATAAATTGACACAATTTGAGTCAAGTGTGTGATGATTTAGACATGTAGGATGATAAACTTAGTCTCCTTAAAATTCAGTGCTGTTAATGATTGTCTGAATCAGTGTCTTTCTCGGGGTTTATTCCAAGTTTCCACAGATAATTTGCTAGCATATTATGAACTGTGACTCAGCAACATACAAATGACAACAAAATCATTTCTTCATGCAGTGATGTGGAACTGGCACCCGTCAGACCACAAGGACACCGATTTCCTCATCTCTTTTTGCTTTGCGATGAAGCTGAATGAGCTGCAGAGTGTGAACGTGGGACTGTTTGACCAGTACTTCAGAGTGGTGGGTGAGTAGAGATGAGAAGTAGTAGTGGACAATATAGTGGAATGGGCAATATGTAAGGAATAAATCATGACAGGACATGCTGTTATAGGAAAATAATCATTGCGAGAAATTGTGCGTGCGATATTGCTGTTATATATTGCGAATATGTGACATTTCGTACAAAATATGGCCAAATGTTCTGTTTATTTTTGCTCCGCTAGTGGAAATAGATCCTGAAGAAGCCACACTCACTTTATAGCTCGTCAGCTAGCTGACTAGCTAGCTCACTTTGATGTACATTCCCGTTAAAGATGCTTCTGGTGAAATTGGTGTCCCTTCTTATTTTTCATCTTCAACTGACGAGCTTTCATATTCAAGTCAAAAGTTCCTGAAAAGTATTGTTTGCCATGGCTACTGATGATGTCACTAACACTGCTGTAATAACCGTTTCGAACCAGGAAGTGGAATTTTATGTGGCGAACACAGACAAGCAGCGTGATACACACAATGAAACGTCCCACGCTTGGAATGCCACTTGACCAATCAAATTAGTGGACCAGAACTAAACAGAACAAGGGAGAAAAAAGGGAGAAAACGGTAAAAATTAGTACAAGGGCAGATTTAATCCACTACTTTGTAATACAAGTACTAACTATACTTTGATACTATTGATACTCTCAGATAAGCACATCAGGATGTAATTTATCATGATATTGACACTGACATATCATCCTGCCCACAGTAGTAGTTAAAGGATGAGTATGAAAACCTACTTAGTGAAGGAAGTATGGCCTCTGTGCCTGTCAATCCCAGGACAGGAAGCGTATGTGTAATGCGAACCAATGTTTATGCTTTCATTATGATATGCATCATGGCTATAGCCCAACACGGTTGCGTGATATCAGGGCAGTGATTTAGATCTATGAATTTTTTAAAATCAGATCTACTTTAGAGGGCTAGGAATATAAAAAACATTTTTATGTGGTATAAAAACATAATATACATGCCAACCAGCTGAAAAGTCTAAAGTTAAAAAAGATGACACCTGACATTAAATATTAATCTTTTCTCCAATTCATTTTCTCTATACTTTATTCCTCTATTCAGGGCCCTCTCCGGAACACATCATCTCATGCCTGACCAGAGACAGCTACAGCACACACCACTTTCTCCAGCAGCTGATGAGTGTGCTGTCTTTACTGGAGACAGCGCCCTCACCAGAGCCCTCAGACCAAGACTTCTACACACAGTTCGGCAAGAAGAGCACAGGTAGGAAATTCAACTCGCTCAACTCAGTATAATTTTTCACTAGGGCGTTCTTTATGAAACTAGTGAGTTCAGTGTCGTGAATTCAAGTAACATATATCCCTAATTGCAGTCGAATGCTGACTGATGGCAACAAGCCGTGAACAGTGTTCCTGCTAGAAAAGCATGTAGGAACATTTTTGCTCTCACAGCATGGTCCCACTCGCTGAAAAATGTAAAAGGTTTATTTCACTGTTACTCCCTAATTGTGTCTGGACAGATAAGGAGTTTTGTCCAGCTTCTGAAGTCTTAACCAGTGGGCGAGCTTTGGCTGTATCTGCCTAGACATCATAGGAAAAAAAATCCAGACTGGATAATTTTCTTACTGGTGTTTTTTTTTTTGTTCCCAACCAAAACTTAACAATTAAAGTAGACTGTTACTGCACTAGTTGCAGAGATTAAGAGTGGGGTATAAAGTGATATTTACATCAGGACACTTTATGAAAATTGTTTTGTTTGAATTTTTTTTTTACATCCAGGTTCAGCTTTATAGCAAAATTGCTGTAAACACAAGAGTGATGAAATAAAAAACCTAATTCTGCCTGTGTTAACACCCACACCCCTACAGACTCAACCCTAAAGTAAACAATCAATGACTGGAATAAATGTCCTTCTCAACCTCGTCTGCAAGCGCTAATGCTCAGAATAGAGTGAAATCAGAAAGCAGAGCTGAAGCAGACAGCCTAAAGGAGCCTAAATTTATCGCAGTCCTGCTTATTTTCTGCCTGTTTGTGTCCTATATTGCATTTGTCTTGGCTTGCTTGTATTATCCTGAGTTTACTTTGGCAGTGATGTGATGTGATGTGATGTAATGACACTGCCAGAAGTCATTTCTTTTTAACCAGAGTTGGCAATTTACAGCAGCGGGAAACGTAGCAGCTGTTGCCAAAGCAATGTGGGTCAAGCAACCCAATAACGTTCACGAGTTTAACTTTATGCAAATAAAGCAAAGCTACAGGATGTGGTAACTACCAATGAGAATGAGAGTCAGGACACCTCATTTTTCTTCATTGTGATACATCAGCCATCTTTTTTTGTTCATGTCAAATAGGCGCCATGTAAATTACACTTGTGTTTCGCCTTCCAAAATAGGCAAAATGGAGAACTACGAGCTGGTGCACTCAAGCCGGGTGAAGTTTGTCTACCCGAGTGAGGAGGAGATCGGTGATTTGACCTTCATCGCAGCGGAGAGGAAGGGCCCTCAGGGACCTGCGCACTCGTTTAACGTCCTCTTCTACGCCCTGGTGTTCCAGGTGCAGAGCGGTCCAGGTGCGAGGGCCGAGCTGCAACCGAAGAGCCTTGTTCTGAGCAGCACGCATGTCTTCCTACTGGACGAGGACTACATCAGCTACCCGTTGCCCCAGTTTGCCAAAGAGCCGCCTCAGAGGGACAAATACAGGCTCACGGACGCCCGCAGGATACGAGACCTGGACCGTGTGCTCATGGGATACCAGCCGTACCCACAGGCGCTCACACTGGTCTTTGATGATGTGCCTGGACCCGATCTGCTGTGCCATCTGACCATGGACCATTTCTCAGATGAGAAGGAGAGGAAACGGATGCAGGGTGGTGACGGGGCTGAGAGCGAAGTACAGTGGTGTATTTTTGTGCCAGGTGCAGACAGCAGGGAGAGACTGATCTCACTTCTGGCTCGCCAGTGGGAAGCGCTGTGCAGCCGGGAACTTCCGCTGGAGCTCACGGGATAATGGAGGCTAAAAGGTAATAGAAAAACAAATCTAGAAAGACTATGTCTAAAAGGTGACTGGGCTTAGCCTTAGCTTCAGTTTTAGTCTCAGCTTTAGTTTTCTTTATGAAGTCTTCAGGCATCCAGGGTTGGGCAATATGGCATAAATGGTGATAATGTCAATATTGGCCAACAGAGTTGAAAGTTGAACGTGTAAAGTTGACAGTGACAGAACACACCAGCATAGCAGTTAGTGACCTGTGAAAATTTATGCATTAACAATTTAACAAAGGAGATATATACAAATAAACAGCAAAAAATAAATAAAATAAGGTCATAACAGCCAAACATCATTCAGCTACTTCAATTTGGCATCCATGCGCTCTGTAATTGTTCCTAATTTCTTTTGTCAGTAGTTTATTCACAGCAGCATTACTAATATCCAGATCTTTTGCACACAGATACAAATTCTGTTTTATTATGGAGGCAGGAACCTGCTTAATCAGGCAACCGATAAGGAACTTTGGCAGACACTGCGTTTTGGATGTCCTTCAGTGTCGTCACACGTAATCACTTTCAGTGTGCGTGATAGTTGTTCTGCTAACCTGAGGATGAATTCTGAACTAGCTAGCTAGATTTTGAGAGATCCTGGGGGTGGAGCTTTGTTAACATGGCTGAAGGAGGGAAAAAAAACTTATCTAATACACCTTTAATGGCTAGCCAGATACACTAGCTACCTAAGACGTATGATTATATTAACTAATTTTAATCACAGAATAACTTCTGGCAATCTGGGAACACAGATATTATTTATTTATTTTTTTTTGTAAATATACTCCAAGCATGGCTTGCAACACTTCAGTTAA
The DNA here is from genome assembly GCA_022758105.1 of Pangasianodon gigas. Taxonomy (NCBI): domain Eukaryota; kingdom Metazoa; phylum Chordata; class Actinopteri; order Siluriformes; family Pangasiidae; genus Pangasianodon; species Pangasianodon gigas. The sequence continues at coordinate 13,700,054 of CM040473.1, forward strand.
ATTGATTGTGCAAGTATGGTTTTCTTAATTGTTGGGTTGTTTTATGAACAACTATTAAAACTACCTAAACTTTTAGAGTTTCTGCTTATTTTTTGCTACTAAAATTAATAGTTTTTACTATTAAATTTTATTTTATTGCCCAGCTCTACCTGACGATACCCATGATAAGGACAATGCAGTTTTGTTTGTATAGTACTGGTGAGTCACGGCAGCCAAATGTCTTTCATAGTATTGAAGATGGAACTAATAATTCAAGATTCAAGAATAATTCAAGACCTAGTAAATGGCTGGATAACAGAAAACCTTCAAAAGGAAAACTAAAGCTGAAAAAGCTGAAGCTAAAACATTGGATGTGGTTATCATCATGTAGTACAAAGGAAGGAAAGAAAAATCCTCCCAACACACACACACACACACACACACACATTCTTTGTTACATTTTTACTAAATCTTTCAACACAAAGCATCCTGGGAAGTTGTGTATAGAGTCCACATGAGTGTAATATTTTCTTTTCCTTACCAGGCTTCGAACTTCGCTCTTCTTCTCTCATTGCTTATATCTTATTTATCTGCTGCTGTGTACAATCTACCAAATGTAAATTACTGAAGAGAACTATGTGTTATTAAATGTTGTATTTTATTAGAAGTGACATAAAATATGTCAGTTCCTAGCTGATTTTAATTATTGAATGGTTTCATATGTTTTATGTTTTAAAGTATTTTGGCTTTTTGAGCAGTCATTTTGGGTTGTACAGGTTATATGCTGTGGTTTACACAAATAGAAACGTTTACAGGATGTCACGCATCAATGAATTTGATTTTATGCCATTATTTGCCTTGGACATTAGGAACTCAGCATGCACTTTTGGATTTTTTTTTTTTAACAAAAATAAACGTCTTTAATGCAAATGTGTGCTTTTCTGTGTGAACGCTTGATTTTCAGATTTGCCATCGACATTTAATTAGCTACACAGTTCTGGTATCTTATAAAATGGCCAGTGAGGTAGGTGCACCTAATAAACTTGGTATATATTACATATATTACAGTATACCTATATTACACAACGTCAAACTCAAATAATACTCCAGCTACTACAGTGAAGAAAATACATCTGTAATGTATGATGTCTGAATTCAGTTAAAGAAATAAAATTTCCACTTATTTATTAATTAGACTACAACACTGCTTTCATGTTTTCAAATCAGATTCTAACGCTGATTATATCCAAATAAAATAGATTTTACGTTAAAACCACAGTAGTTTTCTTTTTTGGGATTCATAAAATTATGTATTTACCCGTGATTGCGGGAAATAAACTTCCATTAAGTATTAACCAGTTCCCTTATAGCAGTGTTGAAAAAGGTGCTGCTCAAAGACCATCTTTCACCCATCAATTAAAGAAAATAAAGTGGCATAATTTTACATTACATTTAAATTTGTAATGTAAATGTTTAAATTTAATTTAAATACATTATTGGACTATTGTTATTAGGGGTCCAAGCACAAGGACCCTATTGTTTTTGCTCTGTTTTTTCTTTTTAATACATTATTGCACTATTGTTATTAGGGGTCCAAGCACAAGGACCCTATTGTTTTTGCTCTGTTTTTTCGTTTTCTCCCATAAAATGAATTGTGGAGACCAAACCATAAATCGTAAAGATGTAAAACTTAGTCAATAGATAGTACACCCTCTCGCTACTCATGCAAGCAACATGGGCCTAATCGACCTGATGGTGGCGCTACAGCGCAACATGGTATGTTTTAGCCCATATCTCGAGAAACCTGAGATTCTCTGATTCCTTGGCTAATTCTAAAGCAATTTTCAATTTGCGTCATTAATTGTCTGCCCATTTATTATCCGCCAATCATTAATCTCCGCCCATTTAGATTTTGAGATCATTTGCATTACATGCTAAACCTACTTTTGCAATCTAGTGCTAGGGTTTTTGCCATATCTTCATAAAACTGGTGTCAAATTACTCAGTCTTACTTGAGTCTGAACCTCAATAATTATCCAAAATATATGAACATTTGTAAAAACATGGCAATCCTCGCAAGGCGGAGCCTAATTTACTCAAATAGCTGAGTGGTTGCATATAGAAACCTGAAAGGCATATACAGCACAAGATTCTGAGGCCATATGCAAAGTTCTGATAACTGTTTCTCAGCTACCGTAAGTTTGATTGAGTTGAATTCTGGTATATAGCATCTTTATGCTGTGTGTAGGTGGATTTTTGATCACCTGAATACTTAATAAAACATGGCCTCCATCAGCTGATCAGCTTTCAGCAGGCATTTAGCTATCATCATGAAACTTGAATGGTAGGTCCATCTAAAGACCTGCTAGTAACTGGTGTGACCTCACTCAGCTTGGCCACTGGGGGCACTTTTCATGTTTTGGCATATAAAAACAAACATATCTGTTGTAGAATACGGACTACAGTGAAATTTCTCCTGATTCTTTTGCGAAAAACAAAAAATGTGCCGTTTGGACCATTTAGCTCCGCCCACTCAAACTTGTGATAATTTGCATAAAATGCACACCTATTTTTGTGAACTAGTTCTAGGATTTTTGCGCTATCTTCACAAAATTCAAGTCAAATTGCTTACCAGAGCCTGAAGCTCAATAATTATCAAAAACATGCTGAGATTTATAAACAATATGACCTCCACATTCCAATCAATCCTAGTGGGGCGGAGCTTGGTTTGCACAAATAGCTATAGGTTGCAGGAATAGTTGCATGGATTTGCACAAAACTTGAAAGGCCAATTCAGTACAATGTTTTGAATTATACTGCTGGTTTGAGAAACAGTTTACACTAACCAAAATTATCCAGTATAACAGTCGGTCTGTGGTAAGAAACTGACGTGTCTGAGGAGCATAAAAGTGGAGCTCATAGCCTCTAACTGTACACCAACAAGGTGAACCAACGTGGTACGTGGAGCTAATAAACTGGCATCTCAGTGTAAATAAATCTCAGAACACATACTGTCTTTCTACATTAAAACATTGTGTATCAGAAAATTGCACTGATTCTAAAATATGCTTTAGGGTTTTTACAAAACCCTAGTAGAAATGTGTGGTGCACATTTTGCAATCTAGTAGTTAGGAAGGATAAATTTAATGACCTTAAACATTTAAGCGGTTTCTCTCCACACAATCCTGACAGTCAGCAGTACTAGATCCTCCTTTTGCATTCATCAGAGTGTGATTTAAAAAAAAAAAAACTTGCATGTTAAGGGAACATAATCAGAAAACACAGAATTAAATGAAAGATTTACACACACTCAATATATATAAGTTTAAGTTTTCAATATATATTAAATAGATTTCATATAACGATAATTACTCGGTATTTTAGAGTGTGGACCACAAGCTCACCCTGTTGAGCTAAATGAAGGAACTGTAAAAGAAAGTGTTACTTCTGAATGTACACAAAAAAAATATTTGTGAAGAAGCAGAGCTGAACAATGCATTAACAGGATTCACTCTCTCTTATTCTGTGCTACTGAACTTGACATGATTTTTTTTACAAAACTAAAAATTTATGGGAGATGTTGGGTGAGGAAGCAATGCTGGGCATTGTGTTCCTTTTGACCTCATTGCATCCTGTTATTCCAGGGAAGACAGAGTGCACTGTGGTAAAGGTCAGAGCGCAGAGTGATGTTCAGCCTTGTCATTGCACAAATATGTTTGTGGGCACTCCAAAACCTTACACTTAAACCTGTGCCTTTGAATTACAGGAAAGTTTTATTTCTTTATTTATTTTCCTATAGCATGATTGATTGAGTATGCCAAGACAAATTTAAATAGCTGAATCATGCTAATGTTAGATAGAAACTGAAGAGCACTCAATCAGCAGAAATAAGACGTTTTTATTAATGAAAGAATAATTAAATTAAAGTTGTAATGAAGGATTCCCTATACCCGTGGTTCTTAAAGTTGGGTCTGTGATTTTAATTTATTTTTTAAATGATGTTAAAGTGGTGGTGAGCGCTTTCAAACACTAACAGAGTTGTTATATTTGTTGTACGAGAGTGAGTCACATGAAAATAGTACATTAAATTTGTACAAAAGTAAAAATGTACTACTGGTCCACTCTTCTACTGCTACCTTAAAACTTTCACCAGTTAGTTAATGTTCTTTTTATTCGGCATTATAGGAAAATAATCAACGATTGTGTGATGTGATGCCGCCTGACACAAAGTCTTACCGTTACCACCCTGAAGTTGATTATTTTCCTATAACAGCATGTCTTGAAGTGTTTTATTCCTCTTATAATAGAGCAATTTGCCAGTGATTACAACACTTCATACTTTTTATCCATTTATAGTTGCATTTGTTGTGGAACATTTGCGAAACAATTTCCTGTTATCAGCTATAAAGTCATTCCCTCACCAACCTCTATTTTTTTCTCTCTTTTGTAGTTTGCTATACAAAAAATGCAGCTGGTCATGTTACAGGGAAAAAACTGGAAAACACGAAATCTCATGAAACATCATGAAGATTTTCTCGTGGCAGGAACCTTACTGACTGTTAGAAAGCGCTGACACTGGAGACTCCTTCAGTAAAATTTAAATAAACATCTCCTTACAGAAAACTTCACCACATCAACGATTATATGTTTTTCTTTGTTTAATAACGTTTTTTTTAGATTATGTGGCACGTCTGCTATAATTACTACAGACATGATAACGTATTAGAACAAATGCATTAATATAAACCTGTGATTTTAATTAGAGCTGGAACTATTGTCAGAGCTGCTGTTATAGAATATTAATCAACATCTTCTGAACAATCAGATTTAAGAGCAGCACTGTGGCATAATAATGTGTATGTTTAAAAAAAAGTGTCTTGAATGAGCGTTAAATATGTCACCCTTTTGGATGCTCTGTATAACAACACTAAAACCTCTAGATAGTATTGTCAAAGTGTCTGAAAAGACTTTCTGCTGAAGCAAAGCTAAATGGCAAAGGTGTGGAAAACCAATTCCCAACATCAGTTATAATATATATATATATATATATATATATATATATGTTACAAGAATTGTAACTCAATTTACAAATATAGCACCAATTCCTGTTAATAATTGTGAACTTATGAACCGGCCTACTTTGGCTGATGATAGCACATTTCTTATTTGAAGACTGTTCTGTTCTAACTGGGAGCAAAACAATGTCAGGAAAGGAAAGGAAAGGAAAGTATTATTCTGATTACGCAGCACTGATCTGCAGTGCTAAGCATGTTTTTTTTCCCAAACCAAATCACATATTTGTGGTCCTTTACTGCTGATCAAACATTTTTCATATCTATTGTATTTCCTGTTTGCTTAATAATGGTACGGATACAACTGAATAAGACGTCATTATTAATCGAAGAACAAACAACAGTATTATTATAACATGGAAACAAAGCCTTTTTCTATACATTCACCACATAGTCCAGGTTATAACTGTAACAAAGATCGGATACTGACTCAGGAATTAGAGACAGTTTGATAATACTTCCACAGCTACATTGAGACACTGTGTTTTTTTTTTTTGTTTTTTTTTACGCTTACATCAAGTATAATGTTCTCTGAATGTGCTTTTGCTTAAGACTTTACATGCATCCTTTCCATATATTCATACATTCATTCACACCTAGGGACTATTTAGGGTCGCCAATTCACTGGCATGTGCTTGTGAGGTGGGAAGAAACGGAGGGAACCCCAGATTTGAAAGACTGTTGCAGAAGTCATTAATGAAAAATTTATTTGAGTGAAATTTGGGGAAAAAAAAAGTTCTGGTGTATATACTGTATGTTACTGATGAAAATGTGATATGGATATGACATGAGAAACGGTCCTTTAGTAAATGTGAAGACCACAAGGCTTCCTTTAGTGGTTTCAAACTGAAATAAGACAAAATTTAACAAAAAATCCCCTTTATGCCCATTTCCACTTCAGCCTTGCTGATGATGATCACTCGTTCCTGTTTTTGAAATGATGACTTGGTAAAGCATGCTGTTTGATATGATAAATCCCTTATATCTGATGGATATATCACATATGACACATGGAACATATTTCCTTAAAAATTCAATCAGTTATATATAGACTTAAGTTGGGAATTTATTGTGGGCTCATTATGTTTTCATGGTAAGGTGGATATTTGCAGGGAAAAGACTGTATATACACATATTTTCTCTACAACTTTACCTGCTCTTTTGATTACATAAGTGATTAAACAGTTTTTGCTAGTTCGCCTGGCTTTCAAAGATTTAAAAATGAGCAACGTTGTGTGACAGGGTTAAAGTTATAATCTGTTGCTACTGAAAACCTCACATGTAACTTGTATCTGTATCAGTAAAGTCCAACATGCATCTGTATGTAGTAGATATATTGCTGGACACCTTTGAACAATGATTCGGCTAATTGTCACTCTCAGTTGGTGTTTTGCTGAACCTCACACAGCGGTCAGCTGACAAGTACGGATTTCCTAACAGACATGGCAGAGGAAATCCGTTCATTTTCCTGTCAGGAAAAGATCGTTTACTCGTTCTCCTCTTTTTCGAAATGGTGCGTAGTCAGTTAGAGAACCTCCCTTGCTCACCAGGAACAGACTGACACTTCATTCCCCAAAAGCAAGAAGAATGCTAAAGAACTCGGTGGACATGAAAGAGTAAAACTTCTCCATCCTGCCTCATAACTCATGGTTTAAGGGAGGTTTGGGTGGATTTTTTCTTGCATGCTTATCTTTGAGGATTTTAGGAGTGCCCAAGTGTCCTTGATCTCAGAAAGCAGCCATGCGTTACCTCTTCATTTTAGGACTCATAGTGCTGTGTAGTTTACAAATCGAGGTAAGTTGTTTTTAAGTTATAGTATCTTTAATATGTAAGGTTTAAGATTCTTTGCAGTTTCTAGGCAGCATGTATATTTCCATGTATATACCAGATATTTCCCCTTAAAATCTCACTGTAACTTCAGATCTTAGACACCAGCTGGTTTTCTGTGCACAGCCATATTTCCATGATCTGATTTGCTGATTTGGTTTAAGGCTACCTCGAATCGCTGTGATGAGCCACGCACTGTACGCCACTCCACTCTGTGCACGTCGTGCGCTGCTGCACCTGCTATTGTCTGCCCACAAGGCTACAAGAAGACTTCGACTGATGCTGAGTGCCGGTAAATGACAACATCTCATCCAACTTATATGAGAAATCTGCAAAAGTTTTGCTCCAACACTACCAGCTGTAATGTTCAGATGTGGATTTGGACTAAGCTCTGCAGGAAAGAAACCCTGTTTTATCAAGGGCACATCATATAACAACTATAATGCAAAGTAAAACTTTTGTGATTTTAAAATACAATACGAATTGACAGTTCAGTGATAAAGAAAATTAAAACTACTACAAATGCAGTCAATCAGCCAAAACATGTTTGGCCTCTGAAGTTTGCTTCTCCACTGTACTGTTCATTACTGTTATTCATTAACCTACTTTTGCTAACAAGTAACAAACCGTAGCAAGTTTAGCACAAGTTAGTGCAAGCTGCATACCTAAATCATTACACACGCACCTCAAACTGCAATGATTTGTTCAGTTATTAAATAGACTTGTTTATGTGGTTCCTGACACTGTACGGTACACTGTTATCTAAAAAATGGTCAAAAGAACATTACTGAGGTAGAACATTAATAATGTTGAAGGTAAATTACTCTGTGTTATCCATCAAACAGAGCAATTATTTTCAATTGCAATTTTTTGCAATTATTATTTTGCAAAAATTATGTGCAATTATTTTCTCATGCAGTTTGTGCAATGTTTGCTACGTTAGCCTCATAACTATAGGACAAAATGGACACCAAATATGGTTTGGCTGATACGCATGATTCATTTTGGTTCATCCTTTAGTTCTACCGATGGCCCTGATTATCTGGATCAAGCACTGCAAAAATGACAAAAATGACTGTATCTTGAATATAGACATATATATATATATATATATATATATATATATATATATATATATATATATATATATATATATATATATATATATATATAT
>CM040473.1:13708205-13821877 GCA_022758105.1 Pangasianodon gigas
CCTAATTTTTTTAGAAAGAAGCAAAATTATCAGACAATAGAAAAAAAAACATTTAAAGCTTGAAATGTGTAAAAGCATCTAAAACAGACTGAATTATATTGTCTTTGATTTATAATAATCTCATAAATAGAAATATTAGATAAATTTGCCCATATTCAGGATATAGCATATTGTAGCAAGATAGCATATTTTGCACTGGGTGTGACAGATTTTTGAAATTTCTGTCTAGCTTTAGTCAGAGTGTGTTGTGTCTGATTTCTCAGCTACACGGTGCAAATCGGCGATCGCCTGCTGGAGCTGCCTGGCTGCTCTCGCTCCTGTGAGAAAGTCACTCTCATAAAGCGATGCTGTCCTGGCTTCTTCGGGTCTCTGTGTTCACGTGAGTTTGATGACTATAGATCTAATTCTGCTTTAGATATCGTCTATGCTGTTCCTATTGCTACAATGAATTGTATTAAGGCAGTGTTTTATCTGTTCAGCATGTCCTAGCTTATCAGGCAAAGTGTGTAACTGGCATGGTACCTGCATGGATGGTGAATCAGGAAATGGCACCTGTGTGTGTGAGGTAATTTATAAAACCTTCTTTTTACTTATAGTTACATTCTGTTCTGCATTATATTATCATATTAATGAGATTAATATCAATAAACACAAAAGACATCCTTTGGGCCTTTAATTATTATTATTATTATTATTATTATTATTATTAGTAGTAGTAGTAGTAGTAGATACTATATTGCTATAACAACAAATATGCTATCTTATGTTTTTCTGCCATCAATTTATTAAATAACCAAGTAGCTACTGCTGCACTATTCTGTTTTGCTCAGTTTTGTCACTGTTTGCATATCCACGTGTGTTTCTGATTAATAAAATAAAACGTTTTTCTGACATCCATACAAGCTAATTTAATCTACTAGTTCTTACAGATGGTCAGAATCCATCCTTGCATCATGTCTGTAGTTCATCAGATGCTGGGATTCTTGAACAAGTAGAGCACACTGATGTGCATTGCTCCAACAGTATTTACTGTATGTTGCTTAACGCTTAAAATAAAAATTGCTTTGCACAAATAAGTAGAGCATTTTGGTTGGTGGATGGGAAAAAAAGCGCTGCTGATTGCTATAGCAACAGCATACTTGTTCTTTGGAGAACTACAAATACCAAACCCGAGCCTTGTTGTGTAATCTGCTTGTAATCTGCAATTGGTTACAGTAGGGAGTCTAAGTCCACTAGCAAAGACTGATTTTTTTAAACCAATCATTAAAAACTAATCACCTTTTGAGAAACTATATTTATGAAACAATATTACGTATATGAAAAGATCAAATGTGTTGAGAACTGCAGTGTCTTTGAATATGACAGATGGGCTTCAGTTTAAGACCATATATGAACTCAAAGACATGCTTCAATTGGTTTTGAGTAGCTTTATGATTATGAAAGTTTTTATGTATGTAAAACATGAGCAAACTTGTTAACACCATTTACAATGCCTAAAGTTGCACTGGGAGTGGTGTTTGTATGCAAACATTAATATAACCAAAGAACAGGTATTAAATTTGCATAAAGATAAAATAAAACCATTTATTCTGTTAAAGATGATTGAAATTATGACTCAATATCTCATTCGCACTTCTGATTCTAACAGTATTTAAATTGAAAATAGATTTTCTTGACATATACATTGCGAAGAAAAAACACGTCTACACTCTTTCATTTTGCACTCATATCGTAGTTTGAACAGTTTTTCAATATTGTTTCCTTCCACTACTTTGTACGAAACATAATTACGTCAATTATTTGTTGTTAATCATCTGCAAAGTAACTGCACACACAATTTATCAGAATGCACAAACAAATTAGTGAGCTTTATTTGGTATCTTAGAAATTCAGTGCCAAAGATTTTTTTTTTCAAATAATATTTCAGTATTTTATGCATGTATATTCCCTTAGAAATCCTATTAAAACTGCTTATGTTACAAAATCTGTGACAATGCATGCACATAAATGAATGCTAATGATTTGATCTTCCAGGAATATTTCTATATATGACCGCAAACAAATTGCAGAAAATCCCTTTAAAATAAATCGGGTCTTATTAACTCAGGGCAATAGTGAAGATAACAACACACACACACATACACACAATATCAAGAGACAGCAAAAATAAACGATATGATAGGAGGTTAAATGTGTTACTGAAGTGAAATCTGTGTGAACAGGCAAATCATATAGGTGTCAGTTTCACACAACAGCTATTTTTCACAAACAGCTAAGACTGTGGTCCTGAATAATCAGTGGAGAATCAATCTGCTGTGTAGAATGTGTGCGTGATGAATGTCCTTGGCAGTGCTTTCAAACTACAGCCTCCTGCATCTCTCTGCTTTCTAGTCTAGTAAAGTACTTTCCAGTTTCCGTTGTGCAGGTGTAGTGCAGTACATGTGTGTGACTGAGTGTATTTGCAGGAGGGCTACACTGGGTTTGTGTGTCAGAAATGCTCTAATGAGAAGACCTACGGTGAGCGCTGCAGCTCAGGTATGTGACACATTTAATGCTAACTTTTGATTTCTCTCTTCTTCTTTATGTTTTATATTCTTGAATCTGCATTCATGGTATCTTCAGGTTGCGGCATTACACTGGAGATTCCATTATTATGTTGTACAACTAAGTTTCCATTTACACCTGAAAAAGAAGCATAGTCACATAGCATTTTAATCAAATTCACTACTGTACATACATAGCTCACTTGTAAATCATTTTTAAAGCATCCATATGTAACTTAGAGTGTTGTAATATCTGTTTTGCCTTTGTTTTTAGCTTTCCAATATGCAACCTAATAGACTTAATGTACATACTATTTGAGATACACTTATCCGGTCGCTTTGCAAGTGTATATGAAATTAATTCTGTCAGTTTCACACAAACACTGAATCCACAGTATTGATATATTATTTATATTAAGAAATTTTTTTGCTTAACTATGTTCTGCTATACATGGTTTTTATGTATCTTTATGAATAGTAATGTACATTTGCTTTAGTGTGCGATTGTGTGCATGGAGAGTGTAATTCGGGTCCAGATGGAGATGGACGGTGTTACTGTCAACCACCATATTCAGGACCAAAGTGTGACCAAGGTAATGGTTGATTATGCCAATATTTATCTGTCACAGTATTACAATTTTTAAAGAAACAGGTTTGTGGAAAATATAAATATATACCATATACATCCCAAATGTAGTTGAGCAACCAAAACATTTCTTTAGTTTCTTTAGTTTTGTACTAGGGCTATAACAGTTATGTAACAAATACTGGAAGTATAAACTAGCCCAAAAGTAAAGCTCACAGCCTTCAGTTTTAATAGTGTTAAAAATTAAAACTAAACCGAAAATATGTTTCCATCTGCATCACTTCTAATAACTCTACTTTGGAACTTACGGTCACGTCTCCTGCCTGTGTGACACCAAGCTATTACTATTTGCTGAGATAGAAAACAATTCCAGCTTTTCATGCCCTGCAATAGCCTTATAGCTTTTTAATAATAATAATAATAATAATAATAATAATAATAATGTCATACGGTGTCAGAAACCACATAAACAAGTCTATTTGAGATACAAACCAACTTCACAATGCAGTTTTCACAATGCTAAACTGGATGCTAAACATGTCTTGGTTGATCAGTTTCATTTAGGGATTACGGTAACCTTGTGTAAATTAAATTTTTGGCAGAACTGTTCGTCTAAAGATTTCACTGTGCAGAGTTCAGATATATTAGATTTGCTTTATGATTTTAACAACATGAATCAGCAATAACAAGATTAAATAAAATGACAAAGTATAAGCTTCATGTGAAAGTCCCTTTTACAACAACATATTCATCATAAATTAAACAAGTAACATAATGTAAGCTAAAGCTAAAGCATGTGAAAAAAGTCTCAAGCTAGCTTAGCTACATCATGATAAACACAGCCTAACAGAGGAACTAAGTCAAAAGCAAAAATAGAACTACAAATCCAATCGCAAAACTAATCTTACCAAACCTCACATGTCCTACCAGCTATTAAGTATATCAGCCAAGAACTAAGGCAAAGTTAATGAGAAGCTAAGGAACTTAAACAGTGATAAACTCACTGCCTTGACTCCTGCATAGAGTCAGTCATAAATTTAACATATTCTCTAATACCAGTTTTTGCCCAATGCAGTATCTAGGTTTCCTAAATAAATGTCCACTATGGCCCCAAAAAAGTATTAAGTCTCTAAATGGTTGCATGTCTTGTTCAACATTCAATGCAGCAAAAGTCACCAACTATATCTCGAATCACAGCCCCCTTTGTAGCCTAAAAGTTTTTATTCTGTGAAATAAAAAAATCTAACCAATGAAATTCTTGTGATATCAGTCTGAACCCTTTGGAAGCCATTCTTCAGCCTTCCCCCTTTCTAGGCTGCATGTTTTCATTCTTGCATGGTTTAGGTTAAAAAAAATCATTTAGACATTTAAAAATAATGATGAGAATGTACATTACCTTTGTAGTGTTATACTTTTAATAATTGAGGCTACCAGTTGTCATCAGAAGTAACATAATTAGCTGAATGGAGTCATCCATTATTTAAAAAAATGGAAAGAAAATGACATCACTGCAACTCTGCCTAGAGTAGGCCAGCCAATAAAATTTAGTTACCAGGTAAGCAGGGCATTAGTCAGAGATGCAACCAAGAGGCCAAGGATAACTCTAAAGCAGATCAAAAGATCCACAGCTCAGATGCGAGAAACAATTCACAGGACAACCATAGCCCAGACACTCCACAAAGCTGAGCTTTATGGAATTACCTTGACAACACCATCCCCCCAGTGAAGCATGGTGGTGGTAGTATCACATTGTGGGGATCAGCAGGGACTGGGAAACTGGTCAAAATGGAGCTAAATACAGGGAAATCCTAGAAGAAAACCTGTTCCATTCTGCAAGACATTTAAGACTGGGTTGGAAGTTGACCTTTTAACATGACAATAACCCTAAGCATACTGCCTAAGCTACACTGCCTAAACTACACTGGAGTAGTTCCAAACCAAAAATTTCAGGATTCAGATGTGTAAACTTGATAGAACCTGATATTCCAGAAGACTTGCAGCAGTAATTGCAGCTACAAATGCAATGGTTAATTACCATTTGACTTACACAATATGTCTCAATTTTTACAAGGTAAAATATATACAGTATAATTGTAAAAGTACAAAATGTGAAAAAGTTCAAAAGGGGGGAATAATTATGCAAGGAATGGTCATTTGTGGTAAAGTGTCATGCTTACTATTATGCAGTTAACTGACAATGATCAGAGGCATGTTAAGGACGGAGCTGAAGCACCAGCAAAGCAGGAAGTAGAACAGTAAACAAAACAGAAACCAAACAGAAGGCAAATGAATGAATGAAACAGAATATACACCGAAAACCTGTGATCAACTTTGAGCATATAGCAATTAATGCAAAACATTATAATGTATATGTCATATTGTGATGTAAGTCACAGCACCTGTTATAGGACAAAATATGTGTCCTGTATTCCAGAAAATATGTTAACAAATTTAGCTGAACATGATTGTCATCATAGGTCTAGACCTTGACAAGGATAAAGTGGTTATGAAAGATGAATATAGGAATAAATAATCTTATCTGTTGCCTCTCTCTTTATGCAGTTACGTCTTCCTGTTCAGACTGCAGTCCCTACTCATACTGTAAAGGAGAGGGTCCGACTGCTCAGTGCGAATGCCTTCCATCCTTTTCAAAGGTTGGACGCGTCTGTGCAGGTAAGTTCTTTTAACATGATAGACATTTCAGATTACATTTTGCATGTCATATGCAAGAACAGGTGAAAATGAGCCAATGTTCATACATTTTCATCATATAGTTGCATTAAATTCATTTTACTGCACAACACTAAAACCTAAAGGTGTGGTGATTGTTTTGGATACAACAGATGTAGAAATATACAGTCTAAAAATAGTTGGCTTTTGGCTTTTGGCTTATCTGAAAATGTCCCTACTTTTGTTTACTTGAAATAGGAAATCTGGACTGTAATAGAATTGATAAGGAAAGGGGAAAAAAAGAACATTTAATGACATAAATCACATTTGCTCTCATCCACCATAGACCGAATAAAATAGCTGGTGCTTTCTGAAAATGTTGTTATATCTTTGACTTTATAGACTATATGGTTGCCAAAATATTTTGGCGTTCTTCCGTATTAAAATTATAAATGACAATTTTAAGTAATAGCAAGCAGTACACACAAGTCTATTATTAAACCTACCATTCTAATACATTGTCAATTCCCTAATGTTTGGTGGACAAAGATCTCATCTTTGGATTCTGAGTCAGTCTGACATATTTTACATTACGTTGGGAAAATGATTTGACCTCTTCAAAGCATACGATTGGGTTTGTAGATTTGTTCCCAAGCTACATGCTGTCCTGGGCATTTGGATTGCTGATGTGTTATTGTCCAAATCCACTCTTACTGTATCCAGTAATCCACAGACAACCTCAGCAGGTTCCACACTTGGATGATAGCATAAAACAGGATGAACAAGTGTGACTTGTTAGGACATTTTGACATTCAGGTTGGCAAAATCACCAGACCTCAATCCCATAGAAAATGTTATTGATATATATATATATAAGTTATATCTAGATATAGATTATCGATTATTGGGAACAGCAAGTGAAAACCCAAAATAGGCACCACAAATTCTACCTAAACTGCACAGCTAGTCAGTGGACAAGGGGCTAAAATTGACAAGAACTCTCTCTGGTGTTATTAAGGCAATGGGGGGAATTCACCAACTATTAGAAAAACAAATTATACAGGAAGCTTAATTGGTTAAGATGGGTAAAAACAAGGTTATCAAAACATGTCTCTGTGGTTAGTTTAATCTATATACATAAAAAAAACCCTAAAAAATATTTTCCTAACAAAGCTACATGAAGTGGTTTGTTACATTCAGCTGATTTTACTGACCGTTGTGTAGACTTGCCAACCCTGATTATATCATATTGCTCATGACATTGCACCTCTCACATCCATTTTCAGGTGTTTGCAGCAAGGATGTTTGCGACATAAATGCAGATTGTTCGTACAAGGGTGTAGGGCAATTTCAGTGCACGTGCAAAACTGGCTTCGAGGGAGATGGCAAATTCTGCACCCCGATCAACTCATGTTCTCGGAATAATGGAGGCTGTCCAACAAACTCCACTGTTTGTGAAAACACAGGACCAGGCCAGGTGAGCATTAGCTTTATTTTCATGCCAATAAATCCTTTATATCAGCACATAACGTTCATATATATTACTTTACATGTGATAACTTTATGCAATTATTTATATTTGGCGCAATGCATGTTAGTTTTCTGATAAATATGTGTATGTATGTCTGTCTTGTCAGTCAATATGTGTATGTCAGAGTGGGATGGAAGGATCAGACCCTCGTGCTGGCTGTAGGCTGAAATCTGCCTGTAAGGAGAGCACATGCCACAGGAGTGCACGATGTGGAACTGGCCAAGATGGAATAGCCAGGTCTGCCTTAGCTCTTTACTCTCCCCAATTTAGTGGTATTTCCAATTCCTCCAAATCCCTAATATTGAAGAAACCTGAGTTTAGTAAAAGGCAATTTGTTAATACATAAGTGACTAGCCTCATTCTGAGTCTCAAATGTACTTTTGATTTTTGTTATGATTTTTGTCACTTCTCAAATTCAATGTTTTGCACTAACTGGAAATGACAGATAAGTGCAGTGTCTCATGTAATTGCACTCCACAGGAATAACTGTAATTTTTAGACAAATTCAAACTGCAATGACCTCTGATGGTGCCACCACCTGCACTAGAGCAGGCTGTGACCACAGAATACTAAACGTGTCCAGTATTGCACACATTTTTAATGATTTTATTACATCTCGGGTTTGATAATACACTATGGCCCTGATCTACTAAGATACAAAATAACAAGCTCTAATTTATGTGGTATTGGATAATTTGTGCACACAGTTGTGTGTTAAGTGATTTGTAATAAATAATTGTGTGAATGATGTTGTGTAAAATTGGGTGAGGTAGCAATTTTATTGAGATTTTTGTATTTGCTAATTAAATCTCCAGTGTGTAGGAGATTCTCACACAGCTGCCATTTCTGAACTTTCAGAAAGTCTGACTTTCAGACTTAATAAATCATTGTGGGTGAAAAATTAATTGATTTGCTTTGGCACCATTCTATATCAGCTTTAGGTATGCAAAATGACCCAAATAGCATATTCACAGCAAATGCTCAAAATGGATATGATAATTTATTTTGTTCATTTGAAAACACAGAAACCTTTAGTAAATTAGGGCTTATATCTTTTTAATTTGTCTGTGTTGCAAAATGTAGTTGTGTTTGGTTAGGATTAGTACTATACTTGGTCTATCACCCACAATATTACCCAGTGGTGGTGGAATATTTCCATTGATGGACAGGGTAGAGGCACCTGAGACAATGTGCGTAGAGACATATGGGCAGTCAGTAGTATACTGGAGCTATTATGTAACTCCGTAATCATTGACGAAATTGGATTAACATTCAGATTCTTAAAAGATTCTGAGGCTTGTGCCCTGTACATAGTTGTGAGAATCTAAACCATTGTCCTGTTTTTTAGGTGTGTTTGCAGTCAGGGACAGATCAGTGATGGGTGGCGCTGTTATGGAGATATCATGGAGCGTGTTTTGGAACTGGATCAGGAAGGCAGCCACGCAGGAAACCTCACCGGAAGCATTGCATTGTTCGGTAGTGCTGCTGACATTATGTGCAGATTGTCTCTCCTCTCTAGAACTTATTCGCACTGCAGATATTTTTAATCAGAGATGATGTAATCAACACACAGTGTTTTGTTGTTATAGAGAGAGGATGTAAGCTAATTCTGAGCAAACATGGGCCATTTACAGCATTCATCCCAGTGGATACATCCCAAGTGAGTAAAAGTAAATGTAAATTTAGTTGCTTTTTATTTTAATCTTTTTTCATTTTTATGATTCTGGTTTTGGCTGTTTATATACTAGTCACTGATATATACCTTTACTTTTAGATTTAGTCATTTAGCATAGGCTCTTATCCACACCTCATAAAAATTGCAAGCAGCAGAAGATTGAATGATACTGAAAGACTAGAGGCAAGTGCTGATTTGCACAAATGCAAATATGGTCTAGTTTGTAACTAAAAATGGCAAATTCTAAGGACCTATATACTTACAGACCCCTCCAAAAGTATTGGAACAGCAAGGCCAAGACATTTGGGTTTGAGATTAAAAGATGAATATGAAACAATAGATCAGAATTTCAGCTTTCATTTCCTGATATTTACATCTAGATGTGTTAAACAACGTACAACCTTTTATTTTGAACTCACCCATTTTTAAGTGATCAAAAATATTGGAACATTGTTGCCCAGGTGTGTCCTGGTAGATTGATTGTTTAAACAGTTAATAGCTCTGAATGTCTACTTTTGGTTTGAGCCCTGGGTTTTGCCTGTCAAGACTGCATTTGTTGTTAAAAATGCTAAACAACCAGACATTCGTTGATGAGAGAAATATTGTGAGAGCTGTGAAGAAAAACCCAAAAAACAACAGTTGAAGAAGATTCTGAAAGCAGAAATATAGTTGCCATACCATAAGATACATAAAAACCACTCATCGGCAGTAAGAATGAAACCAAGAATAACCTCTACCAAAGTGATGGAAAGGCCAAAGATGAAATGAATTCAGAAGTCTACAGAAACATTCTGTCTGCAAATTTACAGAGAAATGCATCCAATCTAAATGGGAGGAACTTCATCATGCAGCAAGACAATGACCAAAACACACTGCCAACACAACAAAGGACTTCATCAGGGGAAAAAGTGGAAGGTTTTATACTGACAAGTCAATCACAAGACCTTAACCCAATTGAGCACGCATTTCACCTCCCAAAGAGGAGACTGAAGAGAGAAACCCCCCAAAACTAGCAACAAGTGAAAGAAGCTGCAGTACCAGGGAAAGCATCACAAAAGAAGAAAGCAACAGTTTGATGATGTCAGAAGGTCATCAGCTTGATGTACTTATTGCAAGCAAAGGATATGCAACTAAATATTAAGTGTTATTTACTTTAATTTACTTTAAGACTGTCTGTTCCTATACTTTTGGTCACCTAAAAATTGGGTGGTCTGCCACCAAAGGTGCCATGTTCTAAGTTGTTTAACATATCTAGATGTAAAATCAGGAAATTAAAGCTGAAATTCTGATCTATCATCTCATATTCATCTTTTGACCTCAAACCCAAAGGTCTCCAGTGTATAGCAAAAACAAAGAATTGCCTTGCCATTCCAATACTTTCAGGGGGCACTGTAAATACTTTTTGGCAACTTTTACGTAAAACTTTTTTACCCAGTGACTCCGTTTTTAGGTCACAAAATTCTCACAACCCCCCCTAAGACCACCACCCCAAAAATTCTTATGTTTGTTATTTAAAGATTAAAATTGATCTTAACAAACCCGGGATAGCTTATAAAGTCAGGGAAATGGAAATAAGGAGATCTAGTGATTCACGGTTTAAAATGCAGCTGAGAGATGGGAGAATGGTTAAGGCTGAGGACCTAGAGTTTCCTCAGATTGATTTAAATTGTGTGTAATCTTTTGGTATGTATATAATTAATCTCTATATAATGAAACATGTGTATGTAGCTATCTATGGGCAAACTTAATCAGGCAAGAAGAGCAGAAGCCATCTGCAAACACCACCTCATTCTTGGCCAACGTCTTTACAAAGATTTGGAGGGACAAGATTTGTGGACATATGGAGGGGAAATTATGAGATTTAAACCAAACAAGGTGAAAAACGATTTTAAAATTACAATTTTGTTCTACATATGATTGTCTGTGTCTATTCACAGCTGATTTTTGTTTGTGCTTTGCAGAAGTTTATTTCAAAAAAAGATCCTGATACACCATTCACGATAATCAGGAGTGACATACCTGCATCCAATGGAATTATTCATATAGTGGACAAAGTGTTTACTTTTGCTACTAAAGACACTTCTGACAGTGTTGAGGTAAAATAACGATTGAAATTCTGTCTTAAAGAATAATAAAAAGTTTAATTTACACAATGTTCCCCTAACTCCAAATGTATTTGATCAGCTAAGCTAACAAATAGATGCTTCTAGCTACCAGGTTAGCATTGTACAAAGTGCATGCTTAAACCATCATATATTTGCCTCAATCTATGCCGGGTTCTTCAGTAAGTAAGAAATAAAACATGGTGGGGTGTACTGATATAGGAAAATCATCAACAGTGGTGCAGTGTGATGACATTAGCACCCAGAAATTGATTTTCTAATAACAGAATGTTCTAAAGTGTTTTATTTCTCTTTTATTATTTTTTATTAAAGAATGACATGTCATATTTTTATTTGTAGATAGTTATGCTTAATGTTCAAAAAAGTTAATTCCTGTTATCACTTATGTCTTAACAGCTATAAACCAGCTTCTCTTTCCTCTCTCTCTTGAAGATAATAAGACAAAAAAAAAATGCAGTTACCAAGAAACCACAATTTCCAATGTCAGAAGACTTACAGCTACAAAGGTTACAGCTGTACCTCTGTGTGCTAGACTGGACAAAAAAAGTACAAAGTGAAAAAAGTGCTGTTTTCACAGAAAACTGTACCATATCAAAATTACATTCATTTTTAAAATCCGTTTATGTGGAGTGTCCACTATACATGTTCCTTTGTAAGTCGTTACTATAGAAACAAAAATGTATTTGAACAACTGCATTAACATAAGCCTTTTGCCTTTGCAGTTATAGGAAATTTATTGAGAATCTATATATATCTATATATATCTATATATATATATATGTGTGTGTGTGTGTGTGTGTATATATATATGTATGTATGTATATACATACATATATATATATATATATATATATATATATATATATATATATATGTGTGTGTGTGTGTGTGTGTATATATATATGTATGTATATATATATATATATATATATATATATATATATATATATATATATATATATATGTGTGTGTGTGTGTGTGTGTGTGTGTGTTTGTGTGTGTAATTTTATATATCACATCACGTGTAGACCCTCTGTGGTTTCTAAAACATCTTGAAGCAGGAATCTCTACCTTCCTTAGCATGTTATTGGTATCAGACTCAAATAAGATGTATGACCCAAAATTAAAATGATGACTTTAAATACCAAATATACCTTGGCTGATCAACTACATTTGAATTACATTTGAGTTAATTTGTGTAAATTAGATTTTTGGAGAAATCATTTCTTTCATTAATCATTAAGTGGCATCTATTGTTTTCTAACTCATACTGTTATGCAACTGTAGTTCTCTTCAAAAACCATCAGGGACATTCTAGCAGAAGACGCCAGGTTCAATAGATTTGTATCTCTGATAGATGTGAGTGTTCTTTACTTTTTTTCTGAACTTTTGGATGATCAGGGTCTTCAACCTCTTCAAATTAAATCAAATGCATGCTCGTGTGGCTTTTTCTAACTGAACTGGAGCTTTCACCTGATTTGATATTATGTTATAGAACTGTGGAGCTCCAATGCCTCTCCAAGGTCCAGGGCCACTCACACTGTTTGTCCCAACCAATAAAGCCGTGGACAGATCTAGGGACGGTAGTCTTATATACATGCTAAAGGATGTAAGTATTCAATGTGAATATATATATATATATATATATGTGTAGGTTCGGGTTCAAGCCAGTATTTTATTATTTTCATTGCTCAACATATATCTTTCTCTCCCAAAGGCCAAGCACAAACTTCAGGAGCTTCTGAGGCACCATATATTCTCTCAGGCAGCAGTAAGGCTCTGTTTGCATTTTAGCTTTTAATAGTGTTAATGATTTTTTTTTTTCATTTATTTTTAATTTTTCCCATCATATATATATATATATATATTGCACAGTACTGTGCAAAAGTCTTAGGCACCCTATTTTTTAGTACAAACTTTGTTATAGATTTTTATTTTATGACTTCTACATTATTGATTCAGTACAAAAACATTTTAGATTCCAAACATTAGTTTTCCAGCATAAAATTAAATGTTCCAGAAAAATGTTTGTATGTCAGTAAAGAAAGCAGCATATTACATAAGAGACACTTTTCAGATAAAAAACATAATGAAGGCCGCTGGGTTTTGCTGCAAAAATAAGAAGCAAGTGTGACAGTCAAAGTCTCCAGAAGAACTGTGGCTGGTTCTGCAAGATGCTCAGTAAAACTTACAGCTCATTTCCTTATAAAACTGTACACTGAGAGTATAAAACTGAGACTGCTAGGGTTAGTGTTAGGGTTAGGGTTAAGTGAAGGATCATCACAGCAAATACTGATTTTGTTTCATTTATTACTGTTTACTGCTCTTTATAGTATTTTTTTTAATATAGAAACATTTAGTTTCATTATTGTTGAAGGCATCTTTGCTCTACAGCATTTCTTTGCATGTGCCTAAGACTTTTGCACAGTACTATATATATATATATATATATATATATATATATATATATAGTGTGTACACTGACACTGTAAAGAGAAACTATTATAATCCACACAACTTCAGGCTTTCTGGCAGAATTCTGCCTTCAAACTTTGAGATCTAGTGGGTGGAATAATACTGAATTGAAGTAATGAAACAGTGAGTCTGGTTGTCCAGGAAGTTACAGTGTTCAGCTACACAGTGAAGTTTTGTGTGACATTGAAGAACTGGATATAAATATATAAATATACTAATATAAATATAATAATGTCAACATGTTTTGTCGATATAGACCTCCATTACTTGTTAGTTACTTTAGCTTCATATCTCTGGTGCAAAACTAAACAAGCAAATGTCAGACACCAAACGTGTTTTGACTGTGGTAAAGGGAAATTTGTGTAAAATTGATATTTTGTTGAGCTATTGCTTTAAATTGCATGAACAAATGTGGTTGGATTTTTATATTATGTATATATGCTGCATATGTACATTTTGTAGGTAACTGTGGACCAGCTGGCTAGCATGTCAGAGATCCAAACCATGGCTAATCAGGTCATAATGATCAATGTCACTGGCGATGTAAGTCACTGCATCTGTTTGGGGTTGTTCTTGACTAGACATGTGCTATTTACATTGTGAAATCATAATCATGATAACTGCCTAAGATCTTAGCACTATATATAATATTATCAAGATAGTACATAAATATACATATTGATACTGCATGTACATACCCTTATGGAACAATCATATATATTTACAATTAATGTTATTTATATGTAATCACATGCGAAAAATAAAACTGCATGCCCTACATATGGAAAACTGTTCACACACCACAAGTCAAGCATGTGTTCAGCACTAGACGTGTTTCTCACTAGACTGTCAAATTAAATAAAAAATATAATAATATGTGATACTACTACTACAATAACACATTAAAATTGGTCCAACATAACCTGCTTTACAAATGGGACAGACTTTATCTTAAGACCATGAATGCCACCCAAAAAAAGTGCAGCCTGCCCATGCAGAGTCCCCTGAATGGGGTAGTGATGATATTTTGATGTACCTATAATATAAACTGTATTGAATGTAATAACACAGTATTGAATGTGACGATATATCATATAACAAATTTAGCAAATGTAGATTTCAGCATCCTCATTGATTTTCTCCTCCTTTGCCCTCAGGGAAGAGTGTTGCTCACTGAAAAAGGAATACCTCTTGAAGCGAAAGATATTGTTGCATCCAATGGAATCATTCACATGATTGATGGACTTCTTGTGCCGCCATCCATTGTTCCGATCATGCCACATAGGTGTGATGTTAATGTGACCACCATCAT
Source organism: Pangasianodon gigas (assembly GCA_022758105.1). Taxonomy (NCBI): domain Eukaryota; kingdom Metazoa; phylum Chordata; class Actinopteri; order Siluriformes; family Pangasiidae; genus Pangasianodon; species Pangasianodon gigas. The sequence goes on from CM040473.1 coordinate 13,723,121, forward strand.
TATGGTATGTAGGAGAATTTGGGATAAGGTGATATAACATGCACTTGTCGTCCCTTTATTCTGCATAATAAAATATATAACTGAATAATTATACTGAACCCTTGCACTGTTGCTGTAGTTGCCATTATAAGTTGTTATAATAAATTCTACATTTTCTACTACACTACACACTCTTATAAATAAAAATATACTTTTTATAAACATATATTTAAAGGTGACCATATTCACTTTTCCAGGGGAAAGATATATATAAAAAATAAAGGTACAAGAGATGTATTGTTGATGGTACTACCCCAGCTGCAAGGAAAAATACAGTATGGTCCCTTTATTTCTGAGAGTGTAGTGAAGAAAAATACAAACAATGGCTAGATTGTTTATCATCAGCATAGCAGTGGTAAGAGAGACCATGTGAGCTAATCACTGAACCCAGGGATTTATTATATAAAGGGGAAAAACTATAGACCAGGTACTGACCCCTGGGGAACTCCTGTAGTTTGGCTGTGAGGTGATGATGCTGAACCTCTTCAGGCTCTAAATTATTAATGTTGTTCTCTTTAATAACTTGAAGCATTAACTGTGGTGTATTAAAATCCATGGTATTGGATTATATGGTTATTGTTCCACCTGTAATATTAGACCCTAAAGAGCAGACTGTTAAAGTGCACAAAAGAAACCTTTGCAGAAACCTCTGATACAACTTGTCATGTGCATATTTTTTCTTTAAAACCTTTTACGTTGTTTGCAGAGTCCATGTGTAATGTGCAAATACATTTCTGAGTCACAATGTCCACCCGGAAGCGAAGAAGAGGTATATTTTATGTTATAGAAGATATATAGTGCCTCTCTAACAAATGTACTGTATAACATAGTGGTATGACAGAAGCTATTTTGTATATATATCACAGTAATTCTTACACCACAGTCAAATTATTCAGTTGCATCATTGTAGTTATGAGCTGATTATAGATTAATCCAACTGCTGGCAGATGTACCATATATGCTGACCTGCATGCACTTTTCTGTTGTATTAGTCTGGCCATCTTCAAAATTGTGAGCCTCTTCCTGATCCACGATGGAGTGAATTTATCACCGTACGAGGCTGTGCAAAATATTGCCGAGCAAAACGAATGGTAAAAAACTCCTATTGGCGTATTTTCAAATTTCAGTTATGGGAGTAAAATCTGAATATTTATGTCTAATATGAGTTTTAAAATACATACCGATAAAGTTATGTAGCAAGACCAATATTTCTATCTTCATTATACTAATTAGGGCTGCATAATTAATAGCTTTTAATCTTGATTGTGTCATTGGTAAACTTAGTTAAAGTAGATTTGAGGATAACTAATGAGAACATTGATTTTTTTTAATTAACTGAAACATGAAACCAAGAAAAATCCACCTTTAATGGGAGTTAGCAACCAACCAAATTCAAATGAAAAACAAATAGAAAAGGTATGGGGAAAAAAAGAAAAAGATAAAACTTACAATAACCTGGCTGCATAAGTCTGCACACCCTTTTATAATGGGGCATAATGTACAGGATTGTAACGTACAGTCTGGAGGAAAATATAGTTCTATTGTATTTAGTAATAATATTAAAGATAAAAATATATGACTAATATAAAAAACTTGTGTTTTAGAGGGCCGAATGCTGCAAGGGTTTCTTTGGGCCTGACTGTAAACCCTGTATTGGAGGTTTCCAACACCCATGTTATGACAAAGGCACTGTAAGTATAACGGCTGTTTTTCTTCTGCAAAACCCTGGATGTTTTGTTGCTCATCTCACTCATCTCTGATCTTCCACTCAACAAGCTGTATAAGCCCTTTTCTGGTTTGCAACTATACCATTAACTGTATAAATCTTTGATATAAGATTGCCCTTTGGTAATATTACCAAGATACTGAATGGTTATTTTCATTTGAATAGATATCTTCTTTTGAATTGATAATTCTGTATAGAATTCTGTGCTACATTCAATCAGATTTCTCAACCTGTAGAAAGATCTTTAAAGATCATTAAGGTATCATTAAGGATTTAATATGGTACCATATTAGAATTTTGGGTTCTCCATTCATTGGTTTTTGATGTGCTCCTATTATTATTATTATTATTATTATTATTATTATTATTATTATTATTATTATTATTATTTTGTTACTGTCTCAGACTACATGTCCACAATATCTACTGTCTGTAACTCCTCAAGGAATTCTTGGTCAACTAATTTTTATATACTTTCTCTAGGACATATTTTACATTGTTTCAATCCAAATTTTCAGTGCTCTGCAGATCTGGATTTATCTTAACACAAATTCCATCCATAACCCACCCCCACATTGTTGCCAGTCAACTAGAAATTAAGAAGGGGATGATAAACAGATTCCTCACCAGTGATAAAAACAGAGTTCTTACTGACTGGCCCAAGATCCTTTCTCAACAAAACTTACATTGATAAAGCAGCTATTTTCTCCACTGATTCTGTTCATGACCTCTGCCATTCTAGAGCTCACTCACTCCTTTGATTCTAACATCAGTTCTGTAGTGAACACTTTCCTTATCTCCAAAATATTGCAAATCTTAGACTTTGTTTATCTTACTCTGCTGCTTACTCTGCTCATTCATCCCTTTATATCTAGCCAAATCTGTGGTAACTATGTCTACCCCCTCAGTGGTATTTAAGTGTCTCTGGATACTCCATTTGTTCCAATTTCAGCTGCCTGGGTAAAACTCAGTCTCACATTCACTTCAAAACTGTTGCTCCTACTTGTCTCTTAGATATTTTATGATTAGCTTCCTCAGTGGGTTAATATGCCTTCAGAGTGGCTCTCTGCCTCGTGAATTCTCTTTCCATTACAGTTAAAGAATCTCTCCATTTTAAAAACATACATTAAGGTCTTTTAAACTAGGCTAACAATCACTTCTAATATTCATGTTTTTGGCTGTTCAGCTATAATAATAATAATAATAATAATAATAATAATAATAATAATAATAATAATAATAATAATTTATTTATTTATTTATTTATTTATTTATTTATTTATTTGTTTGTTTGTTTATTTATCTAGCACCTTTCATGCATTTAAAAGGTAAACAGAGAAAGAAACAAAGAAAGAAAGAATTGCAACAAATTATAGCAGTGACAAAAAAAGAAAACGATAATCTAAAAAATTTAAATATATATATAATAACAAATATTATGGAAAAAATAGAATAAATGAAATTAAAGCTATTATTAAATTATTAAAATAATAAAAACTAGTTAAAAGTTAAACTGAAAAAATGTTTTTAGGGTTTAACATACTATACCATTAAGAGATTTAAAAAATATTAATAAAATCTGATTTTTACTTTTGAAAAGCACTACTTCTTCTTCTTGTTATTATTACTTGTACAGAAGAATGAACTGCTCAGTTCACGTCTGACTTTGTTAACAGTGTTCTGATGGCATTTATGGCGATGGCTCATGTAAATGTAACCCAGGCTTTACGGGCATCGGCTGCCACCTCTGCTCTGACCCAAAGAAACATGGAGAAAACTGTGATGAAGGTAAGAATCTAATTGAACCTTTAGCTATGTAATGCATCTATAATTATGGCTGCAACAGAATGGCTAAAATATTAAATTGAACGAAACCTTAATCTGCATAATAGAGCTACACTCAATGAGAACTTTATATGGAACACCTGTACACCTACTCATTCATGCAATTATCTAATCAGCCATCTAATCAGAATGGGAAAAAAATGTGATCTCAGTAATTTTGACTGTGGTGTGATTGTTGGTGCCAGAAAAGCTGGTTTGAGTATTTCTATAACTGCTAATCTCCTGGGATTTTCATGCACAACAGTCTCTAGAGTTTACTCAGAATGGTGCAATAAAAAAAACCATTCAGTTAGTGGCAGTTCTGTGGACGGAAATGCCTTGTTGATTAGAGAGGTCAACGGAGATTGGCCAGGCTGGTTCAAGCTGACAGAAAGGCTACAGTCACTTAGATAACCACTCTAACCACTCCACTTGTAGTGAGCCGAAAAGCATCTCAGAATGCACAACACGATAAACCTTGAGGTGGATGGGCTACAACAGCAGGAAACCACATCAGGTTCCACTTCTGCCAGCTAAGAACAGAAAGCCGAGGCTGCAGTGGGCACATTCTCACCAAAACTAGACAGTTGAAGACTGGAAAAACTGTAGCCTGGTCTGATGAATCTTGATTTCTGCTGAGGCACACAGATGGTAGGGTCAGAATTTGGTGCATGAAATTCTGCTGTTTTCTGTGGTTTCCTGCTGTTGTAGCCCATCCACCTCAAGGTTTATCGTGTTGTGCATTCTGAGATACTTTTCTGCTCACCACAAGTGGAGTGGTTAGAGTGGTGCCTTGTGTCAACAGTCCAGGCTGGTGGAGGTGGTGTAATGGTGTGGGGAATGTTTTATTGGCACACTTTGGGCCCATTAATACCAATCACTCATCGCTTGAATGCCACAGCCTATTTGAGTATTATTGCTGACCATGTGCATCCCTTCATGGCCATAATTTACCCATCTTCTAATGGCTACTTCCAGCATGATACTGCACCATGTCACAAAGCAAAAGTCATCTCAAACTGGTTTCATGAATATGACAAGGAGATCAGGGTTCTTCAGTGGCCTTTCCAGTCACCAGATCTGAATCCAGTAGAACAACTTTGGGATGTGGTAGAACGGGAGATTCACAGCATGAAAGCGCACCTGAAAAATCTGCAAGAATTACATAATGCAATGATATCAACATGGACCAGAATCTCACAGGAATGTTTCCAACATCTTGTGGAAGCCATGCCATGAAGAATTGAGGCTGTTTTGAGAGCAAAGGGAGGCCTTACCCAGTATTAATATAGTGTTCCTAATAAAGTGTTCACTGAGTGTATCATTAGGGCTGCAACAGAATGGCTAAAATGATAATCAATAATTGAATGCTTAACTCCTTTTGAATGGATCAGTCTGTATAGAATTCTGTGCTAAACAAATAAAAATTATTATTATTATTACTAAGTGACTGTGTTGATGTAGCTGCATTTCTGTGTGTATTTGCACAGATTGCCGCTGTGTTCATGGCATATGTGATAACAGGCCTGGCAGTCAGGGTGTGTGTCGCAGGAACTCCTGTCTGTCTGGATACACTGGAGACCTTTGTGACCTCACAGCCACACCCTGTGATTCAGACGGCACCTCCGAACACTGCCATATCCATGCTTACTGTACACGCATTGACAACATAAACACGTCAGTATTGCAATTTAATCATCATAACTTGTTTTTTTTGCTTTTATGCTACATTCTGATGTAATATGGTCCATGTATTTCTTAAAGCATCTCACATCATTTTGCAAAAACTGAAATGCTGTGGGCATAAAAAGTTACACACTGATAAAAGTACAGATTTCTGTGATGTAAAAAAAATTAAACCAAGATAAATCATGATAGATAAACATGGATAGACATGACATGATTGACATGAATTTGACTTGAGATATCTTGGTTTGAATTTTTTTTTCTATCACAAAAAGCTGCAATTTTAACAGGGGTGTGTAGACTTATATCCACTGTATCACTTTTGTAAATGTTCATTCAATGCTGATACATGTTACGAAGTTGCCATCAAATGAAATGTTGCCTGAATGTGTCACCATTTTGTCCTCCCTTTGATTACTTCTGATAGTTGAAGTGAACTTTATTTCACAGGATGGTTTGTGATTTGCTCAGTGTTGATGGTGTATGTGCTCCAGGTGTGTGTGTAAGCCTGGATATGACGGTGATGGATACTCCTGCACTGAAGCCAATCTGTGCCTCAAACCCGACAGAGGAGGCTGCCACATAAACGTGAGGCACAATGCTATCTTTGTTTTCTACTTTTCTACATTTCCCTTTTCTGACGTTCTGACAGAAGCATGAGGAATTTGAGAACAATATGTTAGAAGAAATAGATATGATGGAATGGTGTAGTTTATCACAGCTTGGACTGGAAGCAGATCTGCAAATTGAGTAGAAGGAGAATTATTCTCCTAAAACATGAAATGTTATGTTAGAAATGAGCAAAGAGGTGAATTTCTTATGACTTAATGCTACATGGTGCATTTACAGCACTCATTCATTCAGCCTTAGTAACTGCCTGGTCAGGGTTGCGGTGGTTTAAATAAGGCTAATAGTTTTTAATATTTTGGAAAATAGAACCAAATAAAATTCATGGACAGGTACAAAATAAAATATCATGGACAGGTACGAACAAAAATAATAACTGCAAGATAAGATGAGCATTTCTACAAATGTATATAGAATTTCTACAATGTATATAGAACCAGGCTGCGATAGCTAGCACTATACAGAATCAGACTGTGATAGCTAGCACTAAACAGAATCAGACTGTGATAGCTAGCACTATACAGAATCAGACTGTGATAGCTAGCACTAAACAGAATCAGACTGTGATAGCTAGCACTATACAGAATCAGACTGTGATAGCTAGCACTATACAGAATCAGACTGTGATAGCTAACACTAAACAGAATCAGACTGTGATAGCTAGCACTATACAGAATCAGACTGTGATAGCTAACACTAAACAGAATCAGACTGTGATAGCTAGCACTATACAGAATCAGACTGTGATAGCTAACACTAAACAGAATCAGACTGTGATAGCTAGCACTATACAGAATCAGACTGTGATAGCTAGCACTATACAGAATCAGACTGCAATAGTTAGCACTATACAGAATCAGACTACAATAGTTAGCACCATATAGAACCAGGCTGTAATAGCTACTACTATATACAGTAGAATCAGACTGCGATAGATAGCACTATACAGAATAAGACTGCAATAATTGGCACTATATAGAACCAGGCTGTGATAGCTAGTACTGTGTCCAGGTGGAAATGACATTGGAAAGATCACTTTCCATGGCCTTAAAGATGTTTGAAGTAGAAAAGAGAGCCTAATAATGAATAATAAATCCATTTATTATTAGCCTGAGATTATGTAGATGGTTTGCCTTACACAACCCTGTTACTGTTATTGTAGAAAGGATAACATATTAGAATGATAAGCCTATCAGTTATATTATATTAAATTATATGAAACTATTGTCAGAGATATGCTGTTATAGAAAATTAATCCACAACTTCAGATTTGAGAATTGAACAGCACCATATTTACATACCTAAAGCTTTATTTTTGGTTTATTAATGATTATAATCAATTAAATGTTTCAGTTCAAACAGCTTACAAATGTCCTTTACCTATTGTGAACAAGCCTGACATGAAGGCTTGTAATGTAAATATGATTTTCAATGTAGATTATTGATGTCCTTCAGAGACATTAAGATAAACACATGACGTTTCTGGTCAGCTCAGTAGAACTGACTGTAGATATTTAGTTATCTTTGTTTTGATATCTGCACTGGTCAGCACTATCACTGAACTGCATATGTGTTTACAGGCACAGTGTGTGTATGCAGGCCCTGGAAATGTGTCCTGTGTGTGTAATGAGGGATGGACAGGTGACGGTGTTGTGTGTATGGAGATTAACAACTGTTTAATGGAGAATCGTGGTGGGTGTCATGAAGATGCTGACTGCACCCCCACCGGACCTGGCCAGGTAACACTTAAAGATCTTTTTACTGCAGCATTGAGATCAGATGAGCCATATCCCAAATTATGTCATAAATTTTTTCCCGTTAAATATATTATACTAAATGGGGGGCATGGTGGCTTAGTGGTTAGCACTGTTGCCTCGCATCTCCGGGGTTGGGGGTTTGAATCCTGCGTCCACCCTGTGCCCTGGGGGTTTCCTCCGGGTACTCCGGTCCCCTCCCCAATCCAAAGACATGCATCGTAGGCTGATTGGCATTTCCAAATTGGCATTTCCAACCCTGTGTAGGACAAGTGGTATGGAAGATGGATGCATGGATATTATACTAAATGTATAAATAAAAATGTACTTGCTTTGCATTACATCTTGTACAGACTCATTTATATCATATGTATTATCCTATATTATATTAAAAAGCTATTATATTAAAATGATGTTATTTTTTATATTCTAATCTTAACTTGCTTTTAAAAGTATGCATGAAATGGTTTATTTTTTTATATTTATATTTGCTAAATTGTCCGTAGTGTGTGAATGGGTGTGTGAGTGTGTGTCATTGTGCCCTGTGATGGGTTGGCACCCTGTCCAGGGTGTCCCCCGCCACGTGCCCTGAGTCTCCTGGGATAGGCTCCAGGGTCCCCGCAAGCCTGTGTAGGGTAAGCGGTACAGAAAATGGATGGATGGATGGATGGACAATATATTTGACATATTATATATAATATATTCTATATAACTGGACAAACTCTCTATATATGCACTGTGTTTCAGCATTACTGAATTAGCAGCTGCATTTTATTTGTTATTTCTTCAGAATGAATGTGCCTGTAAGAAGGGATTCATGGGAGATGGCCTCATGTGTCAGATTGTTAACCCCTGCCTGACAGACAATGGAGGCTGCCATGACATGGTTTGTATTCAATAATACACACATTTCCCTACTGATTCAAATACAGGATGTGTGTACCTATGTCTGAAATGGTGTTCTAGTCTCTACAAACTAGGTGCATCATTAGCTTACTAAATACTTAAAAGAATACTTTAGCCTTTTTTTAATGGGAAATTATTATAAAATAGTACCTCAGAGTTTCTCAAAAATATCTAAATGACTTACATGGTAAGTAATTACTCATGGTTACCATCTGCAATGATATACCTGAATTAGAACCTACCTGAATATACCTGAAGTGTATAATGTAATTGCTTATATACTGTATATTTTTACCACAGGCCGTATGTTCATTTAATAGCAGTGGCATACACAAGTGTACCTGTCCACAAGATTATGAAGGAGATGGCATCACATGCTATGGGAATATACTGATGGTAAGTGCCTTATATAAGAATAATGAATCACTATTTAATACAAGTTAAATACCTGACTTTGTGCTAAAAGTACACAGCCCTTAAAAAAACAACATTTTTTTTAAGTTAAGTTTTTAAGTTATTTAAGTTAAAAAATAAAAGTTAGAAATGTGTACTTCACTACAAACAGCAAATGAGCTAATAAATAGAATAAATTCAGTTAAAAGCATACATACATGTATTCATGCACTTTGTTAACCCATTAACTCATAGAACGGCATACTAATACATAATTTATTTAATAGTTCTGTAAATTGTTCATTTCCTTTGTTTACTTGCAACTTTAGTTGACATTAATTAACCATGAGCTTCATCAATAATAATTGATGTTAAGATATGTTAACAATGTAATGTAAATGTAACAATATAAATAATACAGCTAATTCTTATTTCTGTAATTTTAACGAATATCACTTACGATAGTAGTTTACATTAATAAACCATAAATGAATTTAAAAAGCATGTTTGTTTTGAATGTTAATTAATTAATGAACACCTGATTACTTAATGTTTATTCCATAACTGTGCTATTTTTTCTACTCTTTCCAGGAGCTAGATTGGAACTCAGATTTCTACACTTTCAACCGCTATCTACAAGTTTGTACAGTTTGATCATATGTATAAGCCAGCTACAAAGACCTACTGTTTTGCAATGCAAGTAACATGTGTATTTTATCCTTTAACCTTTAGAGACACCCGGTGATCAGTGCCGAGAGCAATGTGACTGCTTTAGTTCCCTCCAAAGATGCATTTAGAAATCTGAGTGATGGGGAGGAGCTGTTTTGGACTGACTTCTACCGCCTTCCTTACCTCCTGCAGTACGGTCTACACTTGTTCTTATAGGTCCTTTCTGAATGTGACTGTACCCTAGTCACTACTAAGGCATTTGGCACAGTGAGAATTATTGCAAAAATAACGCTGGCCAATATGAGGGGTGGGGGGGGTGGTATGGGGGTTTGAGGGGTGGTGGTGTTCAGATATGATGTGATTTGCGAGAGAACATAGATGTTCAGTGAACAGGTAACATTAGCTAGCTAGCTATCTAATGTGAGTGACCAGCAGGGGTGGAAAAAGTACAGAGAAACTGTACTTAAGTAAAACTATGGGTACTGTGTCAAAATCTTACTGGAGGCAAAATTCTACTGGCGCGAAAGTCAAAAAGTGTCTACATTTAAACATATTCAAGTATTCAAGAGTAACAAGTAAATATTTTACTGGAGAGCTGACCACAAGTTCATCATACCTCAGCCTGCATGAATAGCTAGTAGGCTAAGCAGTCAGTTATATGGAAAATATTCTGCTAATGCAGACAATCCTACAATTTGGCTTGCTGCTTATTTAATGTTTAATGAGTCTTTTAGAATAAATAGTAAGGCACATTAGAAACTAAAAATAATTCTTAACTAGCTAGCCAGCTTAAATTAATTTACAGAATTGAACTAGCAAGCTTTGGGAGGCAGAGAAGATGCCTCATCCTGTATAAACTGGTAACTACACACACACACACACACACACACAAAAGAAAAAACTCATGCCGTTTGAGATTTGTAACGAGTATTTTAAAGGTCAAAAAGAAAAAGTAAGGAGTAAAAATTTCTCGGAAATTTACTTGATTAGGTAATCAGTTTCAATAATATTTGAGTAAAGTACAAATCTTCCAAAATAATACTCAAGTACAGTAACAAATAACATTTACTCAAATATTATCTATCCATGATAACTATTGACATTATGTTACCTGAGGACCAATACATTTATCACCTAATTATTCTTGGTGGAACTGGCGGACATTTTGTTTTTTATTGGCAGAAAAGCAACATGCCACACATTTGTGTTCTCCTGGCTTCCAGTAGCACATTTCTTTTCTGCATTCCCATGTCCTTTTCCATTAAAAAAAATCAATTTTGGGGTTTGGTCTGACTGTATCTTTATCTAGTTAGTAATAAGAGATGTAAGGACAAGATGTTTTGTGCTTGAACTTTACATTATAAACCTGACCTCAGGATTCAGCCACAATCCTTGCTTTCTGTGTAACAGCTCAAAGAATTTTGGGTGTTAGAAAAGTATAATGCTTAAAGTGTTCAGAAGAGTAATCCTCAGTTGATCCTTTCATTAATGGTCATTTAGAGGATTTTGACTTCAGCTTGTGAGGAAATGAAAAGACACTGTGCAGCGCTGTTCACTTTCCCATCAGTATTTGTGTTTTGGTGTGTGCGTGTGTGTGTTCCTTTCAGAGCTCACTTTTTGGATGGCATTTACACCTATGATGACTTGAGGAAGCAGGTCAATAAAACAGTCCCAACTAAATTCAAGACAAAATGGGAGATCACAGTTAAAAACGGGGTAACAAATGATACATTTCTCATTAATGTGTAGCTGTTTGTGTATTTACTCTCTTTTCTCAGTGCAGTGTGTGTAACTGTGTGTTTTCTTCTTCAGGAGCTAATGATTGGTAACGCTACAATTCTTGTCCCAGATCTCCAGGCAACCAATGGGTTCATTCACATCATCGATACAGTAATTAAACATTTGAATTATATTTTTATTTATACATAATCCTGTATATCGAATTTTTTAATATAATAATAATAATAATAATTATTATTATTATTATTATTATTATTATTATTATTACTACCTAATGCATTGTTAATACAACCTTTGCTTGTAATTGAGTATATTATATGGCTTATGTATATTATTATATATTATAATATATATAATAATATATCATGTGTATTATAATTATTTATATTATATGGGTGAGCCACTGTGGTGACCCCAAACGGGAGCAGCCTATATATATATATATATATATTTATATTCCTCTTTTGGCTGCTCCCGTTTGGGGTTGCCACAGTGGAGCACCCATCTGCATATTTTGATTCTGGCACAAGTTTTACCCTGAATGCCCTTCCTGACACAACCCTCCCCGTTTCTGGGATTGGGACCAGCACTGAGTGTGCACTGGGTCGTGCAACCCTCCAGTGACTGGGGTTATATCCACTGTATATTATATACTGTATATTCTTATGAAATTGCATACATAATTATGTATAGTATTATACTTAATGTAACCACTTCCTGTTTTCATTATAAATACCACTTTATTGTAAATACCATTAAATTTTTATAAAATTATTATATTGTATTTTTTAGAACTGAAATCTAGTACTGAATTGTATTTCAGATTTACAGTGAGATGCTTCCTTGAAGAAAGCACTGTTAAATAAAGTGTGTGTTTTATGTCAGGTTCTGAAACCACCCATTTCCCAGATCCCCCCTCCTCCCCCGGATCTGATGGAGGTCCTCAGTAAGACCCCCTCATTCAGCCTGTTCAGGGAAGCAGCACTGGTAAATACATGCTATCCTACACACACACACACACACACACACACACACAAAACACATACACTCCAGTATGTACACACTAACCTAAACACACACCAACCTATGAACACACTAACCTAAACACGCACACACACACACACACCAGTTTATACAAACACCTGTCTATACACACACTAACCTGAATACACACACACAGCAGTCTATACAAACACCTGTCTATACACACACTAACCTAAACACACACACACTCACATAAATATGTCTCTATACATGCTAACCTAAGCACAACCTAGCTTACAAATTTTACTTTTATTTAGTTTATTAGAAATATCGAAGACAGATTTTGTGTGCTAATATTTTGAAAAGTTACTGGAAGTCACATTCAGACAAGCCACATTTAAATTAATATTTTGATGATGTGCTGCACCAGGGTAATTCAGCCAAAAAATATACAAATTATGTACTATTCAAGACCATTATTGAATACTACTTTTAATGTTTAAATTTTAAAAACCTCTCATGGGGGTCTGTTTGTGTACCAGCCTTCTGGATTTTCTAATTAGTAAATACTTTTGAATGTAAGGTTTTCAATTTGAGATGCAGCCCATGACAACAATCATGATAACAGTGGAAAATCTTAAGAGAGATAGAGCTCATCGGTGTGTTTACTGCTATAAAAAAAGGCTAAACATTTTACAATTTGACTTGGAAACCTGATGGTCTGGGATGTGTTGTCTCTGATGTGCCATCTAGTGAATGTTGCTTTTTAAATCTTCCGGAAGAAACACAGCGAGTGTAGAACAATGCTGCTTGCGTTACTGATGCTTCTGCATAAGTGCAAAATCATGCATCAAAAATAAACCATGCAGGGTGGTGTGGTATGCCGTAGCACACCACCTTGCCATGGCTTATTTTCCTATAACAACACAGCACTTCCCAGTAGACTGGAAAGCCAGTGCAAGGAATATTCCTTTGGTTTTTATTCACTTACATTTCACATACTCAGTAGTCCTATATTAATAATCTGGAATAAAATAAAATGAAGGGTGGTCAAGGCTTGGGGTCACAGGAAATTCATAATGTCCATTTGGGGTCGTCGGCCCAAAAACTTTAGGATCCCAAGCTACACACACACACACGAACTAAACATGCACCAGCCTATAGACTAATCTATAAACACAACAGCCCATACATGCACCAGCTGATACACTAATTCATAAACGAACCAACCCATACACACATTAGCCCATACACATACTACCAATATACACAATAACCCACACACATTACCAGTATATACACTAACCGTTACACACTTCAGTCCATGCACACACTACTGTTATACATTCATAAAGGTGCTAGCTCGTAAGTACCACTGCTAAATGCACTAACCCATACACAAACTAATCCACACACACTACCAATAAACACACTATATAGACTGGGGCAGTATACTGTATTATGTTGATAAGTGAAAAGGCTTTTTTCCCAAAAGACTTTTTATACATTCAAAAACAAAAACCAGCCCATGCCAATTTCTACATAGCTTTTTTTTTTTTTTTAATCAAACCTGTGTGATCCTGCTTAAAATGTATCTTCCAGTCTGAGCAACCTAAAAGAAAAGTTAGCAGGTAAACACAAACTAGCTATCTAGAGCTAAAATTCAATAATTGGATGCATGTAGGGTCAAACAAACCCATTTGACATTGATTGTGCTGTTGTGTTTATTTTTATGTGTGTAATGTAGCAGGCTGAGAAACATGATCATTAGAATATTAGTTATTAGGCCACGCCCATCCAGACAGTTCTCAAAACAATCAATGATTGAGTCTAGAGAGCAACAGGAATCAGGATAATGATTTATATTAGATAATGATTTATTTTTGTTCAGTCGCAGTAGTGGTCTCAAGTGATCTGGAGGTTATTTTCATCTTATATTTATATTTTATATTAATATTTATATTATAAATTGACTGTGCATGAGTGTGGACACTTGGCATGAAATGGTTAAATGAATCTAAATGATTTTATTCAAAGAATGAATCTTTCACAAATTTACCATCATTATTAAAGACTGATTAAATGACATGCTTTCAAAGTAAGGACACAATTCTCTTTTTGTTAGCTGTACAATTTAACAGAAAGCATCACAACGAGGGACTTCACTATCTTTGTTCCATCTGACAGTGCAGTTAAGGATTACCTGGAGAAAACAAATTCTACATGTCTGGTGAGCTATCAAATGATTTGGTATTTCACGTCTTCTTTTCCATGATCATGTTTTTATTCAGTAATTTTGACATTAATTTGTTTGTCTTCTAATAGGATGAAAACGTTGTGAAATATCATGTCATTCCAAGAGAGCAGCTTTTCCCTGAACACTTGACTGATGGGATGTTAAAAAATACACTGCTTGGGAATGAGTATCAAATCATGATTCATTTAAACAGTGAAAATAAGGTATATCAAGTGAATTATATCAGCTTTAAAATACACTGTGGTATAAACTCGTGTAGAAATATAAAAAATGACTGACTTTCCTTTTCTCTTCTTTAGACATTCATTAATGATGTAGCATTGGATGGGAACTTCACCGAGATAAGACATGGTGTCATCATCAGCATCTCCCGGGTTTTAATGATTCACAAAAACTACTGCAGCAAAGATGTGTACATGAAAACCTTTGTAAGTCTTACAGTGAATCAGAACTCTTAGAAATCAGGACAATCTCTTATTTAGTATGGTCTCAGTTGCAAATTTCTAAGAGTATACACAAGATTAAGGTTAGGTTTATGGGTGAAGTTAGTATTAGTACCTTCTCTTACAACATAATTTGTATGAAACTGAAAAAGTTCCAACCACACCACCATCATTTGATTACATTTTTTTAATGAGGTCAGGTTCTTTTTTCGTTTTAAATATAGTTAATAAAGAAAGCCAAAGAACTAGAACGTCAAAATCAAAATGGAACGAGTATGTTTTTTTTTTTTCATGGAAACATAATTGAGTAAGAGTTATAGTTAAGTACAGGTTTTGGTTATAATCAGGTAAAGTGTATCATAAACTGTCACTTAAATATAGTAACAAAGTAGAGTTACATATTTTCACCTCTGCAACTACTGATTCTCCACATGCTGTAGTTTTCCTCATAATGTTGTCATAGAAATTGTCATTAATTAGAAATTCACCAGCTATTTGAATAAAAATACCTAATGTTGCTTGTTTGATCTTCACACAGGGAAGGTGTGGTCCATGCGACTCAGCTCCCAGATGCACATCGAACGGCAAGCCTGTAAGATAACACCCCTCTGTTCCACATCCCATGCTTCATTAGTACATACATAGCCTTTGTTCTTAGTTCTCCGGTCTTAGGGGACTGTGTGCTTCCCACTGCTGTCTCAGTCTCAACACACCTGCGTCTGCTGCTAATTATCAGGCCTTCATGGATGGAATCAGGCAGATTAGTAAAAGGAACACACAGTTCAGCAGTCCCAAAGGACAGAAACTGAACACTTTACACACAGCTGAGTCATTATAGGCTGCTTCTGCCTTAGTAACTCAGTGCTGTTCATGTGTGATTATTAATTTATTTAGTAAATAACATTTTATTCAGTAAATAACATTATCTAAACACTGCAATTATGTTTTATCCAAAATGCATCATCAGTTTACATCTGATTCCGTAATTACACCTATAATTGCACTTACACTCACTGTCCTACTATTTAGGTGTACTGCCACATCCATAAATGGAAAGGGACCACCATGGGACCACCAATAAGCAGATATTATTTGGGTGGTGAAGTGCTAGGTTGAGAACAACTGTACAAGTAGCAAGCATGTCCATAGATATTGCGTATTTTGCTCATTCTGAGGGTTAAGTGTTTTGCTTAAGGACCTACCCAAGTGAGCTTGGTGGCACAGTGATTTAAACTCATAGCAATCCAATCAGTAGGTCAAAGCCTTAACCACAGAGCCACCCTGTCTGATACGCAATATTGGTATTAACTCATTATTATGTGTGCATAACTCAGCTCTGAATACAGGCCTACACATGCACACCTACAGTATGGAGCAACAAGGTAGGTCCAGCAATACTGCTGTGCCTGATATTCTTATACCAGCACCACACCCATAGATACAGTATATATATAGAGAGATATTTTAGAGTCCTAGATAGCTGACAGAGTGTGTACTTTGATGATTTTAATGGTCCCATCAAACCATTCTGTGTTAAGTCTAGAAACTGTTGTGTGTGAAAATCCCAGGAGATCAGTAGTTTCTGAAATACTTAAACCAGCCCGTCTGGTAGCAACAAACATGCCACGGTTAAAGTCACAGAGATAACATTTTTCCCCATTCTGATGTTTGATGTGAAAATTAACTGAAGCTCTTGACCTGATTTTATGCATTGTGCTGCTGCCACATGATTGGCTGATTGGATAACTGCATAAATGAGCAGTTATACTGGTGTTCCTATTAAAGTGACCGGTGAGTGTATATTTGTTTAACATGCATTATTAAACAATCTCCCAGTCAGCGCAACACACATCCAACACGTTTTCTTTTTATTGCAGACCCCATTCATAGGCATATCCCTTAACACCCTCTGAAAATTTTGTTTTAGGCTTGTAAGATCAGTCAGGTTATCCTATGCTTTTGTGTTCTATAATCCATAGCCACACATACCAGTGGATATTCATGAATGTCCACCATGTGCACACATTCACAATCACCAAGCAACATGCTTTCTCCATTGCTCTGCCTTGAACCAGGCTTTAGTGGACTGAATTTGCTTACAACCAGAATCCACCAAGGTCTGATGTGTATCCATTTGAATACACAGGTATTCAGAATGCTCCAGCTTGACTGGGGGAGGGACTGCAGCACTCTTTTTTTTGTTGATTTACATTTGCTCATTTATCTGATGCCTTTTCCCAAAGCAACTTTCAAGTGAGACAGGGTACAGCTGAGCAGTTGAGGGTCTTGCTCAAGGACCCAACAGTGGCAGCACTGGGATTTGAACTCAGAAGCTTCCGATCAGTAACCTAAAAGCCACCAATTCCCTTGAGCTTCAGCCAAGCACAGCATCATTTGCAATATATCTGTCTCTCACTGGTCACAGGCAGCCTGCTGAAAAAAACAGATGCATAACTAGGCTGCTGATGACAAAACAGGTTTACACCATTCCTAATTGTCTGTTCATTCTCTCAGACCCCTCCTTCCTACCACAACCGACACAACTTTTACTTGCACATGAAATCACAGAACTTAAATTGGGCATTGTTGCCAAAAAAAAAAAAAAAAAAAAAAAAAAAGACACTATTTTGTTTATATTTACATTTTTTCTGGATATACTCACATTGGGCTGTATTTAGAGGTGGCGACTTAAGTGGGCAACTAAAGTCCTGTTAGTACACCTCAGAGGTGTAGCGGTGCCAGATATGGGATTTTTTAATAGCGTCTAGACCTGGGTTGTCAAATTCTGCGTGGGCCACATCAGCATTTTTGTAAGCCCTTGAAGCATCATATACTATGCCTATTCATTTTTAATGTATTATTATCTATTCTATCCATTACCACCAATAACCTAGGCTCTGAAAGTACAATAGGACGAAAGGATTAACAGCGCTAACCGAAACTACTCAACTGTATGTATAACATCGTAAAGACATTTATAAAAGGTCAAAGAAGTCATCATAATAATTCCATATTTAACTGCACAAATGAATGCATTCCTTAATTTATTTGATCATATTTGCCTGCTATGAATCCTAGACAGTGTGAAAATGTTGAGTAATAGGTACTATGGGCGTTTCAGTAATATTTTTGGAAGTTCATGCCATGTTTGATTCAAGGATTAGACATACCTTTGCCTTTAAGCCTAAAAAAACTACAGGGATAGAAAATGCAGACTGATGAAGTGCAGCTATCAGAGGTAATAAAAGCAAGCAATAATTTAACAATAAGAAAATAAAAAGATGAATATGATATATGAATGAGAAGATGGCAAGCATTGAAATAGTGGGACTCTTGTCATGTATGTTGCCAATATGTTGTGCATGAATAGTCACTGCAAATGTGATTTAATTTAACAATAAGATTTCCACCCTTATTATTCATCAGCTTATAAACTAGCACATGATCCAACATATCCTATCCTATCATGCACCTACAGTTAATTGCGGTCATTAGGCTATTTTATCATGCTTGTAATTTGCTATTTTGAGTTTTGAGTAAAATGAATAAAATAATATCATTAATGACTGACCAAGCACTCATCTGCTTCACTTAATTATGCACACAGCTCCTCTCTGAGGAGAGGACAGTTTTGTCTAATAATAAACATTTATTTGACATTTTGTAGAGGGAGCACCATCACTGTGTAGATCATGATATTATCAGCTACCTAGGTCTCCATGTAAATCCATGTACATGGCCACACTCAGAAAAACATCATTACCATGTTAGTATCACTGCTGAGCTGAGAATGGCCCACCATCCAAATAATATCTGGTGAATGGCGCTCTTATGGTCCCTTTTCATTGATGTTTGAAGTAAAGCACCATTGTCAAATTAAGCAATAAGTAATTGTTTACCTACAAAGTGACCTATATAGTAGGTGAACCTGATAAAATGGCCAATGAGTTTAGGTACAAAATAGGTGCATGTTTAACTGATTAATCTGCTTTCTACCTGATTCCTTATTATATACAGTAAATCACATCACCACTTCATATCTGATTCCATATTAGATAAATCACAATTTAATATCATACATTGTAGATTCTAGTCCATATTATCTACTGCACGTCATCACCATGTCTCACCATGTTGTAAATGGAAATATTTGGATTGACCAATCTGGATTAACCAAAAAGCATTTTTTACACTGAACATGCTTATTTATGTAATGGCATTGAATTTTATTAACATACAAATGTGTTCCATTTTAAGGTGAAGGATGCATTCCCTTTGAATATGAAGTCCAATTGTAGACACAGGACAAGAGTAGGACGAAGGAAAAAAATAGTGCCAGGCTGCATGATGGACTGTATAAAAGTTATTAAGGTAAGATTCTCATTGTCGAGTGGCTTTATAATGGCAATGCTAATAACTAATCCATAGTTTGGTGAAAATTTTAATTTACATAATCCTCAACACCAGTTAAGACACATTTGGTGTCTGACGTTTTGCTTGTTTAGTTTTGCACTGGCATTTTTGAGGCCAATCTAGCAGGTAATGGAAGCCTATCTCACCCAAAAACTTTTTTAGAAATCAATAAATGCATACTCAAGTCTTCATATACAGTACTTGCTTGAAATGACATCATTAAGCTATGCAATCTTGTTTCTATGTAATCTTGTGAATTTTATACATTTTAAATTCAAAGTGTGTTCTTCTTTCGGCTGCTCCCGTTAGGGGTTGCCACCGTGGATCATTGGTTCGCATATTTGATTTTTGCACAGTTTTTACGGCGGATGCCCTTCCTGACACAACCCTCCCCAGTTTTATCCGGGCTTGGGACCGGCGCTGAGAGCGCACTGTTGCATGCAACCCCAGTTGCTGGGGTAGGTTCCCTGGCTGGGAATTGAACCCAGGCCACAGCAAGAGCGTGTGGCCTAACCACTAGTCCTCCAGGAACCAAAGTGGATCTATAGTGTCATCTACATAAAATCTAGCTTCTACCAGTTTCCACCAAAACCCTTTGTAGATTCTTTAGAAAATAGTGCAAATTAGATGTTTTTCCTCAAAACTATATCTTTAACATGTGTTTGCAGTGATGATCGATTTGACCATATTAAAAGACAAATGTAAATGTACACAGCACACATTGCAAATGGAAAGTGATTGGCTCATCCTCCAGAGATCATCAGAGATAGTGAGATAGGTAAAAGGTGGTTCCCCACAGAAAACATCATCAGGTTATTTTTAAAAAGCACTAAAAAGAGCACCTCCATAATATGACTCTAGTTCTATTGTAATAGGTGAAAATACAGTTTGCTGTCATTTATTTTGCCACCAAACAGAAAACCCCTTCCTTGGCAGAGGAAAAGTAAATACTGGCTGTACAATAGAATAATATCTGGAGATTCAACTCCTGCTGTGCTGACAGGTGGTTGACTTCCCACACTGTACATAGATAGTGTATATGCATATTGCCCAGGAGAACTGAGATCAAACCATTGTTTATACAGATATCAATATCTAGGTACAAATCACATGTTAACCCAAGATATATATGGGAACATGTGTTTCTCAAAGGATCATGCCTGCTGCCCAGGATACTTTGGACGTGACTGTTTTAAATGCCCTGGAACTGTGGACAACTGGTGCTCGAACAATGGCAAATGCCAGGATGGCCTTTGGGGCAGTGGGGAGTGTCTGTGTAATGAAGGGTTTCACGGCACAGCGTGTGAAATGTGTGAGCCTGGAAGATATGGCAAAGACTGCAAATCAGGTAACATCATTATATGCTCTCACTTCCGTCATTTTATAGACAGTGGTCATTCAGTCCTAGTAAACAGAAGTATGTGGGTTTAAGTCCCAAAGAATACTATGGTTGCACTCTTGAGTGCTTTGTAATTTTCTTCTTTGTCTGTTGTTGTTCATGTTTCTTATTGTTGCCCTCAAGGAGAAAAGAAATTTAACCATTGATTAGTGTTAATTTTGACAGCTGATCTGGATTTCAGTCACCTTTGTAAAGTAAGTGTAGGAAGATTGGGGAGGGAACATTTCACATTCCAGTTTGAGACATTTTGTCTCATAAAATATCATTACATTTCTTGTGTATTGGGCAGGTTTATGGCAAAGTGTTAGTGTAATTACTTATTGGAGAAACTGAAGAATATATTCTTCCTCTTCACATGGCTTGTGGCTATTTAGTATGTATGCAAAAAGATTACTTAGTGAATATACACTGGTTAACTAAAATGTCAGGGCCAGGACTCAAATGCTGGTCTGCAGTGAGACAGTCAGACACTCTACCAGTGAGCCACAGAGAGGTGATGAGGTCAAGTGCAGAGATGGGCTCAAACAGGGTGCAAGTTCAAAAGTATTTAATAAGTCCAAAATCCCAAAAATGCAAACAGAAAAAGGGCAAAAACAAGAAACAAAGGTTATCCACAGAGTTCATCTGTGAAGAAATTAACAGCACAAAAAACTCCTCAAAGAGGTGCTCCAACAAAAGAGTTTCTCAAAAGGAAAACAACAGTGACAAAAAAAAGTTTGCTACAACAGTCAAGGAAACCCAGGGAAACTTACTCAAGCCATGAAGGGCTGGCAACATTAAACAGCAAGCCACAAAACTAAGGAACAGGGCAACTTAAATATACATGGGGAAATTGGACACTGGTGGCGGTAATGACAATTAACAAACAGAGAGAAAACAACATGGAAAACACAGCATAACCAGTCCAAACATAAAAAGCAACCCATATACTATGTGGGCCTCGTGTTGGTGGCATGATAAAAGGTGGCATTGACCCAACCCCCATTGTGTTTTACATAATAGGCTACTCTTAAGATTACACAAACTAGGAGTTATGCACTAATTGGTGAATGTATATCACCAATGGATGGGGAGAGTTCAAGAAAGCACCCAGTATCAGACTTGGCCTCTGTGTTGTTGTGACAAAAACATACTTGCTGGACACTCAATTGTCCTGTGTTACTACACAGCTGTCCATATACAAGAACTTTATCACTGATCAGAAGTGCAAATGCATTAGCAACCAGTTACATCCAAGTAGGGCTTTAGTTGTATTTCCTGATTCTAGTATCCTACTTCACCACTTTCCACTTTTTCACTAGCTTGTGAAAAGTCATGTATATTTTATTTTCCAGGTTTATGAAATGTCTATGATGATCTTGTTGTCCTTGTTTGTCTGTGAGCTGACTGCCACTCAATTATGAATTATGATAACTTTTGCAGTCTCTAGAGTAACTTTGATGTCTGGTTACATTTTCAAAAGTGGTAGTGAAGTTGTAAACCCCATGAAAAACTCTGCAATGTCCTGCTTTTATAGAGAAGGCTGATTTAAGTACCATACAAATTAAGCAAGAATACATATTTCTCTCATTTTAGAATGTCACTGTGAGCATGGAAAATGTCTGGATGGCATAGATGGTAATGGCCAGTGCATCTGCTACAAGGGTTGGAAAGGAGTGAACTGTTCTGTAGGTCAGTGCTGCAAATTCTATTAGAATATTTCAATAAATATACAATGATTTATATGTTATTAGTAATGTTTCTTGTTCAACCCCGGAAAATCTCCAATAAAGTAGCTTAATTTCATTTTTCAGAGATCGTTAATGATGAATGCGGAGGCATTTGTGATCAAAATGCCAAGTGAGTGCATAAGACAGCACACTGAATTATAATCTGCTCTCCATCATGTGCAGTTTTTGCTACTATGTGGTGCTAATGAAAACTGCTTGTTTGTGTCTGTATAACTTTTCTTTCAGCTGTTTTTCTCCGGGATCAGGAGTAAAACCAGCATGTATCTGTGCAGCGGGTTACCATGGAAACGGCACCTTCTGTCAAGGTCTTGTTTAAAAGAAAAAAATATTTTATTATTATGAGGAATAATGAGAACATGATGCATATATACACTGACTGACCACTTTAATAGGAACACCTGTACCACTGCTCATTCATGCAATTATCAATAATGTGGCAGCACCACAATTCAGACATAGGCCAAGAGCTCGAGTTAATATTCAAAAGAAATATCAGAATGGGGGAAAATGCTATTTCAGTGATTGGAAAAAGACAAGAAGATGTTTTTCTGTTCTTCACCTGTACAGTTTTGGTGGAATTTGATGTGGTAGCCCATCCACCTCAACATTTGTCATACTGTATATTCTGAGATGCTTTTCTGCTCACCACAGTGGAAAAAGTCCCTAGTCTCCCTAATTTATTGTTATCCAATTCCCACCCACCAGTCACGTCTCCCCTATCATACAACAGCTATAGCAACTGAGGAAAGTGAAAGCTATGATGCATCTCTTCAAACTGCTGCTCATGCTTTGTCACAGGGCAGAGTAACACATGTCAGAGAAAAGTGCTGTCTGCCCCTTTCTGCATGCATGAGCTCACAGATGCTTACAATTGGCTAGTGTCGCTGTGATTAACATGGGAGAGAGAGCTCTCCTATTAACATGCTCTCCGACCCAGAGAGCACTCCTGGCCACAGATGGCTGTGTCATTGCCAGGATTCAAACTCACAATCTCCGGACAATAGGGCAATCACTTGGGAACTAAAGAGTGATTATGTAAGTTACTGCAGCCTTCCTGTCAGCTCAAACCAGTCTACGCATTTTCCTCTGACCGGTGGAACTGCCACTCACTGGGTGTTTTTTTTTTGTTTTTTGCATCATTCTTTGTAAATTTTAGAGGCTGTTGTGTATAAAAAAGAGTTTGCTAGTTTCTGAAATACTCAAACCACATGATTGGTTAATTGCATGAATGTGAAGGTGTACGAAATAAGAACAGAGCATAGGAAACAACAAAGCTACGATCCTGTGGGACATCCTGATCCACCCAGATAAACAAGTAATAGCGAACCAGCCAGGCAGCCAGAGTAATAACAGATAAGGAGCAGAAAACCGCAGTGGTGAGAAATGTGGCAATCCCATATGAAAGTAATATCCAAATACGAGAAGTTACAGAAATACCAGGGAATGAAAAAGGAACTAGAGAATGTGGAAGATAAGATAAAAGATAGCTACATCAGTGACAGGAGCACTCAAGGCCATGAATAACAAGGGTGTTTACAAGAGTGAAATCCTGGAAAATCCTGTTTTACTTACCCATAACTGAATGATTTTTTTAAAAAATGTCAATTTATGTAGCTAACTTGCCCCACCTCCTGCCTCTATCCACATATTTGTAGCTTGTAGGTCTGGGGGCAACAGCAACAAAGCATTCAATTCTGGTGACTTTGGGAGTAGTTATTTATTTATCTATCTATCTATTAATTTTAATCATATTTTGTAACAAACATTAATGTAAGTATGTGCTGCATATCATTTCATTAGTTCAATTTTACATTTTATTTTACTGTAAAGGGATGTGCTAAAATTGCCTACATAAACTTTTTTAAGGTATAAAAACTGGTTACTGTTTGGGTGATGACAATGAAAACTCCATATTTTTATACCTTGGAACTCTGTTTTACCATGGTAATTTTTAAACAATTGCTAACAACATTAACTTCATCAATGCAAGTTTACATTTTATTTAATACTTGACCATACTTAATTTCTATTACAATTCCTGAAATAAATACACATAGGTATACACTCCATTCAAAACGACAAGAGAAGAAATGATGATGCTCTTCTCTCCCTCTGCCACCTATTGGAATGAAATAAGTTCATATATCCATCTGGATAAATAAAAATAAGCTAAGTAGATCCATCCTTCCATTTTCTGTGCTGCTTATCCTACACAGGGTTGTGGGGATCCTGGAGCCTGTCCTAGGGGACTTGGGGTACAAGGCAGGGGACACCCTGGACAGGGTGCTAGTCCATCACAGGGCACAATCACACACACACACACACACACACATTACAGACAATTTAGAGATGCCAATCAGCCTACAACACATGTCTTTTACTGGGGGAGGAAACTGTAGTATCTGGAGAAAACCCCCAGGAGAACACAGGGCGGAGGCGGGAAACATTAAGTAGATCACTCCTTGCAAACAGAACAGCTAACACATTTAAAAAAACAATCTATTAAAAAAAATTAAATCCACAACTATCATTTTCGTGAGAAAACTAACTAACTAGCCCCCTAAATGAAAAATCACTTCAAAAAAGCTTTCCCTGATGACTAAATGACATAGTTTGTGGCAGAATGCCAAATTAGAAGAGATAAGCAAGCATTCTTTCAGCAGTTAACAAGCTAACGATATCGATCAAATCTGTGCCAAGTAAATTAGATCTGGAAAACGGGATGTCCTCATTCAAATAAATACAAATTCACATACTACTCATTAACACAGCTATAAGCGTTAGCCTGGTAGTTACCTCTCGTCAGCTACAATGTAGTATTAAGAATTAAGTCTGCAAGTCAAGGTTTCCATGTGGAAAAGTGAAGAGAGGAGGAGCATAGTGAGGGGGGCGAGGCATATGATTGAAGAGGATGCCCAGGATATTTTCTCTTCAGCTGGCATTACAATCAGCCTTCATGTATTAAATAACTCAAATGATGTAAATGATAACGTTCAATGAATAGGAAAGCCTAATTTCAGATGTATCTACTATAATCTACGTCACCAGACAATGACTTATCAGGAAAATTTTACTGGCGCACAGCAAAAAGTAAAAAAGGTCTAGCGATGCCCTTGGTTTTAATTAAAACATTTCGGTGCACTGTGGCCCATAAATAATTTCTTTCTGTGTAATTAAATAAAGAGTTTAATAAAAATCATTAATGTTAGTGTAAAGTCAAGAAAAAGAAAATCAACCAAATAAAATGTATTGAAGAAGAATATCTTTGCCATAAGCACTGAGTTTTGATGTGACATACATTGTTTTTCATTGCTGTTTACAGGGAATTATTTCTGAGAAGACAGCTAATGACAAATAAATGTCATTTATTTTTCCTAATTAAGTGATGCAATGTCAAATGCATAAATACAAGCCTAAACCATTATTTATACTCACTCTCTTGATTACATTCTTGATTACAACTTCTGATGAGATTTGATTCAAAACTGCAATTAAAGTTTTGACTAGATCTACACTAGAAGTGTGCTGATGTGACAAATTAATGCACATCTGCCACCCAATCAGAAAGTATTTTACATGGCCATGGTGTAAATATAAAAAGAAATAATTATGTCTCACTCTTCCAGAGGGTTATTTATTTATTTATTTATTTATTTATTACAGAAATTGACTTGTGTGCCACCAGTAATGGTGGCTGCTCAGAACACGCAACATGCACAAAAATCTCACCTGGAGAAAGGAGCTGCACATGTAAGAAAGACTACACTGGAGATGGAACTGTGTGTCTAGGTAAGAGTTTTTAATACATCACCAATATTGGAGAGTATGCAAAAGACCCTGAACCTTTCACTGATCTTATTCCTCTCATAGCTGATTGAGTAGCTTTTGTCATTGGCTTTTATGGCAGCATTGTTTTGAACCAGTTTATATTCTGACATTCTTAGTCTTATAAGTCCTCAGACTAGCTCCTTATGTCTAATTATGTGTCTTGACTTTAAAATTTAGTGGCGAGCCATTATCTCCATTCTCTGTTATGATGCCAATTCATCATTTTGTAATCACATCCTCCTCCACTCTTGACACTTGTAATTTTTTTTTGTCTTCAGTCCATTAGTAAATATAAAATCTGTGGTGTATTAATACCTGTATGTAATACATATGAGTAGATGAGCTCCTACCAAAGAAAGACGTTAATGTCGGTAGTTTGACTGATCTTGTGGTAAACCACACAATCTAAAGTGTAAAGTATATTTATAACAAAATTATTATTATAATTATAACTAAAGGTAGCTTATGAGTATAACAAGTTTAGCTTATGAGTAATTTCTTTCAGTGAATGACCATGCTATTTTTTCTGTTTGTTTTTTTCAGTAGAGGAGGTAATATTGAAGTGACCATAATATTGACCATTATTAAGCACATCATTGTTACATTGTTACATACACTTTTTTTTTTTTAACATAGTATCAATTTTTGGCGTTTTTTTATGTTAATGGTGTCCTCATACAAGAAAATAACAGACATCTCCTATTTATTATGTAATCAAAATGCCTGGTACATTAATGTGACTTGCACTACTAAACAACATACACTATATGGCCAAAAGTTTGTGGACACCTGACCATCACATGTGCTTTTTGAACATCCCATCACAGATTTTGTCCCCCCTTTTCCTGTTTCAACAACTTCCACTCTTCTGGGAAGGCTTTCCTCTAAATTTCATGGTAGTGGTAGCTCAATGGTTAAGATGTTAGACACCTGATTGGAAGGCTGAGAGTTCAAATCCCACCACCACCAAGCTGCCACTGCTGGGCCCTTGAGAAAAAACCTTTAACCCTCAACTGCTCAGTTGTATAATTGAGATAATTGTAAGTCACTTTGGATAAGGGTGTCTGCCAAATGCCATAAATGTAAATTTTGTAGTCAGTGTTCCAGTTAATCCCAAAGGTGTTTACTGTGGTTGAGGTCAGGGATCTGTGTAGACCACTTGAGTTCTTACACACCACCCTTGGCAAACCATGTCTTCGTGGAGCTCACTTGTACACAGGGGCATTGTCATGTTGGAACAGGTTTGGGCCTCTTAGTTCCAGTGAAGGGAAATTGTAATGCTACAGGATACAAAGACACCTTATACAATTGTGTGATTCAGATTTTGTGGCAACAGTTTGGGGAAGAACCACATATGGGTGTGAGGATCCAGTGGCCACATACCTTCGGCCATATAGTGCATATAAAGGAGGTGGACAAAATAACAGAAACCCATAATAACAATAAAAGCTGATGAAATTTCAATATCACATTATCATTTGATACATACAGTATATTTGATCATAATGGTACGGTAGGCACAATAATAAAGTTACCATTGTTCTCATATTTACCTTAGTTTGGAACCACAGTTTATTTTGACCTAAATCCTGATTAATCCTCTGTGTTCTTATTTAACAGAGATGGACCCCTGTCTAGTTAATAGAGGAGGATGTTCTGAAAATACAGATTGCATCAAAACTGGACCAAACACAGTAAACAGTATTACTTATTAACATCTTAACTATTATGACATTAATATTATTAACCTTTTTAATCAAATTGGCATTCATAAAGTGTTGTTTAGAATGTAAGATAGAATGCCTATAGGTATGGATAAACATATTAAAAAATCTATTTGTTAATATTACAAATATTATAATTATTTTAACAAAACTCTAATGCTAATGAGGCAAACTGTTAAAAACACCTAGGCCATGATTTATGAGACCCTACTTTTTGTTACAGCTACTTCACATAGTACTTGAGAATCCTCATTGGACACATGGCTGGCCTGGGCACATCCTAATCAGCTCTTGAATTTGGCCCATCAGTATTATTCCAATATTTAAAATATGTAAATACACACTTACGTTGTACTCAGATAGTCATATGTGTGATGTGTGCAGGACGAAGTGTGCCAAAAACAGAGGAATATGTCTCAGTTACACACAATTTGGTTTTTATTTCATGTGCATGGAAGGAGATTGGAGTGTGCATGTAAATTGGAGACAATACTTATAATGAGCATTGAATTTTATATGGCATGTTGATTCTTACAGTAAAATGAGGAATTCTGCCTACTTAAAGTGAACTGTAACCATAGCAGATGACTGCTCAGTCAGCTTATCCATTAAACTGTGGGTACTGTTTGGTGCTCTTCTCTAAACGTTCTTTAGAGAAGAGCACCAAAAGATGGGCACAATTCATTAATTTTCCAGATATATTGATATATATCACTTTCAAAATTAAATTGCCAACTTTGAATACAGTCCCTTCTGATTATTTTACTAAGATATAATTTTTGTAAACATTCTCATTATTAAGACTCAGTAAATCGTTTTAATTTGTCTTCATCTGGCAGAAATGGGCTTCCATAAGTTTGATACTAGCCTGTTGGTCATAATAATTTGCTCCTGTAGTCACCGTACCCATAGTGGAATTCATAGTTGGTAATTTGCTTCGGTAGTGCAAAATGTACGTTGACACCCTCCTGTATTTTGCACCTTTATTTAGAAATACCTCAAATTGCATATTCATTAAGCAAACATACAAAGACAAGACGTGATATTTTGCTCTTTTGAAAGATGCAATCCTTCACAGATCCTGTTAGTAAAGCATCTTGCATGTTTCTTGTGGGTGTTATATGTGTTTTACATGTATAAAATCCTTAATAATTCAGGACCTTCTTTTATTGTTAATCATTGAAGAACTGCTTTGCTGAACTATAGTATATTATCATATTGCAGGCTGCATGTATTTGTAAACCAGGCTTCGCTGCACAAAGAAGACTCTGCATGCCGGTAAATCTCTGCCTAAAGGTATGTGATGCAAATATAATTCAGGCATAATAAAGTTTTTTAATTAGTCAGGACCTCAGTGAGGTTAGGGTTAGGGTATAACATGAATAAAGAAATAAAAGTATTTTTGTTTGTGTTTGGTTTTGTATTAACTGTAAAACTCATAATTTGTCCTTGGATGATTGTTGAGAAATTTAACTTAATATTTTACTGCCTTCAATGTGAGGTCCATAAAGAATTCTTGCTTAAGTACGAGCACAAAACATAACATTTGGAGTGAAACGGCATGAGAAATTCAGGGCAAGATAACCATATAGTCCAATACAATGGCTTTCAGTATGTCATGTCAACACCGGAACCAGCAATAAACTCCATTTCCCAGAACACACCACGGCCTACAAACATGGCCTCCACAGACTACGCTAGTCAGGCTCACACTGGTTGTCATGTTCGCACTCTCCTGATCAAGGACACAAGGGCTCAATCACACACAAACACTATATAAAGGACTCTCAAGCTCTCACACACAGCAAAGTATTGCTCAGTGTTTAATGCCTGACATACCAAGCCTTTGTTTACTGTTCACAGTATTGGTTTAATAGTGGTTTATGATCTTCTTCTGGTTGCCTGGTTTCATGAATCTGGTTTTTGTCCCATTCAGTCTGTTTGTTGATCGCCTGAGTTTTTTTATGAGCCCAAAACTTACCCAGGTCTTATAGTTTGAGATGGTCAGAAAGTCAGCAAAAAGGAATACTTTGTGGAGTTTCCTATGTACCAAAATAATCTAGAAAATAAATTCAGCTCATTCTGTCACAAAAACAAAGGATAATCCACTAACCCTAACTGCCTTAATAACCATAATTCAAATATTTATGAAGATTTAGACATGCAGTTTGCCTGATGCTAAGCTGGAACCTATGTTTTCATTAATTGTTACCTCAGTTAGCCTTCTACCTCCACTGCAATTTACAAGCTAATGTTGGACACAAAAGATGACTTGGCTGATCAACTACATTTGGAAGTAAACTGTATATTTTTACTGCATTTTTCCTTCAGCATAAGCAAAAACAATTTAGCCTAAATAATCTGGCCCCATTTGCACCCACCAATGACAATACCCTGGTGTCGCCTGAAGAGAAACACATTGCTTTATTCTTGTCCTTCATGGCATTTAATGTTCACTACCATGTCACTTGAGTTATTTTGTGCTCTTATTTAAGTAAGAAATTGAATATATAACTGTGCATTTAGACTAAATGAAAACACATATATTATACTATTATTACAGCAATTCATATGCTTGTTTCATGTAAGTTAAAAACCTGCACTAGAAAGAGCAGTAGAAATACCAAGAGAAACAAATAATGCCTGCTACTCGGGTTGTGTAGGAAATGAATGATATGCCAGTAGGTTGTTTTAATTATCATCTAGGACAACGGAGGCTGCAGCACCAACGCATTGTGTCAGTACACCGGCCCGGGTGAGAGGAACTGCACATGCCGATATGGCTACAAAGGAAATGGTATCGAGTGTATGGGCACTGTCAGTAGAGTGAGTATCCTCTGTTTAAGAGACAACACAAATAGGAAACTCTGATAATAATGGTTATGAATACGCAACAGTTAATCTGGATAAGGGCAGAAATTTTTTCATGCCCTTTAAAAATTAATAATGTTATTGCTTGAGGCAGGAACTTCTTCACAAAGCTGCTGCTAATTGGTTCCGGAGAAATCTTGGAGTAAGTCTCAAGGCATTCTATACAGTTTTTTTAATTTGCCTAATATTAGTTTAATAAATGATAATGTGACTAAGGCTTGAATTACATTCAATGTATGGTTTTGTATAGGCATCAAGAGTCAGGGATTTGTACAGTAGAGGGCCGTTCACCGTATTTGTCCCTCACACAGATTACATTGGAAACTACTCGGTATGTCATTTTCAAAATTTTTTAAGAAAAAAAAAAAAACCTGAAATTGGTGCTTGCAGAAGTTTGATATTTGTAATCATGTATTTGTTAAATATAGGTGTGGTCTCCTGGTGTAGGAATGCACAACTGAACCTGTTTTTGGGGTGGTTATTATGCTGAAAGTCAGTTTCTACCAATCACAGCATGATTAATCAATATCTTTTAGTATTCATAGTCATTTGTCATTCTGTTGATTATTAGAAGACAGAGACATGTAGGTGATTCACAGATAAACAGACATCATTGTGTCTTCTGGCATACCGGTGCCTTTGTAAACCAAAAATCATAAGACCAAGATAGCTGTCTAACATCAGGTATCATAGAATGAAATCTGGTAATACCTGTAATACCAAACCTCTAATTTTATTGCATAGAACAAACTTGATAGTATGAGCTATGCAGTAATCTTCTGAATTAATACACAGAGCATAGTTTTAAATGTTAGCTCATAGTATTCCATATAACAAACAAGTGCGAACACACACTAACTACTTCAACTAGCACACACACCATACACATACAATCTGAAACTTGCTTTTAGAAGACAACCACAAATCAACTTTGAAGAGAACATACTGTATATTGCATTATATAGAGAAAAGCTTATAGCCGGGCCACTTTCAGCCCAAAACTGAAATAACTCTTAACAATATATGACTTTGGGAAATTTTTGACTCAGATTTGACTCAAATGTAATTGTAGGCATTCCAAGTAAATGCCTTAAATGTGGCTGCTTACAGGTGGACCACTTGTAGTCCACATTTAACAATGACATCATTGCTTTAACATTAACATGATAGTTTTTTAAACTCAACCATATTTGGCCCAGAATTATTTTTGCTATCTGCAATTTGAGACACAGTTTAAGAGTGCTAATTGGTTTTCTTTGCTGTAGTTTAGCAGAACTACTTCAGCAGAGTGTGAACTATATACCTCTAAACTATTATCCTCAAACAAATGAACCTTTTTCTCATTTTGTGTTTAAAATGAACCTAGTATATCTGAACTGCTAATGTGGCCTGGGAGAATACTGTATTTCATAGTAATTAGTTACCAATAACAGATCCATGCTATCTGGGAAGCATGACTAACCAGACAGAACTTTGTTCTTCATAGTAATTAAATATCATAGAAATCCCGCTTGGTACCATTAGTTAGATGGAAGCATCAGGGGTAATCAACCATGCAGACCCAGCAAAGTGTTTTAGGGGAACAAACTGACTATTTGGAAAAAAAACTGTATCAAAGCCAATAAACATGAAAAAAATGGCTGTATTTCAGCGACTCTAGTTTTCATGTATCCACATGTACCAATGTGGCTTCGGTAACAGTTCCTTAGCTGCTACTTAACTAATCACATGCAGTTATATAAATTATTTAGCTGAAGGCAGCTCGGCAGACCAAAGACTATAGCTAGAGGCCTAGAAACATTAATTCAGAAAGGGTTTTCACAGAATTTAATAGAATTATTTTACTGACCCTCTCTGGTTTGAGTAGAAAACTGACGACATTGCTTGTTAAAAAAAAAAGATGACAAACAGAATGTTTAAATACAAAAATACAGTTGGAGAAGTATGCATTTATTCTTCATGTATCAAATTCAAAACAGAGTCCATGGTGCTAGTTGAAAGTGGAAATTGTTTTGTATCTCAGTGGTGCTAGTTGAATGTTAGATACAAAACATAACCACTTTGAAATGTCTTATTTATACCCATGAACTAATCATTGAAGGCCTTATAATGTAACTGTTATTGCCATTCAGTCATGTTAGTCACTTATCCACATCTACATAACAAGACCTTTTTTTTTGATACATTTTATTTCAGTACATCTGCTCTAGGTTATAGTTTGTTATATCCAAATGATTTTTGATGATATTTTGTTCTTTTTTTTCCAAACAGATTGACTTATGGGAGAGTAAAAACCGTAGCCCAGATCTGTTGCGATACCACATTGTAGGCTGCGAAGAACTCTCTGAATCAGAACTTAAGTCTATCACACGTGTGGTTGCTGCTTCTGGGCATGTGTTGAATTTCAGCGTACGAGATGTAAGCCTTAACAGCTGAACCAAATAATTTACATTTTTCCAACACAAATGTCAACATAACCAAGTACAAATTTATATCTCATTTTTATCTTATTTTCACAGGGTGCTGTGTACATTAACGGTGATACAAAAATAATCACTAGTGACTATGAATGCTCTAATGGAGTCATACATTTCATAGATAAAGTCCTCATCCCATATGAACTGAAGAAAGAAACTGCAGGGGTTGAAGAATCTGTATGTATTTTTGTCTTATTCATTTGTATGTTTTCATTTGGAAGACACTTTTTCTAGAAAGAATTACAAGTGAAACAGACTTCAACCCAAGCATCTAGCTATTCAAGGACTTTACAGTGATACAATGTGCCAGCAACTGACCAGAAGCAAATGCAAAATGGTTGTTAGAAGTAGAGGGACAGAAACTAAACACAGAAATTAATCTAAATCAGTCAAGCTAAGTAGAAAAAAAAGATTAGCATGGTTAACCACTAAGTACAATTGTTTACGTTAAAAATGCTAACTAAACATATAAACCTTTCAACACTTCAGTTCATAAAGAAAGTCAGTATTTCTGTCTATATTTATATTTCAGTTGAATGTTACTACCGCAGCAGAAGCATATGGATATACCATGTTTGGCAAGTTGCTACAGGTATGTGCACTGCTTAAAGTAGCCTCGTTAGGCCATAAATGCCTCTGGTTATTCTTTAAAAGAACTTTAATCTATGTTATTGCTAGTACCTGGTCCAAAAGGCTATTTTCATGTGCCCTGAACATGTAATAATGCATAAACTATTAAAAACAATCAGTGTAGAATACTTTTTAATATATACAGTCCCCTCCGAAAGTATTGGAACGGCAAGGCCAATTCTTTTGTTTTTGCTATACACTGAAGACATTTGGGTTTGAGATCAAAAGATGAATATGAGATGATAGATCATAATTTCAGCTTTCATTTCAATTTAATTTTATTTGTATAGCGCTTTTAACAATGGACACTGTCACAAAGCAGCTTTACAGAAATAAATACAATCAAATTAAATTAAACCAAAATAAATTGTAAATATGTGAATTTGTCCCTAATGAGCAAGCCAGAGGTGACGGTGGCAAGGAAAAACTCCCTGAGATGATATGAGGAAGAAACCTTGAGAGGAACCAGACTCAAAAAGGAACCCATCCTCATCTGGGTGCTAACAGATAGTGCAGTTATAAATAAATCCCTTCTATAACTGTGTACTACATGGACAAATAGTGCAATTTCCTGATATTTACATCAAAATATGTAGATGTAAGTAGCAAAAACAAAAGTATTGGCTTTGCAGTTCCAATACTTTCAGAGGGGACTGTATGACCAAGAAACTCTTAAAATGGCCTATAAACAGCTCCATATGTCGGCTCTCATTAAAAGTGCCAGGAACCATGAATATGCAAATTGTCTTCCTGCCTTCCCAAATAGCTAGCCGGCTAGTAAATTAGCTTGAATGTGCCATGAATAGACACAAATTAGATTTACAGTTTTGTATGTCACTAACATTAGTGAATTTAGCTAGCTAGCTTAGCAAGTATGTTCTATGGCTAAAAGTTTATGCATACCACACTGACATCATTTTCATATCAAGTGTGATTTCTTTGAGCCTATTTTGCTATATCACAAACTGAGTTCACATAATGTTAAGAAAGTCTTTGAAAAAGAAAACTGAAAAATAAATAAATAAATAAATACATGTACTTGGAATCACCCATTCAAAAGAAATTAGGCATTTAAAATCATGTTTGTAAGTACAATGTAAGTTCTGAATTGGCTTTAAACAGTCACACCCCCTACATATCTTTGATCTGTATTAAATATTGATATTGTATTCACTTACTTAACTGACTTGAACTTTTGTGTGGTGCCAGAAAGCCAACTTGATGGATATGCTGCAGCATAGAGCATTTCATCCTTTCACCATGTTCTGGCCTACTGATAAAGCGTTCAATAGTCTGCCACAGGAACAGAAGAACTGGCTGTACAGTGAAGATCATCTTGACAAGTTGCAGGCCTACTTGAAATTTCACATAATTCGTGACCAGCGAGTAAGTGATCTTTTAAATTACGTTACGTACAGTCCTGGGCAAAAAAATGGACCGGGCTCAAAATGGCAAAATATTAAGCTTTTAATAGTCTTAATAACAAATCACTGGTCAGGAAATGAGCATGAATTAAACAAATAGATAAAGGGAGTCAGTTTGGGAAGCTTTTCCCTTTGATTTCTTTAAATGTTTAAGCCTTGTGGCCCTTGATGGGTGGCACAGGAGCTCTCAGGAGTGCATTTGTTTAATTCTTGCTAATTTTCTGACCAATGATTTGTTTTTAAGAACATTAAAAGCTTAATATTGCCATTTTGGGCTTGGCCCAATTTCTTTTTTTTTTTTTGCCCAGGAGTGTATACCAAGTGGGCAGTGATTGGAGGTTTAAAGGTATATGTGAAGGGTGTGTTGATTTATTGAAGGAAGAATTCAGCAAGGAATTTAATTACATCATTTTCTTCATACTCCAAAAGTTGTTGATCAGGCAAAACATGTTTGGTGTTTTGGACTGGAGCTATGAGTGTAAGGAAACTAAGGAAATGTGTCTCGCCCAAAATCTTTTCCATAGACACATGCTCAAATTGTCATATAAAACATTGTTAAGCTTTGTAATTTCATACAAACTATTTTGTAAAATACAGTATTGGTCTGTATTTACAGATTTAAGGTCAAAGTGGAACCATATTATCATCTGCATAACTTCAAGCTTTGCTCTACAATTAGTCTTCAAACTTTGGGAGGTGGGGCTTAGTAGGTGGAATAAGGAAAAAAGTGCTTCCAAGATGGCTGTAATGTTAGAACATTTGAATTCCCAGTAAGATTTTGTTCATTTTTTTATAGATTACAGTAAGTTATACTGTGTCCTAAACAACTTTTGTAAGTATGTGTGGAGTTATGAAAAGTGTTCTCACTTTTTTAAGCAGATCACAGCTAAAGTACAGTAATTAAAGCTACAGCATGCAAGATTTAAAACCATAATTATTGAGTCAGGGGAGAAAAAGATACTGATTTTGTTCTGATGTTCTTGAGCTGATGTGAGTTGCCCTGACAATCCTGTAATGGTCAGTCATTGCTGTGTCAGGGTTGTCGGGTTGGATTTGTAACATCACCACGCTCCATCTTCAGGCATGAAAGAAGTCCACCCACAGAGTGACTGGCAGGAAGATTTGCTTTAAATTTAATGCTAGGTTTAATGATTCTTCTGAGTTTACCATAGCACACTAATATTAGCACTGTGACAACAATTAAGGTATTACTACTTAATGTTTTCATACTTTGTGTCATCATAGACAGTTGCTATTGCCCTGCCGACAGAAAAAACTGTCCGAACGATGTATGGATCGTGGCTGACGTTCAGTTGCAGCCAAGCGTTAACTGTGAGTTCTAACTTTCTTATTATTTGATAAGTTAATTGCCTTATGATGCACATACTAGTTTCAAACTGACTTTTACTGTGTTCACTCTGTGTAATTACAGTGTAATTTTAGTCATACTGGGTGTTTTCTCATTAAGAAAAGATGTAAGAGTATTCAACTTTTTACATTTGGCACTCCATAATTTACGGTTAATCCATATTTAGATGCACTGTTACAGTTTAAATAGATTCATTATGATCTGAGATTTGTTTAAAGTGTTATTATATCTCTTACTCTTCATATTAAACATTTATTTTAATCAGAAAGCAAATATAATGTAATTTGAATATGCCGTATGCTCAGATAATTTAAGTATAAATCAGGTGATTGTAATGGATTCAAACAAAGCATTTTATCATAATATACTGCCTCCATTGATTAGAATTCATTATGTATGCTGTATGTATGTGGAATTCTGAATTTATTGACCTTTTTTTATTAGGGGGATATTTTAATCAATGGAAATGATGCCAAGATTGTAGAACGCCACCTGCAATTCTTTTCGGGAATAGCCCATGGGATTGACAAGGTTCTAGAGCCTCCAAACATAGGGGCACACTGTGACGACTTTTCACCTACAGAGATTAAAGTAAGGGATCTGTGTAAAAATGCCCTTTAAATGTTAAAATGCATTATAAAATTAATATAGACATTAAAATAGTAGTGTGTGCTTATTTGTATTTGACTATATGTAATAGGGTCGCTGTGGATCTTGTATACATCCACCATCTTGCCCTTATGGCACTGTGTACGCTGTAAGTATCCATTCAATCATTCTTAGTTTGGTTTACCATTCACATTTTTTATCTTCAAGTATAACAAACATACAGTTCAGCATGGCTTATTTGTCATTTTAAGAAATCGTACAGTGTGCAAGCCGCTTAGCTTTTTTGTCTATTTTTCCCTTGCATGTAAACTAACTAGTATGCAAATTTATACAGAACCAGATCAGATATTAGTGTGTTTTTTTAGTCTGAAATTTTTAATGTCCATTAACATCTTTCTCTCTCCATAGAACAAAACCAACGTGTGCAGTAGACCATGGAGCCTCTACAGACGCCATTATTTTTATGATGACTTCGAGTTTCCTAGCCCTTACAATTTTCAGCCATTCGGCTGTAACCGAATGTGCATGAAAATGTCATGGGTTTCAAAGTGTTGTAAGAACCACTATGGACGAAACTGTCAAGGTAAAAATGGCAATCAGTTTCCTGATTGTTTTTTGCATATGTAGGTAGTAGAATTCCACAGATTTAAAAAAAATTTCACTTCCAAATGCAATTTAGAGCAAATAATTCTTCTTAGCACTTTTCACTTTTTAATAATTCACTTTATACGAGAAATCTACTGGATCTGGCATGTATGTGTAATTACCACAAACAATAATTTGTTTGAAACTTATAATGAAAATCTAAGGGCAGCTGTTGAATTTGGTCGATAAACTTGTCAACAAAATGTGTATTTTGACTATGTTGTAGTAATGCTTTATCATAGTAGTTGTGTGTCTCTGATGACACAAGGATATCACAGAACAAACTCAAATGACTTTTTACTGTATTGCACCAGTGTTGGAAAGACTATTAGAAGTGTTGAAATGAAAAACAGCTTTAGTTAAACTTCCAGTATACGTGAGATTTAAGTAAACAGGTTTTCTATTCTTTTCTCAGTACAGGAAAACCGGCAATGTTTTTGTGTGTGGTAATATACTACAGAGCTAATATACACTATATGGCCAATAGTACACTTTATGTCCAAAAATATGTGGACACCTGTCCATCACACCTATATGTGGTTCTTCCCTAAACTGTTGCCAAAAAAGTTGAAAGCAAGTTGTATGTAAGTCAATATATGCTGTAGCATTAAGATTTCCCTTCACTGGAACTAAGGGGCCTAAACCTGTCTGCCCCTGTGCACAAATTGAGGTACATGATGGTTTGCCAAAGTTGGTGTGGAAGAACTTGAGTGGCCTGCACAGACCCCTGACCTCAACCCCACTGAACGCCTTGGGACGAATTGGAATGCAGACTTCACGCCAGGCCTTCTTGTCTGTTGGCAGTGCCTAACCTCACTAATGCTCTTATGGCTGAATGAGAAAATCCTCACAGCCATGTTAAAAATCTAGTGGAAAGTCTTCCCACAAGGGTGGAGGCTATTATTGCAGCAAAAGGAGAACAACTCCATATAAATGGCCATGGTTTTGGAATGGGATGCTCAACAAGCACATAGGGGTGTGATGCTCAGGTGTCCACATAATTTTGACCATATAGTGTACATGCAACATTTAGATAAAACAGAAAACATTCTTTTAAATGACAAAGTCAGGGTCTACAAAAATATGAGAACTACAATAACAGTAGTAAGTGTACCTTATTAAGATGTGGGTCTGTTCTAGTCTGTCCTGGAGGCTTGGAGGCACCATGTGGAGAACATGGTGATTGTGATGATGGGCTATATGGAACAGGGAAGTGTATATGTCACACTGGTTTTAATGGGACAGCATGTGAGTTGTGTAAGAAGAACCATTATGGCTCTAACTGCACAGGTAAGTTCACTTTTAAACCATAACTAAGGCTCTGAGTTATTTGATGCAAATCAGATATATAGTAGCTAATTGGAGGGTACTGTAAGAATCACACCCCTGAGGAGACACATGTCCTCTTAAATCTTCTGTCACTTTTGATTGCAGTTTACTGTATTTTATAATCCATAATATAACATATAATGTATCAATATCATAATAGACAAGATTTTTAAATTTTCATGTGAGTTCCTCAACTGACTTCTTTCAGTTGGCTAGTAAATGGTAAACCACAAATTAACATTATATTAAGCAGAAACATTCATCTTGCTGGGCATTGACTAGAAAGATGTGAGTTAAAATCTCAGAACTCCAGAGAGCCACTGCTCAATTAAATGAAGATTGACGACAGGCAAGTGATTTTGGTACCACTTTATTTGAAGGGTACCTACACACTATAAACCCTAATGTTGTCTTTACTTAAACAATCAAGTAATCATGACTAAACATTACTTAAAATGTTGCATTTTGTAAATCAAAAATCTAAGTTTGTTTAACTTATTTACCTACAAAATACATAAACTTAAGATTTCAAGTTTTATGAACTCAAAATTCTGATTCATTAAAATAGCTCACTCTGGTCTTTCTTTGATGTGATTGGCCATGCAAGGAGTTCCACCTAGCAACAAGAGAACGAAAGCACTGATTGGCAGATAATTGCAAAAGTGTAGTGAAGTTCAAGAGTTTATCATGAGTGGGCAAGATGTCTCCATGTGTGTTCTCAAAGAAATGGCAATCATGTAGAGAATGATTTGTAAATAAAGTTACATTTTGCTAAAATTTGTTAATTTCCCATATTTATGGAGACTTTTTGGATGCCCTGTATTTAAGTATGCTTGAAATGAACACCAAGTTAAGTGAACTTAATTATTTCTATGTGTGGTTCCCTGGTGGACTAGTGGCTAGCATGCAGCGCTCTCACTGCTGCGGCCTGGGTTCGATTCATAAAACTATAAAGTCAGTATATGAACACCAAGTTAAGTGAACTTAATTATTTAAGTACACTACATGAACACCAAGTTAAGTGAATTTAACAATTTAAGTACAGTCTACATGAGCACCACATTAAGTGTATTAAATACAACTGAGTACAGTCAACTTGTTAGGGTTTTCAGTGCACTGGGCCTTCATGACACACACTGAAAACCCTAACAAGTTGACTATACTCAACTGATTGAGTAAACTTTCTCCCTCAATTTTATTGAGTAATGGGGTCTCCCAAAACTTGTATATTTAAGTTCACTTAACTTGATGCTCATGTAGACTGTAAATAAACTGTTAAGCTCAGTGAATTTGGTGTTCATATAATGTACTT
Source organism: Pangasianodon gigas (assembly GCA_022758105.1). NCBI lineage: Eukaryota > Metazoa > Chordata > Actinopteri > Siluriformes > Pangasiidae > Pangasianodon > Pangasianodon gigas. Next base: position 13,763,929 of record CM040473.1, read on the forward strand.
AAATAATTAAGTTCACCTAACTTTGTGTTCATATAGCGTATTTTACGGTTTACTGACCGTGACTCGAATCTGGGTGCCACATGCTAGCCGCTAGTCCAGCAGGACTAGTGTATGTCTTATGTAATGACATAATTAAATTCACTTAATTTGGTGTTCATTTCAAGCGTACTTAAATACAGGGTGTCCTAAAAGTCTCCATAAATAGGGGAAATGAACACTTTTTAGCAAAATGTAACTTTATTTACAAAACATCCTCTACATGATTGCCATTTCTTTGTGAACACACACGGAGTCATCTCTCCCACTCATGATGAACACTTGAACTTCATTACACTGGTGCCAGCTACAGACAGATGAAGAGGACCACCTTTTGCAATCATCTACCAATCAGTGCTTTCGTTCTCTTGTTGCCAGGTGGAACTCCTTGCATGGCCAATCCATCAAGGAAAGACCAGAGTGAGCTATTTTAATGAATCAGGATTTTGAGTTCATAACACCTGAAATCTTAAGGTTATGTATTTTGTAGGTAAATAAGTTAAACGAACGTTTGATTTATGGGTACCAATTTTTTTTTACATCACAAAAACCTGCAATTTTAACATGTGTAGACCTTTTATATCCACTGTATGAATTGAATCATGAAGGTCCAGTGTAGGTACCTTTCAAATAAAGTGGCTGTCATCTACATCCACATCCTTACATAATAAAATGTGCTAGATATGCATGGCATTCTGTCCCACAATTCTACAGCTCCTCCCTCACCACATGGATTTTAGAATGAAGGGGGTTGAATGTTTCTCTTAGAACAGTCCAAACTAATAACAATGTTAATGGATGTCTTCTTTTTGGTCCCCATAAAAAATAATTTTGCCCTTTCTAATCTCAGCATCACAATTTGATTTTCTAGTGATCTAGAGATTGTTAAAGGGTCAGCTAGCTTTAACATTATTTAATGCTAGATAGGAGGAATACAGGTTCTGTCTAGCATACCTACAACTTGCATAATGAATACTAATCAAGCCACTGTAAACTGGAGGCAGTATATTATGAAGAAATGCTTAGAATTTTCATAATATACTTAGTTTTTTTCATAATATACTTAAAAAAGGTTCAAGGTAATAAAATTTTCCGTTTCTGTAGGAGCTTTATGTTGTGATCACTGATTCTCTAAACATACAGTATGAGAGTTCTCTCTTTCAGCGGCTTATTTCCTGCCTGACATCACCCTCTATTCTGTCCTTGATGCCCTGCTCTGTCTTCTGCTGATATGTCATGTTGTGCTTGTTTAGTGCTCGGCGATGTCTTTGTCTTTTCCTGGAAGTAACTCGGCATCTTGTACTCTTGGGTTCACCTAATCAGTTTAATTCTCAGACAGTGTATTTGTCCTCTGTTCTTTTTTTGTATCTTTTTTTAATGGGTGCATATAAGAGACAGTACACTCTCCCTAGCTTTCATATGCACCTCTGCATTTTTTTCATTGATTAATGGGACCTGCAATCCTAGTACTGTGACTAAATTTTAAAGGTCAGCATGCACATTCACGTAATCACATGGCCAGCTATTTCCTACAGCTATTTTGATCACCTTTTTCATTATCTTACTCAACAGATGAAATGCACCCCAAGCTTGACGGAGTCAAATGCAGTCCATTCTGCTAGTCAGTAAAATGGCTTTCAGTTAAAACTTACTCAACACTCAGTGCAATGCGAATGAAATGAAGCATTGCAGTTGTTCCTGTATAGCACCCAGATGTAATCTTTTCAGACTTTATGCAATAGCCAAAAAAAAAAAAAACCCAGTAGTTTGGTAGTTTCATGTATATACAGCCTAATAATCCACTAATAATCAACTGATAGCTCAATTTAAAAATATATATAATAAAGTAAACTGAATCAGGGCAATCGTAATGAAATTCCTATCTGACTGTGAAATGGTGGATAATCTGTTTAATAATTCAGTGTTTGAATCCGATTACTTTTACTATTGTTATCTTTTCATATTTTCACCATGTCAATATATAATGTTTTTGCGGGATGAGGAGCACCCACTTTCTTAGCTTCTGTAAGGACACTTCAAAAGTGTTTTACTGAGACTGACAGAATGTAAGACTTGTTGAAAACACAAGTGAGGTGATTAAACTCTAACATGGTACACTAACATTAGATACTTGTTACACCCTGTCAGGACTCACAGGCTGTTTATTATTATGGTAATTTTGGGACTAAATGCCACTCTTTGAATGAGCATAATTTTGTTCAGGTTGCATGTCACATGCATGTATTAAAAAAAAGGTTTATACCAACCTAAAGCTTCCTTCAGTTTGTCCCACTGGGAGACCCAATCAATTTTCTATGTCTAACACCTACAACAGAGGTTTTCCTTTTCAGAGAGGGTAGCAAGCAGAACTCCTTTAGGAAGCCTTAACTATCTAAAATACACTTAATGATCCATTTTTTCTAAATGTATAGATTTAAGAAGGTAGATGTCTAAGAAACAGTTCTGTCTGAATCGAATTTAATCTAATTTAGATTGCTGACAACTTTTTGCTTATAAACATTGCATTGTTTTTGTATGAAAATCCTTCAGTAATTTAGTGTTTATTAAATTATTCATGTGGCTTTAATTCAACAAATGCACTGTATTAACTGTCCTTTGCCCACAGCCTGTACATGTACCGTTAATGGGAAGTGTGACGATGGCATAGATGGCGATGGCAGCTGTTTCTGCCAGGAGGGCTGGACAGGAGTGATGTGCGAGACCAAAATCGGTAAAAAGAATATTTTACTTTATTAAGACAATGATAGGAATACGTACTTTAATTTTAATAGTCTAATAGTGTTGGGTCAAGGTGACTGGACATCAGGACAGATGAACTGAAATGTTTTCAGGTCAAGTTGCCTTGACTAACTATTAATATTAGACTTCCAGATGACCGAAAACCTTTATGAACTGTGTCACTAACCATCTTCTTAATATAATTTAATAGTTGTGAAGCCTGTATGTTCCCCTGAGTGCCACCCTAATGCTGTGTGCCTGCCTGAGAATCAGTGCCAATGTGAACCACCATATGAAGGAAATGGCTATAACTGCACAGGTATGTTTCAACATTTTGCTGGGACTCTAATGTAGGTCTAAGGCAAATCAGAAGTCAATAACATATGGTAAAATAAGGAATTGATCCGACCTCCTTTCATTGCGATCTGGTGTGCAATGTTACAAGCATGGTAGAGAAAAAATATGTATTTACAATGTTTATTGTATATAGAACAGTGTACACTTATCAACTAATCACAAACGACATTAAAGGAAAGAACATGTCAAAACGAAAACACTCTATCTTAAGCTTACATTCTCAATAGCAAGAGACAAACATGACAGACGACCTTTTATTTTCTGTGTACGTGTGTGACATTGAACTGTGATTTCAGTGACAAAGTGACACCACAACAAGCAATATTTAAAAATATATTTGTAAGTTCTTTGCAATTAGGTATAATGTGGTGAAGTGACTAATCCAAATGATTGGCATGAATGATTCCCTGGACCTATCTTACGGTGCGTGTAGTCCGAAGTTTCTTCACGTCACCACTCACAACTTTAGTTCCTACTTGCAAATAGTTGTAGTAATTAGTAAAAAAAAAAAAAAAAGCTACACTAGTTTTCCCTGGCCAAAACCAGTTTTGCCTATGTGGTGCATAAGGCAAATGCAGGGTTTGGCTTGGTTAAAAACAACTAGGACAAACAAACTAAAAGGGCTAGGAAATACTCTGAAGAGTGTGAATGAGGCTAGTTAAAGGTCAGTCTAATTTAAGATAGCCTAGATTATAACAAGTCTGGAAGGTGTTAATCTGTATTGTTACATGATGGTTTGGAATGACAAAACCCCTCAGAATTTTCTTTTTAATTCACTGTGTATTTCAGATCACAATAATTGCCCTAACTTTTTTTTTAAAATCACTTTCTGATATTGCCTGATGACTACATGATTATATGTAGCTGTTGTCATTAGACATTATTTCAATCATAAATAAACTTTGTGATGACTATTGCAATACATCATACGCTAAGTTTTTATTACATGTTCTGTCCATGATCCTAGCAGAAAAATGCTAATCCTCTCTCATTTTTTATTTGTTCAGCTCCAGATCTATGTAGTGAATATAATGGAGGCTGCCACGAGCAGGCTGACTGCACACAGTCTGACATCAGTGTGATATGCTCTTGTAAACCCGGCTACTCTGGAGATGGCAATGTCTGCTCCTCCATCAACCTCTGTGTTGAGGAAGCTAATGGTGGCTGCAGTGACTTTGCAAACTGCATTTTCATTGGACCTGTGAGTTAATATGATTTGTCTCTATTTTTTTTATTTGACATTCGGTTTCTAGACAGAATTTAACAGCATACATTGACACACATTTACTTTTGTCAGAATGAGCGGCGATGTGAATGTCACCAAGGGTACGTGGGCAACGGAGTCCAGTGCTTCGAGAAGGTGGTGCCGCCTATTGATCGCTGTCTGGAGAACAATGGAGACTGCCATGCCAAAGCGATCTGCAAAGACTTGCATTTTCACAGTAAGTATTTCATTCAGAATTTTATAACAAGATTCTTATTTGGGATGATAATTTTTTTGGTTTAAGACACTTTTATTATGTAGGTGAGGTTAAACTAGAATGAGGTTAAATGAGTGAGGTTAAACTATACTGATTGCAGTATAGATCTGTTTTGTAAATATAATCAGATTACTTAAATATTAGGCACATTAGGCACTACACAGGCGGTTGTGCAGGAGATGCACACATGAGGCAGTGTTTATTGAAAACAAAGGCTTGTCTCAGTTACATTCAATTCTGTTCTTGAACTTAAGTCAATTTGAGTTGAGAGATATTGACTTGATCAAAATATGAAACCGTAAAATGAACTAAAACACAAAAAGTTTTTAAAAAGTATTTAAAAAAAGAACCCGTAACAGTAACATGAGGTCACTGTTCAACTGGAAATCACTACCTCAGAGTGGCTTTATTACCAAATAATAACTTTTCTGAAATTAAAGAGATACTAGCTTTTCAATTACTTTTTTGTCACCTGTTGGTAAATAAGAATTATAAATAAATAAGATTTAATTAGAAAAGGTAGTACATTTATGGTAAACTTCATTATGTAACACATTATGACCATATTGGTTATCTTGCTTTGCTGAGTCATCATCTGCAAATAATGGTATCATAAAAGCTTTGTTAGTTTGTACATACAAAAGCCCTACTGACTCACACTATTTCCCTATCTATTATTGGATTTAGTGCTGACAGAATGGATTCTACACTCATTAAATGACTCTTCTTTCTTCTTTGATACTTTTGAGTATTTCAATTTTTGCCTTTGCCTCTACATTTTTATGTAGTAGCATTCAGCCACTAATGGTACATCTCTTCTCGGAACTTGTTTCTATGTGCAAAGCTCCAACCTAGCGTAACTACATGAATGGATGTAGCCCATTGAACCACTTATTATTGCTGTAATCTACTACTAGATAGATGTTTATCAATCAGCCTGGGTTGCAATTATGTGTAGTATCTATCATTAGGATTATGCCTGCTGGGCAACAAGAGCAGACTGACTCTGCTTAGTGATTTCTCACACAACCTCTTGGTAATGATGAACATGTGGGTCCCATTGGATTTTGCACTGTTTGGAAACATTCCTTATTGGAAACTACACCTTACATGCATGCTTGATTCAGACTCTCTCCGACAAATTCAAGTATATAGTGTAGTCAGTTTATTTCAGAAATTCCTTACCACTGAAATTGCCACTAATGTGTGGAGGAAGATAAAATGGAAGATAAAACTGAAATGTATTTAATTGCCACTTGATTTGATTAACAGAGGTTTTTTTAGTTCACCTCTAGTTAACTGCTCCATCAGAAATCAATGAGAGTGTGCATATACACTAGTAATGTGACCAGTGTCTGATTTTGGAAGCTACCAGATTATACAGGTCATGTAAACATCATATGATATGTAGGTTTAAAGCTGTTATTAGGTTTTTAGAAATCCAATAAAGGCACCTGCATTTAGTGCAATAATTGGGTTAATCAGTGCATCCATACTCTTTAGAACAAAGAGGACTCATGAGAGTATCACAGAATTGTCTGTGATTGCTATGACACTCTTACTCCGGTATCTTTTATTTTCCAAATATAGCCAGTGAGAGAGTAGCTGACTCAGAAGTAGTAAGTACTTTACTTTTAACACAGTACTTTTAAAACAGATTCCTAAGTAAATGTAGAAGGGGGAAAGAGCTCAGGGAAAGTATGTTTTTGTGTTAGAAGGATGAATCAGCTAAGGGGAAGGAGATTTAGAGCACTCTTTTCCCCTAAGACTCAGTAATTGCACTTTATAAATTTAGTGATTTTCCTGCCCTAATACTTGTGTGTAACACGCTATATAATTCTGTATAATTGTCTTTTATACAGGAGTGTAGCAGTGTACTGGCATAAGCAAATCTGAAACAGTAATATTATTAAAATAATTTCTCTATCAGAAGCTTGAATTACTCCAAAATGTGAGACAATGGTGATGTGATGGCGGGCCTCCAGCCCCCGCACTTAAACCACTGTACGCTCCTTGCACGACTGCCACTTGGGTGCTGACGTGACAGCGCCACTTCAGCATCGTTGTTATGGATCAGGAGAGAGCGCATGGCTACTAGGGGGCAGCTGATAATAAAGGCGACAGCTCCTCACTCTCCCGGAGAAGCCAGGATAATATTAAAAAGGCACAGCAGATGTTGCCAAAGAAGTATGGGAGGAACAGCCCTCGCAGTTCCACACCATTGTCGAATACATCCAGGACATGCATGAGCGGATTGACCGAGTGGCCTCGATAGTCAAACAGCACATGGAGGAAGCACAGACTGAACAGCGACGGGTCTACAACTGGCCAGCTCAACCCCGGGAGTCCAGCCAGGTGACCGGGTGCTCCTCCTGCTCCTGAGCACAAACTGCAAGTTCCTGGCCTGCTGGCCAGGCCCATACACAGTCCTTGCACGGGTGTGCCCGATGAACTACTGCCTGCAACAGCCAGGTGAGTGCCAAGACATACAGTTGTATCATGGCAACCTATTGAAAAAATGGATCGAGCCTGCCCCAGTGCTGTCTGCTTTTGCTGATTCTCAGATCCTCCATAGCATATCTTGGCCCAGAAGGTGGAAGACCTAACACCCTCATAGCAACAAGACCTGACAGAGCTGGTGGACCAGTTCGCTGAGGTGTTCTCAGCAGTCCCAGGAATGACACACCTGGTCCAGCATGAGATCAAAACCCCACCGGTAGTCGTGGTTCGACAGCGGCCCTAATGCTTCCCTGAAGCCCCCTGTCAGGCTGTTGAGGAGGAAGTTAGCCAGATACTACAGGACGGCATCATTGAAGAGTCCGCCAGCCCCTGGTCCAGCCCCATCGTGGTGGTCCCGAAGCCCGACGGAAGTCTCAGGCTGTGTAATGACTTCCAGAAGCTGAACCAGGTCTCAGATTTCGACAGCTACCCCCTCCCCTGGGTGGATGACCTGGTGGAGTGCTTGGGGAGAGCCCGCTTCATTTCCACCTTGGACCTCACTAAAGGGTACTGGCAGGCAGCCCTAGCCCCAGACACCAAGACCAAAACAGCATTCAGCATCTCCAGGAGCCACTGGCAATACCGGGTTTCCCCCTTCGAGCTCCACGGAGTGCCCATGACTTTCCAATGCCTCATGGACTTTGTCTACATCCCATTGACAGTTCATGGCAGCCTACCCAGACGACATTGTAATCCGCTCCACCACATGTTCAGACCACCTACACCACATTGGGGAGGTCCTGGGTGAGCTCCGTAAGGCCGGGTTGACAGTGAACCCACGAAAGTGCCACCTGGGGCTGACCTAGACACAGTACCTGGGGTACTTTGGCATTGGCTGAGGTTTACTAAAGCCGCAAGAGAAGAAAATCGAGGCGGTCAAAGGGTACCCATGTCCCACCACCAAAAGACAGGTACATGCCTTCTTGGGGTTGGCAAGATATTACCAGAGATTTGTCCCTAGCTTCTCCTCTTCAGCCTCCCCCATCTCAGATTTAACAAGAAAAGGCCAGCCAGATCGAGTGCGCTGGTCCAAGGAGGCAGAGCAGGCATTCCAAACCCTGAAGCAAGCGCTCACTAGCTTGCTGGTGCTCAGAAATCCTGACTTTGACCAGACCTTCACCAACCACACCGATGCTTCTGAAACCGGGCTGGGCACCATGCTCTCCCAGAACTTTGACGGAAAGGAGCACCCAGTGTTATACATGAGGAGGAAGCTGACTTCTACCAAATAGCGGTACAACACTGTCGAACGAGAAGCTGTGGCCATAAAGTAGGCCATCGAGTAACTCAGCTACTATGTTGCAGGCCGAGGCTTCTTCTTGGTCACAGACCACGCTCCCCTTCAGTAGATGGCCAAGAACATGGACATCAATACCCAGACAACTCAATGGTTTCTCTCCTTGCAGGACTTCTCTTTTCAGGCGGGGGCCCACCACGGCAATGCTGATGGCCTTTCACGGAGGTACAGCCTCTGGGCACACACAATGCCGGCAGTAGGCTCAGAGCTGAGGAGGGGGCTCAAATCTGAAACAGAAATATTGGTAAATAATTTCTCTATCAGAAGCTTGAATTACTCCAAAATGTGAGACATTGGTGATGTGATGGCGGGCCCCCAGCCCCCGCAGTTAAACCACAGCATGCTCCTCATAGGACTGCCACCCGGGTGCTGAAGGAACAGCGCCACTGGTGGGGCAGCGAAACAGAGCATGACTGGCAGCTAATAATAATGGCGACAGCTCCTCACTCTCCTGGAGAAGCCAAGACAGTATAAAAGGGCACAGCGGACAGAGTGAGGAGAGCACCTTTTGCTTTTGCATGCATTTTTCTCTCTCTGCTAGAAACCAACGACAGCAATGAAGACAACGCTTCTCTGCACCATTCCACTTCCCCCGAACTACACAAAGAAAATAAAAGCACCCCTTTTTTCACCAATCCTGCCTCTCCCGTGTCTGTGTTCCGCAGCTGTGGGTTGTTACAGGTGAAATCAAAAAACAGGCAAAAGGTCAGGTGATCAGTGAACAGACTGGAAAGGGCAAAAATCAGAATCCAAAAAAACAGAAAGCAGAACAAGATCATAATACACATATACAGTCCCCTCTGAAAGTATTGGAACAGCAAGGCCAATTCTTTTGTTTTAACTATACATTGAAGACATTTTGGTTTGAGATCAAAAGATGAATATGAAATGATAGATCAGAATTTCATTTCCTGAAATTTACATCTAGATGTGTTAAACAACTTAGAACATGGCACCTTTGGTGGCAGAGCACCCTATTTTTACATGAGCAAAAGTACTGGAACAGATAGTCTTAAAGTAAATTAATATAAATAATATTTAATATTTGGTTGCATATCCCTTGCTTGCAATAACTGCATCAAGCTAGTGATCCAGCGACATCTGCAAACTGTTGCTTTCTTCTTTTGTGATGCTTTTCCAGGCTTGTACCACAGCTTCTTTCAGTTGTTGTTTGTTTTGGGGTTTTTTTTTCCCCTTCGGTCTCCTCTTCAGGAGGTGAAATGCATGCTCAATTGGGTTAAGGTCTGGTGATTGACTTGGTCAGTCTAAAACCTTCCACTTTTTCCCTTGATGAAGTCCTTTGTTGTGTTGGCAGTGTGTTTTGGGTCATTGTCTTGCTGCATGATGAAGTTCCTCCCAATTAGCTTGGATGCATTTCTCTGTAAATTGGCAGGCGGAATGTTTCTGTAGACTTCTGAATTCATTCTGCTGCTACCATCATGAGTTACATCATCAATAAAGATTTGTGAGCCCATTCCAGAAGAAGCCATGCAAGCTCAAGCCATGACACTACCACCACCGTGCCTGACCGAGCTCATATGTTTTGGCTCAGGAGCAGATCCTTTCTTTCGCCACACTTTAGCATTTCCCTTATTTTAGTAGAGGTTAATCTTGGTTTCAGAGCTTTTCTGGCTCATCTCTGTATTTCTTTGTGAATTCCAATCTGGCCTTCTAATACATACTACTAATGAGTGGTTTGCATTTTGTAGTATGGCCTCTATATTTCTGCACTTGAAGTCTTCAAACGGTGGATTGTAATATTTTCACCCCTGCGCTGTGGAGGTTGTTAGTGATGTCACTGACTTTTGTTTTTGGATTTTTCTTCATTTCTTTCATCAAATGCTGTTATTTTCCTTGGCTGACCTGTTCGATATCTGGTTGTTAGTACACCAGTGGTTTCTTTCTTTTTTCAGGACATGCCAAATTGTTGTATTGGCTATGCCCAAAGCTTGTGCAATGGCTTTAATCAATTTTCCCTCTTTCTCAGCTTCAAAATGGCTTTTCTCCCATAGACAGCTCTCTGGTCTTTATGTATGTTTATCCTTTTTAATAACAAATGCAGTCTTCAGAAGTGAAACCCAGAACTCAAACCAAGAGTGGACATTCAGAGCTATTAATTGTTTAAACAATCAATCTAACAGGGCCCACCTGGGCAACAAGAAACACATGTTCAAATATTTGTGATCACTGGAAAAATGGGTGGGTTCAAACAAAACGTGCCATGTTATAAATTTTTTAACACATTGAGGTGTAAATAAAAGCTGAAAAAATAAAAGCTGAAATTCTGATCTATCATATATCATATTCATCTTTTGATCTCAGACCCAAATGTCTTCAGTGTATTACAAAAACAAAAGAATTGGCCTTGCTGTTCCAGTACTTTTCGAGGGGACTGTATATATAGGTGGTCCTTAATATGGAAAAGGTTGAGAACCCCTGATCTAGAGCACGGTAAAATAAAGCTTACTTAGTGAGTATATATTGATTAACTGTTATCTAAGCAGCAACCCATAGGCTATGTTGGCCTCATGCATGTGATGTGAAAGAAATGTGCTCATTATCCCCACCCCTCCTCCTTTATTTTCACTTCCACTAGGTGCTCTCTGATGTAGTGTAATATATATATACAGTGAGATCCAAAGGTCTGAGACCACTAGTGAAAGTGCTTCTGTTTCTTTTTCAATTTAACGCAATGGATTTCATTACAAATGATATGATCAGGAACAACTTGAGTGAGAATCTAAAAATATTTACATGAATTTCAGTATGTCTTAGTATTGGGTATATCCACTTTTTTTGTTTTAATGACATTGTGCACTCGAGCTGAGACAGACTCCACAAGAGGCAAAACCTGATGATCCATGTTAGATCAAATCAATTGGCATGTCGTCTGAATGGAAGGGATAAGACTCACAAAAAACTGAACTTCTGTACAAAGGCGTTAACATGAATTTAGAATTTTAAAAATTCTAAAACCTTTTGTTTATTTCCAGTTTTAAAGTAAAAAAAGTCTCAGATTTTCAACATAGTTGCAGACTTTTGGACCCCACTGTATGTGCTCAGGATTTTACACAACAGGCTACACAAACTCAGAATTATGGACTAATTGGTGAGTGCATATCAATTTCCAATATAAGTGGATGGGGAGAGTTCAAGAAGGCACCTCAGTTTCTGTGCTTTACAATGCTCCCTCGGCTTTGCAGCTGGTGAAACGTTATTCCCCGCTCCCTGGCATCCAGGGATTCACCATATGAGGCTTTTCCTGCAGGTTAACAGGTTCAATCTTGTCCCTGGGTGTTTATAAATCTTATCTGAACTTCATCTTCCTCAGAGCTCATTGGCCCTTTGTTGTTTTCAATGGCCAGTCTGTGCAGTCCTTTTAAGTGCTAGTGTTACCTCACTATTTGGGTGAATTTAAATCTGAGAAAATAATACAAATTAGAGAAACCTGTATTCATACATTGAATAAATTACTGATCCTAGGGTTAGGGTTAGCATTCTTTCCTTAACTGAATAATACATTTTTGGACTAATGCAGTGATACGGCGCTTAATATCATCCTTTTTGAAAATAATATACCAAAAACATATTGGGTTGTACAATTATCATACTATACATTTTTTATTGCCCTTGTATTTTGATTTGTGTAATGCCTCAAACAAGTAATAAATAGTGATAAAACCATTTCTCTAATTGTCTGTTAGGTGGACAAATATGTTTATAATTTCGATCGACGCAATATCAAGCTTTAATTATATGTAATGAAAATATTTTATTCAGCCAAAACAGCAGGCGTCTTCCACCTGAGATCAGCAGCTGGGAGGTATATGATGAACTACAGCACAGCAGAGGCAGCCTGCAAAGCTGAGGGAGCCACGCTCGCTACTCTGTCCCAGCTTTCTGATGCCCAACAGGTAAACCAAATTAATCAAATTACCGGCACCAAATGTAACATTTTTCAATTTCTTTGGGCAAAGGATTCATGAATATTCTTTATTGGTAAAATATACCTGATGGATATATTTAGCATTAGTCAGATATTGTCTAACAATAAAGTGATCACATGACATCACATGACATGGTGTGATACCAATGTGAGATGTTAGCTTTTTCATCGAAAGGTAAAAATGTTTATTTTTTTGTAAATATGCAAGAATATGTTATGTTATATTCTTTATAAATATGCAAGTATGCAGACAATATTAAGTATGTTTCTGTCCCAAAAGAGTCTTGATATATATGTCTATAAAACTAATTTCTGCACATTTCTGTTCCTGGCAGAAAGATTATTAATCTCCGCAGGTAAAAAAAATATATATATATATATACTTCACTTCACTGATGATACTTTGTGCAGAGGGGCCAAAATTTAGGAATGTGCTATAATTTTGGAAAAACAAATAACATCAAGGATAACACAGGATGAATTTCACAGTTTATCCAATCCAGATTCAATAAATGAGCTGAAGCATTGATGGGCTTAAGGGAGAGGATTTAATGAGGCTCAGCAGGGGCCTCTGCAAGACGTTAACCATCATTGGTCAAACTATGTCTCTATCTCCCTATTATTTTCTTAGTCCTGGACAGCAAGATCACCTAATCTAGCCTATCGCTCTCTGTGTATTCACCCAGGTTCTTGAGGCCTTCAAGATAAGTAGAGCCCATTCTCATAAAAACCCGCAGAGTTAAACCCTCCTTGCACCTGCAGCCATGGCAACCTAGTCTTGTCAGGCTGAATAGAGATTTGTAAACCTTCCTACATAAATCTTTTTTAAAAAATTGTATGTGTATCTGGTGAAGAAATCAGTCAGAAGTCAATTTACGTAATCTCTAACATCTCACGTCATCTTAAAAATACTGGCATAAAATTTTAATGTTTCATTGTTGAATTTTTTAAAATAATAAACCAAATAAGCCAAATAATCAAAACTTGCTTAAGCAAGTGTTCTTACCATCAACAACTAAAATGTTTACAGTTGTTAACTGGAAAAATTAAGAACTGAGATTGACTAGTAAGTTCCAATATTTACACTTGGAGGCCAGAGTCCAGTTAGTTAGCAATATTTAGGAACATGCTGTAATTAAATTTTTCTAATATATGTGCATTTTCTTTTGGTCACTGATTTAATAAATATTAGTCAATGCATGTGTTAACATTTAAAAAAATGTCAGTTAATATAAGTGTTAACTTATGTTATTACAGTACTTATGATATATTTATGCTACAGTTCATGGTTTGGTATTGTTAATGAATGTAGTAAATGATGTTAGTTAAGGGAACCTTAATGTAAAGTAGTACAAATGAAATACAATAAAATCCAATGTAGACATAAAAATATAAAAGACTATAATCTTTAAGTCTATACTATAAGACTATAAAAGACTATAACCATAACACAGTGCACAATATTACAACTTTTTGGTGCCTGCACCCAAAAAGCACAGGCCAGATCCTCTGGTTTGCAGACCTAAACGTCCTTGCATTACATATCTAAAGTATACACAGCCACCTCATGCAATGCCAAGTTACTAAAATATTTAAATCAGTTCTAAATTGCCAGTGAAGTACCCAGTGAAGAAAGGTTAGTACTGGAATAATATGCTCCCTCTATATGTCTAAAAACCTCTTGCTGACTTTAAAATAAATAAAAATAGAGACCAACAAAACTCCCAAATAAATATTTACCAGTCTAGTATCTCCATGAAAAAAGCACAGTCTTTGACTTGAAAACTCAACTCTAAACATGCACTTGTCATTGTAAAAAAAAAAAATCTGATTTATCGACTGACTCATGTCAATAAATCAGTGAGACTCATGAGAGTATTCTTATTGTCATATTACTTAAGCACATGGAAACACTTTGATTAAATTAATGGCCAAATCAGAATTTTTTACTTTTAATTTGATATGCTGCCAGTTCCATCTTGTTTTCCATCTAGTTGGGTATGCACTTGTGTGTTGCCGGATGGATTGATGGGAAAAAAGTGGGTTATCCAATCCGCTATCCATCTCTTAAATGTGGTGACAATCATGTGGGCATAGTCCAGTACAAGGATCCCGATGTAAACACTCCTTATGACGCTTACTGCTACAGAATTAGAGGTACTTCTAAAACATATGGAATACATTTAATAAAATTTTAAGTTTACTTATACAATATTAAATTTGAAATACATTTTCCTCTTGTTTTTCTAGAGGTTACATGTGAATGTGGACCTGGATATGTTGGTGACGGAGAATTCTGTAATGGCAACCTCGCCTCTGTCATAGCTACCCATTCAAACTTCTCCATATTTTACTCTGTAAGAGCACATTTCTATTTCTGCACATGTGTGTATATATAAATATATGTCTATTGCAAGTACAGTGGATATAAAAAGTCTACACACCCCCGTTAAAAAAATCATGTCAGATTTTTTTCCCCACTTAATGTGTTCTAGCAACCAACAAAATTAAGTGAAAACAAATAGAAACATTTTAGGAAAAAAAAACAACAAAGAAAAAACATAACATATGCAACAATAACCTGGTAGCACACGTTTACACATCCTTTTATAATGAGGCATGTGACAGAAAGAACCAATCCCATTCAAACAAATTTTTAAAAGTAATTATCATATACCTGTCATCAATAAAGTGATATTGATTAACTCAAAATATAGAAGATTGTTGGTTTTGTCTGACTGCTGAAGCCATGGTCCAAAAAGCATCTAGGGGATCTCATTGTAGAAAGGTATCGATCACCTAAAGTTTGCCACAACATACATACAATCACCCAAAATCATGTGGCAAAATGTGTTATGGTTGACCAAAAAGGTCTGAATGTGGTATTATAAACAAAAGTGCTGTAACAAGTATTAGTTTAAGGGGTGTGCACACTTATGCAACCCGGTTATTGGGTTTTTTTTTTTCTTTTTTCCCCTAAAACATTTCTAATTGTTTTTCACTTGAATTTCCACATTAAAGGTGGAAAAGGTCTGACATGTAGACTTTTTATATCCACTGTACAGTGACATGATTTTAGATGGTTTTCTCCACCTTACAAATTCATTTTTTAAATTAATGTTCCATCTTATTTCCTGTCAGATGTTAGTGAAGTTTGCAGAGGCTGCAGAGGAGGGGAAAAAGCTCTTGGACTTTCTGTCGACCAGTACATCCAACATAACACTTTTTGTGCCACATAACGCAGGATTTTCTGCAAATGAGGTCAGCAGTCTTTCAGCAAACAAACTGAAATTATTTGCTGTGCAAAAATGTGGTAACAATTTTATGGTTTGTGCTAACACCTGAAGGTGAAGTATCTTATCCATGATGGCGGGAGGGTCATAAATTGCCAAAACCTCTTTTTTTATCCCAATAATTTCAGCAAGCATTCTCTTTTATGTCTGGTGTAGGATTGTAACAATATCCCATATGCAGAGATAAGTAGTGTAGCCAAATGCCAAAGCCAAAGTTCTGTAAGGAAACAAGTAGACATAAAAGTCTCTAATCAGTTAACTATTTGAATAAGAGTAAGACCATTTTTATTGGAAATACACTTTAAAGCTACAGTACTTTTTTTTTTTTTTGGTAAAAATGTGAGTCAACACAGCAGCACACTAAGATTTCAGCAAAGCAACCCATAGGTTTTGCTCTTTCATCTGGTACTCAATAACTAAGACAATCACACTGATGTGCACAATGAAGTTATTTTATTCTAATGCTTCTGTAATACTGAGGAAATGGCAGCATTTAATTATATCCTTACAGCTGCATCGCAAACTGATTACTGCCATACTAAATAGTTTGTCAGTACATCATTTGTGTCAGTATGATTTAGGCATACGACTTCACGCACATTGTGTGTGGTTTGAGACACAGCTTAGTATTCTCTATGAAGGTGTGTGCTTGCAGCTGTGAGAGTAATCTGTGCAGAGAAGATTTCCCTTCACTGAAATTAAGGGGCCAAAACCTGTTCCAGGATGACAATGCCCCTGTGCACAAAGTAAGATCCATAACGGCATGGTTGCCAAGGTTAGTGTGGATGAACTCAAGTGGGCTGCACATAGCCCTGACCACAGACCCACTTAATACCTTTGGGATGAATTGGAATGCACTGCATGCCAGGCCTTCTCACCCGACATCAATACCTGACCTCATTAATGCTCGTGGCTGAATGGGCAAATCTCCACAGCCACATTCCAAAATATAGCATAAACCCTTCCCAGAAGAGTGTATGCTGTTATAGCAGCAAAGAGGGGGACAAACTCTGGAATGAGATGTTCAACAAGCACATATGATTATGATGGTTAGGTGTCGACATATTTTTGTCTATATAGTAAACAGTATATACAGTTCATTATTATTTGGAAATATTTGGACATTGACAAAGTAATTGTTATTTTAGCTCTCTACCACAGTTTTATCAAAACCTCAAAACCACAAAGCCTCAAAAATGAAGCCAGATTACAGTTTGCCAAAAAGATCTAAAAAAGCCCATGCAGTTCTGGATTCATATTCATTATTTCAACTCCAATATACTGTGGTAGACAGCTTAAATAATAACTTTATCAATGTCTAATTATCTGTTGATTGAAATTGCCGTAATTTTCTTACAGCCCTGATTTCTCCAACAAAACCAAGAACTGAATCAGTTGATTAAATAAACATGCCATATGCCCAAAAAAACTAAGTTTAAAATAGGATTTTTATGTCAGTTTATAATTGATTACAGCTGATAAATTGCACTACCTACCTCTGATCTATTAAATATTAAGAAGGTTTAACATGAACACAGTTATATATTAATGATACAATGCCTTGCATATTGAGTTTTTACATTTTGTAATGTTGCAACCTGGAACTGAAATGGACTTATTTGGAATTATGTCATGAATTTACACAAAATAGCTCATAATATTGAAGTGTATTTTTTAATGTGAAAATTGCATAAATATATACCCCTATATGTGAAACCCCTAAATTAGTTTTAGTGCAAAAAGTTGCCATCAGAAGTCACTTAATTAGTTGAACTGAGTCCACCTGTGTGCAAGTGTCACGTGACCTCAATATAAATACACCTGTTCCTGGAAGAGCCCAGAGTCTGTTAAAGAACATACCTAAACATCAGTAATATGAAGCCCAAGGAGCAGAAAAAAATGTCCAGAATAAAGTTCTGGAAAAGTATCCATCAGGGTTTGTTTATAAAAACTTTGAACATACTGTGATGACTATGGTACAACAGTGACTCAGTCTAGAACAGGCCATTCACCAAAACAGATCAAACTTGAAATTTATGGATTCAAATGGATCTTTCTGTCTCTTTACCGGAACGGTACTAATTCACATAGACATCCTCATCATTAATCGTAACAAGCCAAAATTAAACAGGCTAAACATAACCAGTCTCATTATAATTTGAAATTATTACACCTTGTACTACTACATCAGAAAAACATCAAGCCCCTTCCGTGAAATGTAATTTGCAGCTATAACGTCAACTGGTATATTTCACTCACCAAGCAGGAGCTTTCTATTTGTGTACGCTGTACCATGCATTTACTTTTTTTAGTGAAATAGATATTGTTATTTTTAGGTATATGTTTTAACTCATCACTTGCTCATCAAGTGATAGTTTCATGGTGTTGCAGGTGTGCATGGAAAGAAGAGCCTACAGCTCACTCTTGATTTTTCTACTGACCGGGAATTTGTGTTCACACAAACGGCGTGAAACCACATTAAACCTTTTTTCCACATTCAGTTTGCAGTAGGCTACACTGAACTTCTTGTTATTTAAGCAAGAAGCCTATATGTTGCAAGTGGAATCAGTCGGTTTGTTTCTTGTGTTCCTTCAAACTTAACAGTGTTGGGCCTGAAAACAGTTGTGCACAGTGCTAATGTAGTACAAAATAAGCAGCATTTGAATAGAGGCCTGTGCACTCTTACATTATACCATGTTTCTGTTGTTGGTTAAGTAAACACTGGACTGAATATAAAATCCATGTTGACTAATTGTTGCTGTCTAATTTTTGCAGCTCAATTTCAAACACAGATTTAAAAGGGCTGTTAAAATTTGACAAACTGGCATACTTAATGTGTGATCTTTGTATCCAATAACACTATAAAACACATTTTTTCAGATTGCTTCAGCTACTGCTCATACACCTTATCTCATAAGTAACAGAGCAAAGCACTCTATATCTGAACGTGCATCAGTATAAGAATCTGATAGACCAGGTGTTTTCACAAAAGTAATTAAAACAAGGTAATTGTCTGTGGCTACGTTCACATGCACATCAATATTCCGACATTAATGGGAATTTGGCAATATTCTAATCTCAGGCATGCTTACAACAACCATGTATACAGGAATATTCTGATGCCTATACGCATATAAACATCATATTCGGAATATGACTGCAACCAGAATATAGACCTTAAACGGAATTTGATGTGCATGTAAACGTAGCCAGTGTCAGGGACACTACTTACATAATACAGCCTCCATGGTAAGCATCACATGCTGCCCGATTTACATATCAAGCAGTGGCCTGTCTCTACTCAAACAGTCTCTTGGCTTTGGATTACTTAAACAGTCCATGATTGCCAGTGGTGATAGGAAGCAGGTGTCAGTGAACAGTATTGGGTTTGTGCTGGTAGACACACAAAAAATATTTTTTGTTACTCTGGACTTCTACTTTGTTTAGCTGTCATAATACCATGACTTCATAATATTATTTTCATCCCAAACCTGATGATGCGTATTTTGTTATGTTCTTACTTTTGCACTTACTTATAACCTGATTATCAATATTTTCAGACTCTGTCATTGAGGGATATAGAATATCACGTATCCTCAAACAACAGCCTTCACTACTATGAAGATCTGAAGCACAACACAGCAATCCCATCCCGGCTGGGTTATAACCTTAAAGTCGTAATAGCAACAGACAACCAAACACAAGCAGAGGTAGGTGCAAATTTAATGTTATTTGTGTTGATTGTAAAAAGAAATTGTGTACAAGTTTTTCTGAAACTGCAATATACCGTACCAGTAATTAGTAATGAGAACACACATGATTGACTGTATATTTTTAATGTTGGTTAAAGGTTTGTTCTTAATTTTTATCTAAAGCCTTGAATACACGGTCAAAACTAATTTTTAAAAGAATGGACATTGCACTTTTTCCAATAGTTTTTTTAATCTACCACACAGTATATTACTCACATGAAAGCACTTGTACTCGCTTTTCTTTTGTTATTGGGACATGCGTTAACAAAACCTGGAGCTTGGAGCTGTTGTGTTTAGTGCCAGTGTATGTTCTGAAACTCACAAAGACAAAATGTGTGTGGTTTTGGTAGTTGTGTGAATAGACGCTGTTGTAAGAATTTTTAACAAAACAAAAAAAATTCCTTCAAGACGAGTAACAGCTTAGGCTTCTGGGAGAATCAAGAATGTGCAAAACTATTAATATGTGTACTTTGAAGATGGATATGAGTTTTGATTGAATATTTTGTTCAGTGCATAATCTTATATGTATTTCATAGTTCTGATGACTTAATAATAAAGAAGGCCTTAAGCTATTTTTAAGATGCCACTTTGTAACTCACAGGAGCCAGAGGCAGTTGGAGGAAAGACGTAAGCTTATTCAAGATCCAGAGTCCATAGCATGACTCAGATTGCAGACACACAGGGTCATCATACACAATTCTGATACTCAAAGTCAAAAACAGGCAGGTTAAGTTCTCTAGGAAATACCAGAGCAAACGAGTTAAGCACAAAGGCTGTTTCTCAGTACCAAGAATGTAAGGAATTTTGAGAAGAATGTTCTTGCAATATTATCCTGTAAGAATGCACATGCAGGATCACAAGTACAAAAAGCAATTTGGTCATTTCGAACATACAGTTTATTTACTTTTAGTGCTACATCCAGTTAAGTTGAAGTTACCATGGGAACAAGCTAACTTAGCTAACCTCCTACTGAAGAAAACCAAAACATATGTCTGCATTAGGCATTGCTTGTACCAAATGAGCAAATATTCAATGACTGGATATTACTACCCTCATTTTTTTTCAGAATCTGAATCATTTTAAGTTACGTTTTATTCATTCATTTATTCATCTTTACTAACAACTTTGTCCTGGTCAGGGTCATTGTGGATCCTGAGCCTATTCTAGGAACACTGGGTGAGAGGCCAGGACACACCCTTATTGGGATGGGATTCCATCATAGGGCACCATGCACACACATTCACACACTCATTCATACTTAGGCGCAATTTAACATAGCTAGTCCACCTACTGGCATGTTTTTGGGAGGTAGAGATTGTGTGAGGAACTGTTTAAACTTATTCCCGTTCCCGCACACAGTTTGCCCAATCTCACACCTTATTATTGTTCGCACCTGACCACAATATTTTCTGACAAGCTTAGCTGGCCCTGTTTCTCAAAATATAAAGAAATCAGTCATTTAACCCACCGTGACTCTTCTTGCAGCAGTTCAGGGTGATGGTGATGATGATGATGAATGAATGAAAGTAGTAAATGCATCACACAGTGCTGCTCCAACACCATATACCAGAGGTATCCAATCTTATCCACAAAGGGCCAGTGTGGGTGCAGGTTTTCATTACAATCAAGGCAGAGCGACACCTGATTCCACCTGTTTACTCAGATGATCTTGGCTTTCAATAGACTCAGGTGTGGCTTCTGCTTTGTTGGAATGAAAACCTGCACCCACACCGACCCTTTTTTGGATAAGATTGGACATCCCTGCCATATACACTCACCGTCCACTTTATTAGGAACACCTGTACACCTGGACATTCATGCAGTTACCTAATCAGCCAATCATGTGGTAGCAGCACAATGCAAAAAATCATGCAGACACAGGTCAGGAGCTTCAGTTAAAGTTCACGTCAAACATCAGAGTGAACAAAAAGTGTGATTTCTGTGACTTTGATCGTGTCATTGTTGTTGGTACCAAATGGGCCGGTTTGAGTATTTCAGATACTGCTGATCTCGTGGGAATTTCACACACAACAGTCTCTGCAGTCTACAAAGAATGGAGCGAAAAACAAAAAACACTGAGTGAGCGATAGTTCTGTGAGAGGAAATGCATTGTTTATAAGAGAGGAAAATGCCCAGATTGGTTTGAGGTGCCAGGAAGGATATAGAAACTCAAATAATCACTATTTACAACCGTGGTGATCAGAAAAGCATCTCAGCATGCACAAAACATCGACCTTGAGGTGGATGGGCTACAACAGCAGAAGACCACATTGAGTTCCACTCCTGTCAGCCAAGAACAGAAATCTGAGGCACAGGTTTGTTGAAATGGAAAACAAACAAAAAAAAACACTTGGTCTTTTTCCAGCATGATTTTATTCATTGTGCTGCTGCCACATTATTGGCTGAATGGACTGCATAAACGAGCAGGTGTACAGGTGTTCCTAATAAAGTGGATGGTGAGTGTATGTACTCATGCTAATGAACATGGCTTTTCTTTGTCCCACAAGCTTCATATCTGACCTCTGGGCTCCCATGAATTTTTGTTGGGTCCTGCAGGATCCCAGTCTTGATGCACACCTCTAGTAGGAGGAAACTGGACAACCTGGATAAAACCCTGCAGACACAGGGAGAATGCACAGATTAGTTAAAATATAAAAACTGAAAACCTTACGGTTATTGTTAATTCTGGTTTATTCCTACAGGATTCCCCACCAGTAAAACTGGTCAATAAACGGACAATATTAATCTGGGATATTCCAGCCACTAATGGCCTGATCCACATCATTGAGGGACCGCTAAAAGCGCCTCCTGCCATTGTGAGTGTTCATTTATTTTCTTTTAAAATGACTTTACAGTACTACAGTACTACTCTACAGTACTGTTATTCATTATGCACATTCATGCTAAGCAACTTACAAGTGAGACAGAATCCAATTCAAGCCCACAGCTGAGCAGTTAAGGGTTAAGGGCTATTGGTAACTACCTTTACTTTAAATGCTAAGTTGTCATTAACATAGAAGACTGGTGGTTTTAAAAAGTTTTGAATAAAATAATCATATTTTAGCACATGGATTTTATAGAGGAAACAATAATGAAAATATTATTGGAATTTCTCTTCATTTATTACATTATCTTGGTTATTTAAGGAGCCCATTTATATGAATGGAAATGAATTGGTATTGCTCTGAGCTGAGTTTTTTTTTTTGTATGTTTTGATTATTTCCAGGTGACCCCTCCAACTCCTTCAGCTGTCCACTTGCAGTCCAGTGCACCCACTGTGACCGCCATTTTGATCGTTATTTTTATTGGATTTGTTATTGCTGGTGTGGCGTATTATTTCCTGAGACATAAGAATGATGCCTTTCGCTTCCAGTATTTTAAGGCGAGTGTGTTTCCATAAATGAATAAAGTAGAGTTCAAATATGTTTATAAAAACAGTCTGAAGTAGTTTCCAGGGAAGACAAGATGAATGGTGTTGGTTCAGTGTGAGTTTATGCCATGCATATTTAAGGTTCATAAATATTTTAACAAATCTGTATTTATATAGTCAAGGAACAGTTTTGCTACAAAAAACATACAGATACCTTAAAATAATAGGGGATATACTGTTTCAGGATCCATAATGTGTATCGCTGTAAATAATATGAATATTAATAATAATGCCTGTATTAATAACTATGCCTTAAGGATTCTTGACACAGAATATTTTTGTGCGTAAACCTTGCATAAAGAGTATGCATTTCTACACAAAGACTGTGATCAAGTTCATCAAGTTATTCTTGTGCATGAGGATGAATGTATATATAGAACTACTCCTAACCATGCTTATGCAGAACCCCAGCACTTTCTACTGTACTACTCTCTACTCTGGCAGTTTCTACTGTGTACTGATGCACAGTACACAGTTACTCTACTCTGCTCTACTCTACTCTGGCAGTTTCTACTGTGCACAGAACTACAACTTGTTCTACACAGGCTTTGATAAATGAGACCTCTGTTGTTAACATTTGGTCATTTCACGCGTGTTAATTATCAGGATTATATATGGATAGGCATTATGCACATGGAATGCATTTAAACCATTTAAAACACTTCAGGAGGTCTGATATCCAGCCAGTTAACCAGATATTCTAAAAGTGTAAATATATACTGGTCAGCCATAACATTAAAACCACCTGCCTAATATTGTGTAGGTTCCCCTTGTGCCACCAAAACAGCTCTGACCTGGCGAGGCGTGGACTCAACAAGACCTCTGAAGGTGTGCTGTGGTATCTGGCACCAAGACGTTAGCAGCAGATCCTTTAAGTCCTGTAAGTTGCGAGGTGGGGCCTCCATGGATCGGACTTGTTTGTCAAGCACATCCCACAGATGCTCGACTGGATTGAGATCTGGGGAATTTGGAGGCCAAGTTAACACCTTGAACACTTTCTCATGTTCCTCAAACCATTCCTGAACAATTTTTGCAGTGTGGCAGGGCGTATTATCCTGCTGAAAGAGGCCACTGCCAGTAGGGAATACCGCTGTCACGAAGGAGTGGTACTTGGTCTGCAACAATGTTTAGGTAGGTGGTATGCGTCAACGGACCCAAGGTTTCCCAGCAGAACATTGCCCAGAGCATCACACTACCTCTGCCAGCCTGCCTTCTTCCCATAGTGCATCCTGGTGCCATCTTTTCCCCAGCTAAGCAATGCATGCGCACCTGGCTGTCAACATGATGTAAAAGAAAACGTGATTTCTCAGACCAGGCCACTTTCTTCCATTGCTCCATGGTCCAGTTCTAATGCTCACATGCCCATTGTAGGCGCTTTCAGCAGTGGACAGGGGTCAGCATGGGCACGCTGATTGGTCTGCAGATACAAACGCAGCAAGCTGTGATGCACTGTGTGTTCTGACACCTTTCTATCATAGCCAGCATTAAATGTTTCAGCAGTTTGTGCTACAGTAGCTCTTCTGTGGGATCAGACCAGACGGACTAGCCTTTGCTCCCCATGCGTATCAATGAGCCATCGGGTGCCCATGACCATGTCACTGGTTAACCGGTTGTCCTTCCTTGGACCACTTTTGGTAGGTACTAACCACTGCATACCGGGAACATCCCACAAGACCTGCCGTTTTGGAGATGCTATGTCCCAGTCATCTAGCCATCACAATTTGGCCCTTGTCAAAGTTGCTCAGATCCTTATGCTTGCCCATTTTTCCTGCTTCCAACACATCAACTTCAAGAACTGACTGTTCACTTGCTGCCTAATATATCCCACCCTGCCTAATATATCCCACCCCTTTACAGGTGCCATTGTAACAAGATAATCAGTGTTATTCACTTCACCTGTCAGTGGTTTTAATGTTATGGCTGATCGGTGTATACAGTATCTCTCTCTTCAAGTCACATATTACAACCAAAACCCCTCCCGATACTTTGTCATAATGGAATGCAGTAATCATGGAAGACATTAAAAATTGTTTTGCATAAGCAAAATATTTATTAGCAAGACACTAGACAGACACTGTAGTGTTTGCTACAGCTGAAACCAGGCTCATTGCTGTATTGAACATTTCTAAAGATCTGCTGGCACTTCCACTAAGTTAAAACAAGATGCAAATTCACCAGTCTAATTGCAGAAAGTACTGTATATTTTGAATAGAATAACTGGAACTGAAATAAGGAACACTTAAGTTTTAAGTGGCTCTCTAGTGTTACATTCAATCCAGCTAACCAGAATCACATTTGACTACAAGTGAAAATCCATATCGTTAAACTCAGATAGAAGTTATTTGAAATGTCCTGGTATAAATAGGCTTTCATTCATCAGATTCATTCATTAGAGATTTGTACTTGGAAACCACAGGTACAGCCACTATATTATTGTACATCAAATATTGGTTTTCTGTCTTTATGCTAGATGCCTTTCATGAGGTGTGGGATCAACATCTGATGAGAGAAATCCAAAGGCTAAAATCAATATAAAAAGCCATGTCTTATATTATAACTTTAATGTTTATCAGTAAATGACACCATTAAAAAATATATTTTTTAAAAGATCTTTAATATCTTTCTGTTTTATTCATTAGATTTATTAGGAAAAGGTGGTTACATGTAGGACTCTTATTTGATTGAATCTCAACTGATTATTTTGCACTTACTATTAACAGAATGATGATGAAGACGGTACCTCCACTAAGGCCAGTGCCAATCCTGCTATCGTGTCCATCCCGAACCCTTTATACAGTGGCTACAGGGCATTCGCTGAGCCATTTGGGGTATCTGCTCACACATCTTTGCTTAACATGGGCTATTTTACATTTAATATAAAACAACTGATTTGTATGAAACATGAAGTTGATTATCGTTAGCCCTCACATGTGCATTTCTCTCTTTGTTTTAGGAAGGAGAACAATGTGAATCACCTGCTTCAGTTGCAGCAAACACATCAAACCTCCTGGACTAGCACTCAGAAGTTAAACCAGTGTTTCAATCAAAATTTTGCAAACTTTTCCTACAAGCATGTTGTGTCTGTTACATAAGCCTTAACTTTTCCCTTTCAGCCTTGATCATTAATTAAAGCTCCAGTCAGCAAAAGCTTGCAGATTTAGAACAGTAGCATTACGTTATGTTTAATGGTTGTGTTTATCCAAACCAACTTACATATGAAGAGAATACAATCCAAGAACAGAGCTGCATAGTTGACAGTTAAGTTTTTTAATCAAGGGCCCAACAGAGTATCTCAGTCAGCCATTTTCCACCAACTTGTCCATTGTCACTTCTCAGCCAGTAAAACTGGTTTGAATCCAGAACCAAAAAGCTGCTGCTTCTAATTATCAGTGACTCAACAGCTTGGGGAGGCCTCATTTCATTGTCATAGAAAATAACTTAT
The DNA here is from genome assembly GCA_022758105.1 of Pangasianodon gigas. NCBI lineage: Eukaryota > Metazoa > Chordata > Actinopteri > Siluriformes > Pangasiidae > Pangasianodon > Pangasianodon gigas. Next base: position 13,790,201 of record CM040473.1, read on the forward strand.
TTATTTACATAATTGCCAATAACATAAAATGTAATTTACATGTTAAGAGATTAGTTTGGAAAAATTTCACATTGTAACAATTAATCAGTGGCTCGTTGAAGAAACAACCATTCAACTGGGAGCTGAATGAAAGCTACACTGCTAATATTAATGCTAGCAAAATTTTATTCAGAATGAATAGCAAAGTTCATCTCTCGTCTGATTGTAATTATTGTCCATAGTGATGTCTCTGTGCTGTTTCCAGTAGGAATGTGGCCCACTTCTCAAAAAGGTTTGCTGGTTCCCAGATCAAGTACTAGAACCATGTTGGAGGAAAGGTCTATGGCAAGCCTGGGATTTGGAATCACAACCCTTTGATCACTAGTGGCAATCCATTTTGCTAGAATATACCATTCAAATTTGAATTCACTGCACTATTTGATATGGAGGGTGTCACGCTTTCTCCAGTAATACTGTGTATAAATAGGAACACAAGCTGCTATATTGCATATGTCTGCCAAATTTAATACAAACTCCTTCAGTGGCTACAATGATAATTTAGCCAAAAAATACAGTTGAGATGGTTACCACAGGGATAACCCTGCCAAACCCATTATTATTATAAGAACAAAGAGTCTTTAATATAATAATGTTCCCCCCTACAAAATTGGCCAGAATGTGTTGCTCAGGTTAACTTTGGAGATAATCCCACTGGTTTGATGATGGTGCAATTTCAGCTGCTTCTGACTGGCAATGTTAATGATCACCATTTGGCCATGTGTTACTTCATAACACTAACAGATTGCTGTCTGGAAAACTTGGCTGATCCAAAATGTCACACTCCAGCTGTAATTTGAGAGAGTTAGCAGATTAGTTTGCCTGCTTGCGTATTCATTAGCATGTATCAGGGATAAGGCTTTGGCCTTGACGAAAGAGGTTTTTCGTGTTAAATAAGATGTGGACAAAAATGAAAACAAACTCAGGCATACTTGGACTTCTAATGTAATTTACAGTGGTATGTTTGCTTCATAACTGAACTTTGTCTAAATACTGTAATAAAATGAAAGCTCAGCTGTTAAGGTGGGATCTGCAATGTCACTAGATTCTCAGGACTGCCAGAGAACCACTGTTGGGCTCTAAACCCTTAACTGCTCAGCTTTGTCCCTGAATAAGATTCTGCCTCATTTGTGAGTTATTATGAATAAAATCTTCAAATGTCTGCAAAATGTCTCTTAAGCCAAAAAGGAGAAGGACAACAACATATACTCCATTGCACCCAGTGTTTTCAGGTGTCCTGATTATCAAGATTATGTCCACACAGAAATTATACACATAAAAATGCAAGTGTAAATGCACTCAGGATATATTTTAAACAGATTTAAATCTGTTCACTGAAACCACTTTTTAGCCTGATATTACACAGGTGTAATACAATCATCTGTTTGAAACACATCTGACAAATAAAAAGCTTCTCAGTGCATTACATCATAACACATGCACTACATATCCTTCATGTCCACTGTACAGTGTACATCATGGAAGACACTCAAAGTTGGTGTACACCCAGAATGTTTTATTAGTGATCTGGACAAAAAACTTCTGTCCAGAATAAACAGAAAAAGAAAGATATCATAAAATAAATATCTAAGCAAATGGTGGAGAACAGGTAACAAACATGAATGCAATACCAAAGGAAAATTCAAAATATGAAATTATCTGACACCAAAGCTAAGGGGAAAGCACAATTTTTTAGTCATCCACCATCTTTTGCAAAAAAAAAAAAAAAAAAAAACCCACAGGAAGTAAAATTAGCATATTAAATGTGATACAGCAACCAGATTTAGTCTGGCTAACAGGAAATGCATTTGACTACAAGGGCAAATGCATGTGGTTGAAATCCTATCAAGAGCTAATCAGGAAACAAGACACCTGAAACAAATGATTGTAATTGGCTTCATTGAATCTTTGATGAACAAGCCTACATGCTTTGTGTGTTTTGTATGAACTGTTACCAATCAGTATAAATCACTCAAACTCAAATCAGAAACTCAGAAGGAAAGTCAATTTACACTAACCTTATGTTCTCGATGAACTCACTGCATTTTAATTTTTGCAGTGTGTATATACTGATGCAAAATAACCATATTATTCTCTGCTGACTGCAACCAAAATGCTGCAAGCATTCGTTAATGAAAAATGTGAAATTAGCCCATCCTAGTAAGCACAATGTAATTTGCATAATGTTGATTGAGGTTTATTAGCTTTCATATATTGTTAGCATCCTAAGAGCAATGTTCCATTTATCCATTTACTGATGGACTGTTCTTGATCAAAACATCTGAACAAATGGAACACACCTTTCTTGGATTTAGGTTTAATACGAAGCACATTTGGCGGAAGGAGGGAAGAGACTTCTGAGAAAGAGTGTATTCTTGGAAGCCAAAGCTCAAGATCGATTAATGGTGAAGCAGATTACATGCAGGCAGTGTGAGGGAAGGTGGATAGAAAGAGATGCACTCTTTCCTCAAACCATCACTACATTCGCTTTTATTGTCTTCAAAGTCTGAAGCCCAACTTTCAGCAGGGTTAATTATCTTCCATGTGATTTTACTCATGATTTTGGCATTTTTGCAATTCCTAGTTGGCATTTCCATAGTATACTCCATCACAGCGTGATGTCCTGCAAATCCCTGTCTTTTACAGACAACCCCAGTATACAAAATGAAATATATTATTGTTAACTCATAAAACAAAATGTTCCATAAATGCTTTTATTCCATAGCCATCTGTCAATCAGCCATAGTGAGCAAGATCAGTTGTATCAATTGCTTTAGAGACCCTTTCCAAAGTAATCAACTTTTAGGCAGATCTGCAGTCTATCTTAGTCAATAGGAGAGCATGATAACATTAGGTTAGATGCAGACATAGACTACATTGATGCAGACACCCTCAGAATACTAGACAAGGTTAGCTAGCCAATGTTTCTGCATATATGCCTATATTGCATATATTCCAATTCAAATGCTAATTAGAAAATGCTAATGCAAACATGTATTTGCAGGTGCATTTTACTTTTGCCAGCAATTGTACATTGCTGTGCACAGAAAGGGAATTGCAATTGAATTTGATTGATTACATGATTGGTTAATTTTGGACCATCAGAGAGCTGATGAGACTGACCACAGGTGAATTATCTTGATTTTACTCTTCCAGTAATGACAATAATGACAGATGACCTGACCATGAAATAAACCAGCAAAGAAAAATCATGTAAACAGCACAAAAAATAAAATGACATTTGTAAATGAATAAGTAAATAAACAATTTCGGGAATATACATGATCAAGCGTTTTTAAATCATAAGAAAATTTTTACAAATATCCCCACAGAAAACAATGACAAAATATAATCACAAGTGGCAACTGTCAGCACTCTATCAGCAAATATTGCCTCCAGTGGCCCACTTTTGACAAGTTACATTGAACAATAAGGAGACCAGAGATGAACTCATCATGTTTTGTGACAGTGGCTCAGTGCAAATCATGTGAAATGCCTACTGAAATCTGATTTGCTTTTAGAGGTCATGTTTTTGAAGTAACCCATTTATCATTATAAAAACACTTACAGATTAGCACACCAATGCAGGACACCAAATTACAGCTCAGTTGGACTTACGCTTCCTGAGAAACAGATATTTGAACTTAGCCCCACCCCCTATGGGAGACCATGCCGCTGCCTTAGCACACACCCTTTTCAAGTTTACCCTTTCAAGTTTAGTGCGAATCCATTTAATATTTTATAGCTGTTGAGTAACAGCTGTTGGAGTAAATTATGCTCTATCCTCCTAGAATTGATTGGCATACAGCAGCCATGTTTGTTTCAAAATTTCAGCAGGTTTTTGATAATTATTGATGGTCATGTTCTTGGTGTAGTAATAATACACATATTTTTGAATATATGACAAATCCTATAACTAGTTTGCAAGAGTTTTGCATATTATGCAAATTATTATAAATTTGAATGGGCATGGCTAAATGTTCCAAAAGACAGATTTTTGAGGTTTAAGCCTAAGAATCAGGCTAGTTCAATGTACACATTATTGTACAAAAGATATATTTTATATTATATTATACATCAGATACATTCAAGTTTCTTGACAATAGTTTATTTCTGTGACAATAGATTTTTTCCAGGTTTTGTGCAAATCAATGCACCCAGTCATGATTTACAGCTGTTTGAGTCAATTAGGCAACATCCCACTAGAACCCATTAGAACCCATTGGCATGTGATGGCCATGTCAACACGTTTTTGATAGTTAATGATGATAAGATGATCTGCTGGTATTTTGTCACCTATTAGACATGTATTATGCAGACTGTGTTTCTCGTATTATGCTAATTAGCTCATAATGTAAGTGGGTGGAGCTAAATGGCAGAGGTGAAGGAAAATGAATTCTGGATCCACCATCAGGCAGATCGGGCAAATCTGACTTGCCTGAGTAGCGGGATGGAGTACTTTCTTTTCATATCTCTGATGATTCGTTTTAGAGGAGAAAAAGAATAAGAAAGGAAAACCTCAAGCAAAAACAATAGGCTTCAAGCACCTGTGTGATTCTAATATCAAAAATAAAATATTTAATGTTAAAATTGAATATGAGACAACAGACATTGATGGAATGATACCATGTGATATTTATTAACAATTTTTAATCATTCTTCCGCCATTTTGTCTTTGAACTATAAGTATTCATTCCTAGAATGTTTTGTTTTACAAACAATGTGTTTCATTTTCTCGGCTGCTTCTTTCTCTTTTTCAATTTGAATTAGTCCAGATTCTGCCTGGTGTTTGCCTGGTCTTAGATTTCCCTTTGTAACTCAATGAGGACGCTTTAAATACTTGAGTCATTCCAGATAGATGCTGTCTTACCTGTGGGTTTTTTTTGTGAATTGTCCTGGCAGCCACTACTATGGACGCTGTCCTTGTAGAGTATGACTGCAGGTTAAATTCATAGGTTGGATGTCTTTTTATACAGAGTGTTACTACATATGTTCTCACTGTTTCAGACTGAAGACACTTTTAAAAAGTCCCTACAGGATGACTCAGCTCAGATTGCAGAAAAATAGTCAAGTTACAAATGCAGTTTATAGGGCAGGTTAATCACAATAATAGCTTGTTAAATAAATTCTGCCTTAATATACCTTACAGTTCCCTCCAAAAGTATTAGAATGGCAACGCCAATTCTCTCTCTTTTTTTGCTATACACTTTAGACATATGGGTTTTAAATCAAAAGATGAATATGATGATAGATCATAATTTCAGCTTTCATTTCCTGTTATTTACATCTGTTAAATATATTATTTAAATAATTAATAGCTCTGAATGTCTACACTTGTTTTGAAGCTTGTGAAGGCTGCATTTGATAAAAAGGATAAACCAACATGAAAACCAGAGAGCCGTCTTTGGGAGAAAACAGGGCAGGGGTGAAGGTATCACAAGCCACCGTTCAAAGAAGACTTCAAGAGCAGAAATACAGAGGCTGTACCACAAGATGCAAACCACTCAACAGCAGATTGGAATTCACAAAGAAATATAGAGGTGAGCTACAAAAGTTCTCAAACCAAGATTAACCTCTACCAAAGTGATGGAAAGGCCAAAGTGTGGAGAAGGAAAGGATCTGCTCATAATCCAAAACATATGAGCTCATGGGTCAAGCACGGTGGAAGTAGCGTCATGGCTTGGGCTTGCATAGCTGCTTCTGGAATGAGCTAACTAATCTTTATTAATGATGTAACTCATGCAGCAGAAAGAAGTCTACAGAAACATTCTGCCTGCCAATTTACAGAGAAATGCATCCAATCTAATTGGGAGGACCATCATCATGCAGCAAGATAATGACCCAAAACACACCGCCAACACAACAAAGCACTTCATCTGGCAGAAAAAGTGGAAGGTTTTAGACTGGCCAAGTCAATCACCTGACCTTAACCCAAATGAGCATGCATTTCACCTCCTGAAGAGGAGACTGAAGGGAAAACCCCCCCAAAACAAACAACAACTGAAAGAAGCTGCAGTACAAGCCTGCAAAAGCATCACAAAAGAAGAATACAACAGTTTGCTGATGTCAACTGGTTGCTGGCTTAATGCTGTTATTGCAAGCAACGGATATGCAACCAAATATTAAGTGTTATTTACTTTCATTTATTTTAAGACCTAAAAATTGGGTGGTAAGCCACCAAAGGTGGCCATGTTCTAAGTTGTTTAACACATCTAGATGTAAATATCAGAAAATGAAAGCTGTAATTCTGATCTATTGTCTCATATTCATCTTCTGAACCCAAATGTCTTCAGTGTATAGCAAAAACAAAAGAATTGGCCTTGCCCTTCCAATATTTTCAGAGGGGACTGCATGTTTATGTCTACGTTTTTCCTTCCATCCAATTTTGAAGTAGGAATGCATATGACTGGATATTCAATGCTTAATATTAAATGTATTTGTGAATATCTGTAACCATTTTAAGGCAACAAAAATAGAAATAATGTATTTTAAACAAAAAAGCAATAATTATACATCTAGTATATACAGCTGCCAATTATTATTAGAACCTGCCAGCAGCCCTGCTTTCATGCCAACATGAATTTTTGCAACTCCAAATTGCTATACGTTGTTTGCTAGTAAGCATTACTGACTTGAATTTACTCCTGGTTGTCATGGTTTCTCCAGTGTCTTCTTAGTACAATGGCTGTCTTAATATGCATGACCTTTGTTTCTGTGTGGATAGATAAATACACCAATAATTTTAACACAGCACACCTGTTTTGATTCCTTTACTTGGCACTTACACAGTATTTTAAGCTAGGCAGCTTAATTTTACACCCCATTACAAGTTGCTGATTAAAACAGTCAACTATGCTCCCTAAGGTTTCAGGGATATGCATCATTTTAACCAGATCAAGGAGCAGGCTAGCCTAGAATAGCCATTTTCACTGACTGGTTGACGCCATTGCTGGGGACCGTCAGCATAACAAATAGAAAAAGAAAATTGAGACATCCAGTAAAAGAGATTTGTCAGGTATAGACACAGAAAAAAGTAATACCTTTGTGACACCTCTCAAGCTTCACTAGCTTGCTATGGTTGCTAAGGTGATGTGATATGTGGCCGATAAAATTATGCACATCTGCTCCTGTTTTAATTGATGCCCTGACATCTTTCATTTGTTCTCCACCTCAACTAAAAACAAATATGTGACAGAAACACAAAAACAGATTATATTGCACAGTGGCAGAAATGAAGCATCCTGAGTCCCACCATCTCCCATTGGTTGGTGCCACACTGTATTGATTTTTATTTGCATAATCTGTTTTATTAAACTGACGACACTGACATCATGTTGCATTGCATCACTGCCATTGTGGACGCTAAATATTGAGGCCTACCTTATTACTCACATTTTGTCCATAAAAAGAAATTTGGCCAGCTTACATAGGGATCACAGGAACCAGAAACCTACAGTTTCCATGTAGCAGAAAATTCCTTGACCCGCTCAGCTAAATTACTGTCCCATAAGCAGGCTGCTAAATGAGGATCAGACTGGAAATGGAATTTCATGTGTGGATGCTGTTGGTGAAAGCTGGTGAATTTTTATGGCACAAAGGTTTATGTTATTCATAGGCCCTTAGGACCCAGCGGCAGGCAAGAAGCCAATAAATTCTGTTCAGCCACGCTCTAGGGTTCTCACCCACAAATCCCAGGCCCCAGTTCTTCTGCTTTTTCCCCCAAAGCACTGCAAAACCCCAAATGAATCAATACTGCTGAGACAAATGTTAAGTCAGCAATTCAAACAGCTCATGGTTTACACAAGCACAATATAATCGCACTGTTTACGGCCCAGTGAATGATTAATGATGTGTGATGAAAACAGTGACTAACAAAAATGGCGTAAAGTATTTATTTGGTGTGTGGACATCAAGCAAAGCACTGGCACTATTTAAGGTGATAACTTCACTGCAATTTGGTCCTGTAGCTCAAAAATAAAACAGTAGCATTACCACATGGTGGAAAATGTAGCAATGTAGGAATTCTATGGAGCCCCTAAGGGGACATGGTGATGGAAAAAAATATGGGAGTAATGTAGCTTGATATCAGCAGACTTTAGATTAGTTTAAGATTAGTGAATCATCAAGAAATGTGACTACCTCTACAAAAGCAGAATTTTTGGCAGTTTGGTGTTCTCAGGTGTGTACTCAGGTGTGTACTCAGGTGTGTGTCTACATCATGCCAAGAAGAAAGGACATCAGTCATGACTACAGAAAAGCAACTGTTGCTGCTCATCAATCTGGGAAGGGTTATATGGTCATCTCCAAGCAATTTGAAATTCATCATTCTACAGTGAGAAGGATTGTTTACAAATGGAAAGCCTTCAAGATAGTTGCCAATCTTCCTAGGAGTGGGTGTCCCAGCAAATTCCAGAGCCACATCATGTGGTCTACAGGCCTCTGTAAGCACATTAAATGTTTATGTTCATGACAGCACAATCAGAAAAAGACTGAATATGGCAGAATGACTTAGATTTGTAAAATTGCATCTGAACAAACCACAACAGTTCTGGAACAATATCCTTTGGGCTGATGAGACCAAGGTGGAGATGTTTGGTCATCATGCATATCTCCATGTTTGGCAAAAACCAAACACAGCATATCACCACAAATACCTCATACCAACTGTCAAGCATGGTGGTGGAGGGGTGATTTGGGTGTGTTTTGCAGCCATAGGCCATGGGAAACTTGCAGTCATTGAGATAATGATGAACTTTATACCAGAATATTCTTCAGACAAATGTGAGGCCATCTTTCCTGCAGCTTGAGCTGGGCTGAAATTAGGTCATGCAACAGGACAATGATTCCAAGCACACCAGCAAGTCCGCATCTGAATGGCTAAAGAAGACAAAAATGAAGGTGATGGAATGGCTAAATCAAAGTCCAGACCTCAACTCCATTGAGATGTGGTGGTCTTATGAGAGATGTGCATAAATGAATGCCCTCAAACATCAATGAACTGAAGCAATGTTGTAAAGAAGAGTGGGTCAAAATTTCTCCAAAACAATGTGAAAGACCGATAAACTCCTACAGAAAAAAAGTTTACTTTTGTTAGAGGTAGTCACACTTCTTGATTAACTACTCTTGTTCCTAATTTCTTTAGGAACACCTGGCTGCTAATTACTCTCTTAATGAAGGTAGGTCTACATGTTACTGAATTATAGGGTGTACTTATTTTTTCCCACCTGGTTTCTGAATGCTGGTTTACTTTTTGGGAAAATATGACTACATATTGAAACCTGTCGTGGTTTTGTGTTGTCATCTGAGGTTATTTTTTTATAGAAGTTGGTGAGATCCAAACAATTGTTATTTAGGCCCTGACAAATAAGGAGGGTGTACTTTCTTTTTCTGTACTTGACTGTACTTGTTTAAAATTCACATTATATAAATTGTACTTAGAAAACATCTAGAACAGTATAAGATTTTCCTGATCAATGTTTGAATTTAGTAAAATTCTTGAGTGAACCTATGTTCATTATTCATTCATTCTTTAGATCGGGGTTGCTGTGGATCCAAAGCCTATCCTGAGAACACAGGATGCAAGGTAGGTATATACCCTGGACGAGATAACAGTCTATTGCAGGGCACCATGCACTCATGCATTCACATGCTCCTTCACAGTGGCAATTTAGTGAAGCCATTTCACCTACCATCGTGATTTTGGGAGGTGGAAGGATACCGGAGAACGTGAAATAAACCCACAGACATGGGAAATGTGAAATGCCACACAGACAATAAGCCCAGCTTAGGATCGAACCAGGAACCCTGGAACTGAGGTATCTCCACTCTATATTAGAAAACACAGCAAATACTCTTCAACAGAGCTTGTACACACTCTCCATGCCACACCATATTGATAAATATACATCCCAGAATTCTTGCAATAAAATGGCCAACATTTTACACACTGACCTGGAAACGAACTGGCCAGGGATGTTTCAACCCTGGTATAAATTTTACCCACCAGCCTCAAAGGAAATTTCACCTTGAACGACTTGCATATCCACCTTTATAATTAACATGTGATCTTTAATGGCATCCAAGATTTATTTTGTAATGAAATTCAGAGTTGACTATTTTAGTTAAAATTTCTTTCATCAACTTCGTGGTCTATTTTCACTTTGGTTAACGGTTTCCTACCTTACTTACAATGCCATTAGACTACCTGCTGATAGTGCCAGTGGGATTTAAGCCTTGCTTCATCTCTAACTAATCCAACTGGTGCAGCAGTGCTTTAATCCTTTAGTATGTCCAGCTCTCTCACCTCCTCATCTGTACACTTTACTGAGACAGACAAAAATCCAAAACTTCCAACTTTCATGCTAATACCGCCATCAATGCCAACGTGCTTGTCTTCTTGTAGATTGCTGACTAGCCAAGCATCTGCCTTAGCTCAACGCAACGGCATGGTATATATACATTGCATTGTGAAATGATGAGGTCAATGTTTGCTGTCTCCATTATTTTATGTTAGAGTTATCATTAATATGACATAGAACATTCCTGGACAATGGTGCATGAGAAAAGAAACTGGAACTCATTTAATTTTTTTCAACAAATAGTCCATCAGCCAAACTCCCTATGTTTATTACAGATTAGGCCAAAGGTTTACATATACTTAAGCTAAAGATATTCAATCTCATTTTTTCACAACTCCACACATTTCATGTTATACATTTCTTTTAGCAATTAGGGCATCTACTTAGTTAACATCAGAGGTAATTTTAAAACAACTCATTAGCAACAGATTTATTTCAGCTTTAATTCACTATATCAGAATGCCAGTGGGTCAAATGTTTACATACATCAGGTTGCCTGTTTCTTTAAACAGTCTGCAATGATCTTTAGAAGCTTCTGATTGCCCATTAATTAGGAATTAATGGGAGTGCACCTGTGGCTGTAGAAGGGTGTACCCTTAGAGTGCCTTTTTGCCCTTGATACCATAAGAAAATCCAAGCAACTCTGCCAAAACCTCTATTGTGGACCTTCACAAGGAGCAATTTCCAAACAACTGAAGGTACCATAAGCATCTGTACAAACAATTGTATGCAACTATAAACTCACTGAGCACTTTATTAGGAACACCTGTACACCTACACATTCATGCAATTATCTAATCAGCAAATCATGTGTCAACAGCACAATGCATAAAATCAGGCAGATGAAGGCCAGCAGCTTTGTTTCAAAATGTTCACATCAACAGGCTAGTTTGAGTATTTCTATCACTACTGATCTCCTGGGATTTTCACACACAACAGTCTCTAGAGTACGCAGAATGGTGCAATAAAAAACATTCTCTGAGTGGCAGTTCTGTGGACAGAAATGCCTTGTTGATGAAAGAGGTCAACGTAGAATGGCCAGACTGGTTCAAGCTAACAGAAAGGCTACGGTAACTCAAACAGCCACTCTGTACAATTGTGGTGAGCAGAAAACCATTTCAGAGTGCACAACCCATCGTAACTTGAGGCAAATGGGCTACAACAGCAGAAGTCCATGCCAGGTTCCACTTCTGTCAGCCAAGAACAGAAAGGTGAGGCTGCAGTGGGCACATGATTGCAGCATGAAAGCATGATGCATGATGCAATCACGTAAACATAGAAATGCCTCCATCATCTTGTGGAATTCATGCCATGAAGAATTGAGGCTGTTTTGAGAGCAAAAGAAGGCCCTACCCAGTATTAGTATGGTGTTCCTAATAAAGTGCTCAGTGAATGTATAAATCTTGGGAACACAGACACAGCATTATTCAGGAAAGACGCAAAAATTAACTCCCAGGGATGAACAAACTTTCATCTCAAAGGGTCAACTGAACCCAAAGACAACAACAAATTGAAACTGGTGAAAGAGTTGGAGACATCAGGTAACAAAGTATGTACATCCACCATTAAGATCACATCACCATGGCCTGAAAGGCTGTCATGCAAGGAAGGAGCCTCTGGTGTGAACACCAGCCATTGGGTGGTGGGTTCTCAGGTCAGATGAAACAAAACTTGAACTGTTTGGCCAAAATGACCAGCACTATGCATGGAGAAAACAGGGTGAGGCTTTTAATCTGAAGAACACCATCCCAACAAGTTGTGGGGGCGGTCTGCTGGAAAAGGTATTGGTACACTTCAGAAAACTGTTGTGAGACACTTGTGGAAGGCTACCCCAAGCATTTTATCCAACTTCAAGAAATTAAATGGCAATGCCACCAAATATTATATAGTAAATAAAAGCGGACATAAATCGTTTCATCTATTATTCTGAAATTACCACTTATGGAAATAGATACCCTACTTGACATACAGAAAATGTTTGGTAACATAAAACATGGAGTTGTGTAAAATTGAGTTTCAATTTCTTTAGCCTAGGTGTATGTAAACTTTTAGCCTGGTGTGATCCCTGGTGATTGGGTTATGACAAATTCCCCCAGTGGTTTACCTGTAAATTAAAGCATACCTAGACCATATAGGTTGGTTTCTAAGGGGATCATTTTTCATTAGAGATTTACATACATACAATTCAAAGGTTGGTTGCTGTTAGTCTTTCAGTAACCCAAAAGCAGGTGATAAAGAAATAAACACAGGTCATTTTTAAATACTTTAATTCACAACTTCTTAATATTAACTAAAGATACAACACTGACATTTTACAGTTCAAGGTCACAGATTCAACTGAATGGAAAAGATTATTCAGTAATAAAAGATGAAGTTGTTCTGGATGTCTCGGCAATGGTTTCTGTTACAGACTGAAATAGCCTTAAAAAGGTGTTTTGCGGCTTCCGGCATAACGTCCTTCTCCCAACACAAAATTATTCCAATAACAAAGTCATGAGGAACGGCTGAACGCTCATTTGAAACAGTTCAACTGTGTACACAGGTTAAGTGTTCTGTAAAAACTGCAGTATTTAAGAGTGTACAGTTAGATTCTGCAAAAAATCATGAACATTTGCTGACATATACACTGCAATAGTCTTGAAAAATACATCCATATCTAAGCTCAAGCTATGTATATAGAGAATCATTAGATGAAAAAAATAAAGATATGCATATACGACCTCAAAATGAGCCTTTTAGCCAGTATTTTTTTGGGGGAAAAAACTTGGTTTGTTTTTTTTTTTGTGTGTGTGTGTTTGTCACCATGGCAATATGGACACAAAAGGTATAGAGAAACAGAATTGTTGGGATGTGTAAGCCCAAACATTTAGGGGTTTTATTAAACTGGATGGACCTCTTAGTTGCAAGTTCTGCTGACTGAAGGCTGAGAAGATGCCAAGCTCAACTCTCACCATCAGTCATTAGACAAGAAATAAAATGGGAATCACAAAGGTGTTGGTTAACATGGTTATTGAAAGTTAAATCAGGCTCTAGGCCATCAATGTCAGCAATTTATTATGTAAGTGTGAATGCTAGTGGCTATGGCAAAATTGTAATCATTGAGCACCAAAATACCAGTGTTGTCTCATTTAAAAAAATGGAGTGAGAAGTACAGAATAAAATATATTTTGTCACATTTAAAAAAAAAAAAAAAAAAAAAAAAAAAAAAAAAAAAAAAAAAAAAAAAAAAAAAAAAAAAAAAAAAAAAAAAAAAAAAAAAAAAAAAAAAAAAAAAAAAAAAAAAAAAAAAAAAAAAGATAAGGCCATTTCTTTTGCCCTGTGATGAAATTAATCTATCATAGTGCTCCTGATCTATTAAATGGTACAGGGAGTAACGATTGTTTATTTATTATGCACTGCCAAGTCCTGACCAGGCCTGCACTATTTCCAGTTCTCTTGGTTGAGTGTTTATAGTGATACTCTCAACATATATATGCTTGCTGCTTATGGTATATGCAGACAAGCAGGAGGAGAACTGATCATTGTCTCCGAGGAAACCATGTCCCAGAGTTAAGGTAATTAACTTAAGATTCAAATTAGTAGCAAGTTCTCACTAGATGTAACTCTCGTATTATTACAGGGACGCATCAAGAACAGGAAAAAATGCAGTGCAGCTTTAATTCTGCCAAGCCAGACCACAGATGAGTTTAGGTTTTTCTCTGCTCTAATACATCTGATTAATCTCAAAATGAGCTGTTCAATTAAAGCAGGTCTGTTAAAGCAGGACGAATACTAAGCAATTCTGTGGGCACAACAAAAATCTGTACTCAATATTCAGCATCAAATCGAATGTTTTTTTTTTTTTGGTAAAAATGCCTCTAACTCAAGCCACTGTTATTTGAACCAATCTTCAACATACCATGGTATTGGACAAGCAAGACTCACTGTGACAATCAGGTCTGTGACACATGCTAGGGAATAAACATAACCCTACCCCCATGTACCATTAAAACTTAAATGTTATGCAGTCTATGCCTACAGACTTATGCACTGGACAATTAAAAACATAGTCAAGGCATTTCAAAAACAATAGCAAACTGAAATATAACAAATTATAATAATGTATCTCTCTAAACCAACATTACAGAGTCACACTAGAAATCCGATTAATTTGTAAATTCTGTTTCTCAGGGAGCCTGTTCCAAAAAAGGGGGGGGGGGGGACGACGACATATAGGAACACTGCATAGTGATACAATGTGGTTATTTCTTTTAGCTTAGTTTATCAAAATCAAGGCAAAATTCCAATGAATAAAAGAAACACTTATGTAACGGAAAATCAAACTAATTTCCCTCCTTGGATCACCAACGTTGGTCATACATGTGAAAAATGCATAATTTGAGATAAAACTCCCACTCAGACTGAAATAATCATGTTTTGATCCAAGTAACACCCCAGTATAAGAAATTCTAATAGCATATGTGGATATAAAAGTCACTTTTGATGTCTCTAGTCTATACAGAGTGTACAAGTGGATGAATCTGTATCACAGGTGACAAATTGACTCGCAAGATTTTCTGAGCCTCTTTCCTCACCTCCTCATCAGTGACCGACTCATCCACTTTGATGACTTTCCACTGAAGACTATTTCCATTCAGTTTAGACACATCTTGGCCATTTGTGACGAGGGCTGGCTGAGACCAGCCTAAACCTTGGCAGTTCAGCCTCCTCATTGAATCACTGTCCTCACAGTTCAAACCATTGCTCATTACACCAGATTTACCTGATATTATCTGGACCTTTTTACCCTCTTTCAGACTAATACCATTTTGACAAACAATTGGGGCAGAATCTCCAATGAGGGCATCATCCACTTTAACAGGACAGGACAAAACTCTTTTATTGTCCAGAGCTACTACACTTGATGTTTGAGTGATGTTTTCTGAAGGAGAGTGTGGTATCCCAGAGAGAGTTGGTGGGCAATGGACACTGGGACTGATCGTGCTTTGTGAGTCCACACCAAAGTGAATTTGCAGCCTTGCAGTATGGCCCCCAGTAACACCCTTTATGTTTGTTAATTTCAGGCACTGCTGCATTTGAACAGAACTTGGAATCGGCACTGATGGTTTGGGTGAAACAGTCTGCTTGAGAGTATCTACTGAGAGATTGGTCAGTAGAATCTTGGGCTGGTTTTGTAAGATGGCCTTGGCGGTTGTACCGAAAACTGAGGAACTGGCATCCTTGTTCTTTATCAAAGTCTTTCGACCTCGTTTCTTACAAGGTTTTTGTACTCTTGGAATCTTACTGCCAATCTCTGTTGTGAGAGATTGTGTTGTGCAAGACCTGTACCCATATACATCTTTGCTTCTTAGCACCACTGGTTTACGTCCTTCATCTTTTAATGCCTGAAGAAAAGATACCATTTGCCTCTCTGTCTCAGAGAGGTCCTGGGAAATGGGATTGAAGACCTTCAGGGCCTCCTTAAGGGCAGTCTGGCCAGCTGTAGCAAATCTGGACCAGGAGAGAACAGCCCTCTCCACATTTGGTTCTTCACGATTCATGGTACCCATCCACAGATGGGATGCATAAAGGCTTCAGGTGTCTGTGGAACATGAAAGATATGGGGTTAGGTTAAGCCCAAACTAACAGATATAAATTGAAATACATTGAAACAATAAAGGAACAGGTGATGAAATGTGGGTCACATCACATCACAGTTACCAGGCTGTGACACATGCAGCATCTGTGACATATGCAGCCAGTCACATCCTCTTCAAACTGCCTCTGAGGCAACAATGTAGGACATATATAGTCTGGAGACCTTACAACTACTGTACATACACTTTTACATAAACCTGCTTAATATTAAAATATTAAAATTCGTTTCTGTGAGAACCGAGGTGAAGTCATAGGAATGCTGCTTGAATGTTAATAGATAAGAGCAGGGATGGTGACTGGATGGTATAAGGGTGAGGAATACTTGTGAGTTCTTGTTCCCTAACTTGAACTTATACCAGACATACTTTCAAATATTTCTATTTAAAGCTTTTACCCCAGGTCAATAACACCAAAGTTTAAGAGCAATGAAGCTGCAGAAAAAAATGACAATGAAGCACTCCACTATCAAATCTAAAGAACCTGCCAGCGAATTTATCCTGGTGGCAAAGGATGTTAGATTTCACACAGCTAGCAGTGCTTTCTAATGGTCAATCTCATCATAGACATAATGCACAACAGCAAATATAATCGCAGAACGATGTGGAAGAACTCTGACTGAATGTCTTCAATGATAGAGTATCTGTAACCCACCTTACCACAGATGAGTGAATGGGCCTGACATCCCTGAGTAAGGACCCAACTATCATCATCTTGTCCTTCTTGTAAATGGAAAACACTCAAAACACCAGATCACCAATATTTTGTATATAAAACGAAATTAAACGAAAACCCAAGTTTTGGGCCACTACAACAGCTTCAGTGCATCATGGCATAGATTCTACAAGGCCACAGTTGATTTACATAATTTTTGTACTCATCAAAACCATTCAGTGAGCCCTCATGCTCTTGAACTGTTATCCTGGAAGAGACCACTCCCATCAGGATAGAAATGTTTCATCATAGGATAAACCTGATTAGTCAGAATAACTTGACACTGATTTGTGGTGACCCTTCCTTCTAATGGAAGTAAAAATATTTGAGTCTGGCTTGCATCTTATTCATCTTCAGTAACCACTTTATCCCGCACAGGGTCACAGTGGTTTGGACCCAGGATCTGTGAAACAGCAGTGCAACCTGCTGTACCACCATGCCACTCTAGCATCTTTATTCTCTCTCAATATGGTTAACTGTGAGGAGACATATTGTGTATATTGAACCAATAGAACATATGACCGCTTTGCTCTGTACTTTATTTTGCTTGGTTTTATCAGTATTTTCACATAACTGCAAGTTACTAAAAATATTGTCTATCATCCGTGCATGTGGATTAAGGCTCCTAGTGAAAAAAACTGCTCTACCATCTAGCCAGATCAAAAGCAATGACATTGGTCACATTTTAATGGTAAACCAATGCACAGAACTTATCAAAACCAAACAACAGTCAAAGCGCTGACTTACCCCAAATTCACATCAGCTGTGTCACAAAAGCATCTCTTCAAAGTACACTGCATGTGTTCGCATGTGCTACCATTACAATAGCATGCTTCATTTTTATCAAGAAAACTAGTGCCCAAATGTACAACAGTGTCAATGAACTATTGAGGACATCAAGGAGAAAAGGGGCAAGAGCACCCTGCATGTGTGTGGTTTTCTAGATAAAAATGAAGCGTGCTGTCATTCTAAGCAGTTTGTGTGGTGTGGTCAGACAGTCATTAAATGATGGGTCCAGTGTGAATTTGAGGCAATAAACACAATGTAGGAGCCTGTCTCAGATCCATTTTAAGCAGCATAATAAGACATACATAAGACATACATCACTATCCAGCCTCCATTCTAGTTCCTTCAGGAAAGACGTTACTTTCCGAATTCCAAGGAAAATTCAGTTTTCATCTGGAAAAATCCACTCTGAACAGCTTGCATAATTAATGTGACATTCAATTTTCTCCAAGGGTTACTTTAAAATGAAATGCTGAGTTGAGGTTTTTTTTTAATTTTAACTTTCATAGGATTATTTTCTTTCACAGACATTTCACTTTGAATAATGGCTTCTGACATGATCCACATGGCCATTTGAATTCCCACTTGTAGTGGAGCCATAGATTCATCTCTACCTAAGGACCAGTCAAGTTCTCTCAACTCCTCATCTCTGCACAGGGCTCTGCTCAAACAGTTAGGATTCCAAATCGCCAACTTCCATGTTAGTCAGACATTCTTGATCAACGCCATTGTATGCATCCATTTCATAGCTTGCTATCCGAGCTGAGTTGGTTGCTGACCACACCTAAGGGGTATTCCTATAAAGTGCCTGAACCACTTCACTATCAATTTAAGGGAGCAGTTGCTCTACTCCCTCCAGGATCCCTGAGCACCTCACCCTATCATAGACAGTAAGCCCAACAACACTCAGAGGAACCTCATTTCTGCCACCTGTATTCATGACCACAGTTTATAACCACAGGTGAGGATAGGGACTGACTGGTAAACTGAGCACTTTGTCCAAAAACTGAACTCCTTTTTCACCACCACAAACCAACTGCAACACTGCTGCCTCTGACCCAAACCATTTGTCAATCTTAAGCTCCAATTTTCCATCACTTGTGAATAAGGTCCCAAGGTACCTGGTTGTAATGATTTCCATCTAAGTCACAACAAGCACAAGTATTTGTTAGAGGTCTGCTTCAGATGGTGCCAAGAAAATCTCATTGCCAATTAATAGGGACATTACCTCAACCCCTGTATACTGGACACCTCTCCAAACTTGGCTGCATCTTGTAATCCTGTCCTTGAAAACCACAAACAGAAGAGTAGTTAAGACAGACCCCTGATGGAGTCTGCCACCCACTTAAAACAGTTTCACCTTACCATCAAGAATGCGCTCACTACACTCATACAGAGACCAGATCACAAAATAGCAACCTAAATACTGCTGATACTCCTTCACATTTAGGACTGGATTAGCATAGTCTCACAATCCTCTCACAATCCTCTCACGCCGTTGTGCAAGAGTAAAGAGCTGGTCCACTGCTCCACAGCCAGGAAGGAACCCATATTGTTCCTCCTGAATGCTAGATTAAATTATCTGATGGAGTCTCCTCTCCTGAACCCTGGTATTTCCGAGGAGGCTCCCCAGTCCACCATCCTAGTTCGCCCCTTCAAAGGCACTGCTCCAGATTTCCATACAACATCGATGAGGCATGTTAACCATAGAACCCCAAACTTGTCCATCTCCGGCAAAACTGCATCCACCCCTGCAGCCTGCTGCTATGAAGGTTTCCAATCACCAAAGTAAGACTCATAGTAAAAAGCAGAGATTTCATGCCTCCTGAAGGGACGGCATGTCCACTAGGTTAAGGAGTTCCTCACTTTGATCCATCCATCATGCACCACTATCCCCAATAGAGATCAACACCCTCTGCACTTGCTCAGCAGAGCTTGTGCATGGCCTTGTCTCCCCTGAACAGTTTGCCAGAACATCTTTGGGGTCCCCAAAGCCTTGTTCCTCTGGCCTCTCCAACCTTGTGCAAATTTGTCCCATGTGCAAGCTTTTGCCTCTGGCTGGCACCCTGTGCAACGAATCCAACTCCCCACCAAGTTGCAGTCAGTTTACAGCTTGGCACTGCTCCTTACCCGAGTATGACCTCTAGTATGATACAGTCATAACTGACTCTTAGCCCTAAGTATTCTCATACAAAGTACACTTATGAGTGACCTTGTGTGATGAGTTTGTTAATGACAACACAGTGACAACGATAATTGGCTTGCACAAAAGTCTAATAATTCATTACTTCGGTTCACATCTACTTCTCCAAATCATGCCCCACCAAGCAGAGCATGTGAGTGAAGCAGAGTGGTGTGACACTCCGCTCAATATTCCACGCTATGCATGTGCGCGCCGCTCAATCACTCACAGCCCAAGTGAACACTCCCCTCATGTACGGCTCACGCTCACTGGTAAAAAAAAATGTTGGCTCAAATCCCGTTCTGACATGAAATTTCTCTGTAGTATACTTGTTTCTGTTTGTAATACATTGCTTGAATAAATGCCTCAATTACAGTAGTAGAGATAATAATTATTAGATTTGTGGGTGACATTCCGTTAGAGGCTGTGCCTTTAATTAATTTCATTAATTTATTTATGTTTATTTACGTTAAATTTATGTTTGCGTAGCACATCCTCGTGCTTTCTGACAATGTGCCGCTTAAGATTCCAAAAGGAATCTTTGCTAACTCTCACAGTCTCTCCACACTCCCTTTCAATTTCTTCTCCTTCCTCGTGATTTTTACTCTGCATTTATGTATAAGGTTATAAAACAGTGTTTGAACTCCAAAACCGTTTGAACTCCCACGCTCTGCCTCCAAGTACCTCCGTCATTCCCAACATGAGCATTGAAGTCCCGCAGTAGCACACTGGAGAC
Organism: Pangasianodon gigas; assembly: GCA_022758105.1. NCBI lineage: Eukaryota > Metazoa > Chordata > Actinopteri > Siluriformes > Pangasiidae > Pangasianodon > Pangasianodon gigas. The sequence continues at coordinate 13,810,647 of CM040473.1, forward strand.
AGTAGGAGATACCCCCTTAAGCAACTGCTCCACCTTCTCCAAGAAGGCTGCATACTCTGAAATAGTGCATACTCTAAAAGCCAAAGTTTTCCTTCCTGAGACTCAAAACCTCATAGAGGTAACATGCTCATCCACTGGGCAAAACTTTACCTGTAAGGTCCTTAGCCTGGGACTGGAAAGTATCCCCACACCCACCTAAGGCTGATACACACTGAAAATTCACCAGAACAAGACAATAACAAGACAATGAAAATCTTTATACAAGAGAAAATAGAATTCTGCCAAGCCAACAAACATGGCTTTTGCAAACAAAATTTTACAATTGGAGGGGAAAATACTATTACAATATTAAAGACAATCAGATTTTGGGAAAACATCAGGACACTCTTTTGACCATGGAAAAAAAAAATAGGAACAGCAAATTTAGTTAAATTTTCAAACAAAGTTTGAGGATTGAAACAGTGAATGAAAATAACAGCCAGAAGCTGGTGAAAGCAGCTAAGGTTAGCCATCTGTGGAGAAGCTGGAGGCAAGCGGGAAGACAAAAATGCAGAGGCCATCCAACAGTCACAAAGTGACATATGACTCAGTAATTGCAATAAACAGACTTACTGCTTTCATAGCAAAATCTTTTCCTTTTTTATCACCTCGTACACTTGTTGGATCACATGTAAAGCACATGGAGTTATCTGCCTAACAGCTCATAACTATGGCTGAAGGAAACCTGTCCTCCAAAGCTGGCAATAGACTCCTATCATATCTACTACTGAGGTGAGTGTATTCGTTTTTGGACATCAACACATCACTCCCGGCAAAGGGATCCCTAGACCAGCACAGGAGAGGGTGGCTTTCTGCCAACCTGGCTTATGAACAGCACCAGATGAAGTTAGCACAGTCCTCATTGCCTTACATGTGTAAATCAACCCTGTGAAAGCGTACCTACCAGTGTAGCTCTTTAGGAACTGTCACCAAAGACATCCTGGAGAGGAGAGCACAGGTTTCAAAATCATGAAATCAGCATGGCTAATGTGACCAAAGGGACCTTGCGGTATTTTTTAGGACACAGCAACCCATTTCTGTGTTCCATTGCCCACTAGGGGTGCAATGAATAATCAACGTAGTCGACAAAATTCGATGACAAAATTAGTTGCCAAAGAATTTAGTCGTCGATTATTAGTTGGTTACGTCATGTAGTTGCGAACAGGAAGTGACAACAAAACATTTAAAAAATGGCGGTGGCACGTCCAAAAACATCAAAAGACTGGGAGCATTTCTCCCTAGATATGGGAAATAAAAGGACAACATGTAACATCTGTAAGGCGGACCTTGCTTGGCACGGGAGCACGTCTGTCATGCTTGAGCATTTGAAAAGAAAGCACATTGGACTGGAAGCGGAGTCAGACTCGCCTTGGTGAGACAGTAAGCTAGTTAACTTACTAGCTATGTATAGGCATAGTTAGCACACAAGATACTAGAATCACTAACAAAAATGTGGTTTGAATGTCTACTTTCAATGGCGTATTTGAGTTTAAAAGAGTAATGCCACCCATTTGCCTGACGTTTCTTTTTTAAATCATATTTATGCAGTCCGAAGAAAATTAAAGCTACCTTAGATGGCTTTCTACAAAACAAACAAACCTGTACACCGCAGCAAACGACTGCCCTCACGGAGTCTATTCTAAACATGCTCACCGACATGAGACCACTCTCCATGGTTGATGGTGAAGGGTTTCGAGAAATGATTCGCCAGTTCAACCCCGAATACACCCTTCCATCCAGAACCCATTTCACCCACTTGATGGAAAAGAAATATGAGACGACTGTTCTAAAGGCAAGTCTCTCTCTCACACACAATTGCATAAGATCTAAGCAATTATATGTGACCCTGCCTGTGAAAACACGGCTAAAGTCTTTTTTTTGGTTCACTGTTATATACAAAATGCTACAGAATGTAAGGAACATTCTGTAAAATAAAATTTCACATCGATGCCTTTAATATTGACTGAATAAGATCATGTCAAAGATTTGGTGAATGCCTGGAAAACCATTATTTTGTGAAATTCCAATGTAATAAAATAAGAGGTGTTTACATTTGACAGAATCGGAACCTGGATAAATGTTTGTGCTATATCTCAGAGAATATGGATAGTATGTAGACCATTTCATAAGGGTAGAAAAGAAGTTGCTAAAACAAATGACATCCAAATCAGCTGTTGTTACTTGAAAGTAAATCCACTGATGATTAAAATCAATGTTACGGAAGCTAATTTACGGTATTTTTTTTTCATTAAAAATGAAACAGTCAATAAAATAATAGATTTCAGTATTTATTATGCTCAAAAGGAAATTTTGAGGACTATTCTTCGAAACTTAGGTATATAACCTGTAATTTACAGCAATAAAAATATTTAGCCCGACCTTGTCATTTTTATGACAATAGCCGATAAAGCGCGCTTTTTCTCTTAATTAGATTAAGCGTCTTCAGCCTGTGTTTCATAGACAGGGTCCTGTATTTAAACATGGAGAAATAATAGTAATATCACTATTCAATATATTAATTTGGATCAAATCTTAAAATGCCCCAGTAATGTGCATATAAATCTGAGATAAAAACTGATTCTTGAATGCTTACTACAGTGTATGGGTCTTTGCCTTTCAAAATGTTAACAAAAATCTCTGATGTCTTCAAAAGGTAAAGGAGAGAATAAAAGAGGTCTACAGCTCCCTGTCGCTGACAGCTGATGTGTGGACCAGCTGTGCTACAGATGCATATCTTGGAGTGTCCTGCCATTTCATCACTGAAGATTGGCAAATGAAGACTTTTAACCTTGCCACCATGCCTCTGGGTGAGAGGCATACTGCTGCAAACATCATGACATGGATGGAGGAGGTGATAGAAAAATTTGACATCCTGCCTACCAAGATAAAAGCTGTAGTTCACGACAATGGGATCAATATGGTGTCAGCAATGCGAATGCTAGAAGAAAAACATGGCTGGGCTTCTGTGCGCTGCACTGGGCACACACTCCAGCTTATAATTAACAGTGCCCTCAAAGAGCCCAGCATCAGCAGAGCTGTAGGTGCTGCAAGGAGCTTAGTGGAAAACTTCAGGAGAAGTGAGCTGGCCAGTACAAAATTCAAGGTGAAACAGCAGCAAATGAACACAGTACAACACAAGTTGATTCAGGATGTCAGTACACGATGGAACAGTGCATACTACATAATAGAGAGACTCCTGGAACAGCACTGGCCAGTCACTGCCACTCTATCTGATCCTGAGATAACTCCAAGGGGCAAACACTACTTTGACTTGAAGCCAGATCAGTGGGTTCTGCTTGAAGAGCTGGTGCAAGGGTTGCAGCCTTTTCAATGTGCCACCATTTACCTTAGTGGACAGGAGTATGCGACCGCTTCATATCTTCCACAGCTGGTCAAAGGGCTGCAACGGTCCTTACAGCAAAGCCATTTTGAGACAGGCCCAGGAAACGCCTTTCTGGCCAGTGCAGGGAAAGGGATAACGGAGAGATGGGTGAATCTGAACACCATCTCAAGAGAGAGTGACAATCCACTTCTGCTTGCAGCTGCCATTGACAGATTTCGAAAGCTTAAATTTATGGCACCTGAAGATGGCACAAGGGTACAAGCGACAACTGAAGTCCTTGCAGTCAAAGAAGCAAAGGAGACTGGGATATATAGCTGTGACTCTGAGCAACAGCAAAAGGTCAGTGTTCGGGGGGGGGGGGGATCAGTGCTGGATAACCTGCTTCAATCAGAAGAGGAAACCCAGGAGGACCAAAAGATCCAAATAGTGAGAAATGAAGTTCAGATGTACTTCACAGAGCCAGCAATATCCAAAAAAGAAGATCCTCTTAAATGGTGGAGGGAAAATGAGGGGCGTTTTCCAACACTATCAAAGCTGGCAAGATCTCCTCTGTCCATTCCTGCAACATCCACCCCTTCAGAAAGAATCTGCTCTGCAGCTGGGAATACTTGCACTCAGAAGAGAGCAAGCCTCACACAAGACCATGTAGAGATGCTGACTTTAAGTTTAAATAAAGTGTAACGGATATGTAGTTTTATATAGTTGCAATTTGCAAAAGATGCTCATTTATTTTTTTATGGGAAAACTGTGTAGTTTGGTTTGTTGTTTTGTTGTAGTTTTTTATTGCTGCTACTTGTCCTTGTTTTACCAAAAAAAAAACAAGTGGGTACTTGAGTTTCAATTAAATTTTTTATATCAGCACTTTGCCTTCCTTTGTTTTAAATGGAAAATGATTTTAAATGATTTTAAAAATTTTTATTTAACTTTTGTCTTAAAAATAGTCTAATGAGCAGCAATGTTGAATAGATGTTTAGTTGAATAAATGACATCTTTTTGATTATTCATCTTTATTGTCTTAATGGTTACTTACCTCATGCCTAAAACAAACTCAAGCTAATTTTAAAAGCTTATAGGTAAATAGGAGCCATTGAGTAATTATGTGATTTATAATCCGATTAGTCAATTAATCGTTTCAATAGTCGGTAGACTAATCGACTATCAAAATAGTCGTTAGTTGCAGCCCTATTTCCCACAAAGGTTTTATTGGCCTTACATGGACCCTATCATAGTGAGTCAAGCCCTCAGGCCTCTAGGCATTCAGCCCATCATAGGGTGGGCCCTAATGAGCACCTCTCTCCCCAACACTAAAGGATCCTATGGAGTGCGGCAACAAAGGGCTGTTGGTGGGGAGGGGCTTACAGCCAAAAACATTGCTCTTTGGCCAGCATCAGATCAGTGGGTCCTGATCTTCAGTTGAGCTATCTGCCCCAATGTTTCTCATGCTCAGGGCCTCACTATATCAGGTTGCTGCTCTAACCCAAGAAGTTCTTTCCCTCTTGGACAGAGGTGCAACTGAAAAGGTAGACCACATGGTTAAGAACAAAGGATTCTACCCAGTGTTCCTGTTGAGAAGCAGGACAGTCATTTTCATCCAGTTCTAAATAAGAGCAGGATGGACTGGTTTCTAAAGACGTACTGTTAACATGGTTAGAAATAGTACCTTTCCAGGAGGTCTGCAGTGCTGATACGTGGACATCACCATGCAGGTTCTACAAGGTTAACATTGCCCTTCCAAGCTCTGTGAGTGCAACAGTCATGTGCAAACACCTTTCCACGTAGTCTTAAGGTGTGTCGGTTCCTCTTAACATTGTGGCATGTTATTCATGTGATTCTCACTGGCTCTAGAGGTTAGGAGGGGTGAAATACAGTAGATATAAGTCTACACACCCCTGTAAAAAATGGCAGATTTTTGTGATGTAAAAAAAAAAATGACACCAAGACAAATCATATCAGAACCTTTTCTACCTTTATTGTGAAATTGCAACCCATAAATGAAAGTGAAAAACAATAAGAATCATTTTAGGTTAAAAAATGTACAATAACCTGGTTGCCTAAGTGTACACATCCCTAAATTAATACTTAGTTGAAGCATCTTTAGATTTTTATCATGGCATTCAATCTTTTTGGGTAAGAGTCAATCAGATTGACACATCTTGACATCATCTGTGCACAGCCCTCTTCAGGTCACCCCACAGATTTCAGATCTGGACTCTGGACCTTGATCTTGTTTTGGTGACACCATTTCATTGTTGATTTGGAGGTGTGCTTCGGGTCGTTGTCATGCTGAAAGGTGAAATTCCTCTTCATCTTAAGTGTTTTAGCAGAAGCCTTAAGGTTTTACACCAAAACTGACTGGTATTGGTATTATTCGTTATTCCCTCCACCCTGATTAAAGCCCCAGTTCCAGATGAAGAAAAGCAGCCTCAAAGGAAGATGCTTCTGCCTCCATGCTTCACCGCAGGCATGGTGTTCTTTTAGTGATGTGTTTTTTTGGGTTTTTTTTTGCGCCAAACATATATTTTGGTATTATGGCCAAAATGTTCAATTTCGGTCTCAAACCATAACACATTATTCCACATGGTTCTGGGAGATTGCATGTTTTTTTTTTCCCCAATCTAGCCAAGCTTGGATGTTTTCTTTTTTTTTTTTTGGGACTTGCCACCGTACCCTGTTGCCCAGACATATGAAGAATTCAGGAGATTGTTATCCCTTGTAGGGAGCAACCAGTACTGGCCAAAAATTGCTGCAATTTTTTAATGTTGCTGTGGGCCTCTTGGCAGCCGCCTTGACCAGTTTTTTCCTGGTCTTCTCATCAATTTTAGAGGGATGTTCTATTCTTAGTAAAGCCACTGCTGTGCCATATTTTCTCCAATTTTTGATTATTGTCTTTACAGTGTTCCATGGTATGGTTTCCAATGATTCTTACAACCCCGGCGATTATTTGAGGTTCACAGAAACAGTTACATACACCGATCAATACGTTACATACGTAACTGTGTCTCCATGATTAATATCCCTGCCATACAGCTACTTTTCCCTGGAAACCTCTCACCATGGTTCTGAATGACAAGGAACCCTGGTGGTTGTCAAGGGTTGACGGAGGCACAGTTACGTATGTAACTAGCATTCCACTAGCGTTCCACAGAAACAGTTACATATACTGAACAGCCATAATATTAAAACCATCTGCCAAATTTTGTGTAGGTCCAGCCAAAACAGTGCTGACCCATTGAGAAAGGGACTTCACAAGACCTCTGAAGGTGTGCTGTGGTATCTGGCACCAAGACGTCATCAGCAGATTTTAAGTCCTGCGAGTTGCGAGGTGGGCCTCCATGGATCGGACTTGTTTGTCCAGCACATCCCACAGATGCTTGATCAGATTCAGATCTGGTGAATTTGGAGGCTAAGTCAACACCTTGAACTCTATGTCATGTTCCTCACATTTTCCCGGCCATCCACATGATGTAAATGAAAAAGTGATTCATCGGACTAGGCCATTCTTCCATTGCTACAAATTCCAGTTCTGATGCTCACGTGCCCATTGTAGGCACTTTCGAGGGTGGACAGGGGTCAGCGTTGGCACTCTGACCGGTCAACGGCTATGTAGCTCCATACGCAGCAAGCTGCGGTGCACAGTGTGTTCTAACACCTTTCTATCACAGCCAGCATTAACTTTTTCGGCTATTTGTAATACAGTAGCTCTTCTGTGGGATTGGACCAGACGGGCTAGCCTTTGCTCCCCACACGCATCAATGAGCCTTGGGCGCCCATGACCCTGTCGTGGCTCACTGGTTGTCCTTTCTTGGACACTTTTGGTAGGTACTAACCACTGCACACCGGAATCACTTGCCTCCTAATATATCCCACCCCTTGACAGGTGCCATTGTAATGAGATAATCAATGTTATTCACTTCACCCATCAGTGGTTTTAATGTTATGGCTGATTGGTATATGTAAATAGCATTACATACTCGTTAAAATCTGCATAGCATTAAATGTGCCATCTTACAAAGAGGGATTTATGTTTAAGTGTAGCACACAGAGACGCTTTTTACATTCTTTGTGCAGTCCTTCACGAGCTAAGTGCACGTCATGTGCATTTAAGGTGCTGTAAATCCACTGGTCTTCAGGCAAATACTGATTGGCCTAGAAGTGTGTCAGGTTGCATACCCAGAAACATTTTCCTTTCTTCCTTTGGTTTTATTTCATTTCAGAGTAATATTGTTCAATATATACCTCATGTAAACAATAAAACTTTAAACAATAAAGTGTAACCAATAAAACAGTCCTTTATCACATCCACTACTTAAAGTCTTCTACAGGCTGCAGACATGCTTGTGCTCCCCAACCGGTTTTTGAAAATGAAGTTCAATAAAAATCTTACACATAATAGCTCGCTACAGAAACTGATGAAAAATACTTGCTAAAAACATCAGTTTTAACCAATAATTGTATACAGTCCCCTCTGAAAGTACTGGAACAGCAAGGCCAATTCTACGGTTTTGCTATACACTTTGTTAAGACATTTGGGTTTGAGATCCTAAGAAGAATATGAGACAATAGTTCAGAATTTCAGCTTTAATTTCCTGATATTTACATCTAGGTGTGTTAAACACCTTAGGACATGCTACCTTTTGTTTGAGTCAACCCATTTTCCAAGTGATCAAAAATATTGGAACATGTGACTGACAGGTGTTTGTTGTTGCCCAGGTGGGCCCCGTTAGACTGAATGTTTGAACATTTGATAGCTCTGAATGTCTACTTTTGGTTTAAGCCCTGGGTTTCGCCTGTGAAGACTGCATTTGTTGTTAAATTGATAAACCAACATGAAGGCCAGAGAGCTGTCTTCGAGAGAAAAGCAAGCAATTTCGAAGCTGAGAAAAGAGGGAAAATCGATCAGGGCCATTGCACAAGCATTGGGCATAGCCAATACAACAATTTGGAATGTCCTGAAAAAGAAAGAAATCACTGGTGTATTAACAACCAGACACTGAACACGTCTGCCAAGGACAACAGCAGTTGATGACAAACATTGTGAGGCTATGAAAAAAACCTTACAACAACAGTCAGTGACATCATCATCAACCTCTTCAGGGCAGGGGTGAAGGTATCACAATCCACCGTTTGAATAAGACTTCAAGGGCAGAAATATAAAGGCCATACCACAACATGCAAACCACTCATCAGCAATAAGAATCTGAAGGCCATATTGGAATCACAAAAAATAAAGAAATGAGCCACAAAACCTCTGGAAACAAGATTAACCCAAACTGGTGGAAAAGCCAAAGTATGTAGACTCATGATCCGAAAGATACAAGCTTATTGGTCAAGCATGGCTTGGGCTTGCATGGCTGCTTCTGGAATGGGTTCACTAATCTTTATTAATGATGTAATGTCTGCCAGTTTACAGAGAAAAGCATCCAATCTAGGGAGGGGAAGAACTTCATCATGCAGCAAGACAATAGTCTATAACACACTGCCAACACAACAAAGGACTTCAGGGAAAAAAAGTGGAAGGTTTTAGACAGGCCAAGTCAATCAGCAAACCTTAAATCAATTGAGCAAGCATTTCACCTCCTGAAGGAGATTGAAGAGAAACCCCCCAAAACAACAAGTGAATGAAGCTGCGGTACTAGCCTGGAAAGGCATCACAAAAGAAGAATGCAACAGTTTGGTGATGTCAGTCAGTCGAAGGCTTGATGCAGTTATTGCAAGCAAGGGATATGCAGCCAAATATTAAATGTTATTTACTTTAAGACTCTGTTCCAATACTTTTGCTAAGAATTGGGTGGTGCCATGTTTGAAGTTGTTTACTTATTTATATCTCACACACACACACACACACGTCATGACTGACTTGGCCAGTCTAAAACCTTCCACTTTTTTCCACCTGATGAGAGCTTTGTTGTGTTGGCAGTGTGTTTTGGGTCATTATCTTGCTACATGATGAAGTTCCTCCCAATTAGACTGGATGCATTTCTCTGTAAACTGGCAGACAGAATGTTTGTGTAGGTTTCTAAATTCATTCTACTGCTACCATCATAAGTTACATTATCAATAAAGATTAGTGAGCCTGTTCCAGAAGCAGCCATGCAAGCCCAAACCACGACACTACCTCCAACGTGCATGACTGATGAGCTCGTATGTTTTGGATCATGAGCAGATCCTTTCTTTCTCCACACTTTGGCCTTTCCATCACTTTGGTAGAGGTTAATCTTGGTTCCAAACCTTTTGTGGCTCATCTCTGTATTTCTTTGCGAATTCCAATTTAGTCTTCTGATTCTTACTGCGGATGACTGGGTTTCATCTTGTAGTATGGCCTCTATATTTCTGCTCTCAGACTCTTCTTCGATTGGTGGATTGTGATACCTTCACCCCTGCCCCATGCAGGCTATTGGTGATGCCACTGACTATTGTTTTAAGGTTTTTCCCTAACAAGGTTTCTGTCATCAACTGCTATTGTTTTCCTTGGCCGACATGTTCGATGCCTAGTCATTAGTAAACCTATGGTTTCTTTATGTTTCAGGACATTCCAAATTGTATTGGCTATGCCCAAAGCTTGTGCAATGGCTCTGATCTATTTTCCCTCTTTTCTCAGCTTTAAAATTGCTTGCTTTTCTCCTGTAGATAGCTCTCTGGTCCTTATGTTGTTTTATTCATTTTAACAACAAACACAGCCTTTACAGGTGAAAGCCAGGGCTCAAACAAAGAATAGACATTCAGAGCTATTAATTACTTAATCAATCTAACAGTGAACACCTAGGCAACAAGAAACACATCAGTCATATGTTCCAATATTTTTGATCACTTGGAAAATGGGTGGGTTCAAACAAAAGGTGCTAAGTCAAGAGCTTCAGGTAATGTTCACATCAAACATCAGAATAGGGAAAAATGTGATCTCTGTGACTAACTGTGGCATGGTCGATGGTGCCAGATAAGTATTTCAGATACTACTGATCTCCTGGGACATTACACACAACAGTCTCTAGTGTTTACACGGAATGGTGCGAAAAACCAACAACATCCTGTGAGCGGAGGGTCTGCAGGCTGAAATGCCTTGTTGATGAGAGAGATCAGAGGAGAATAACCAGACTAGTTTGAGATGACATGAAGTCTATAGTACTCAAATAAGCATTCTTTACAACTGTGGTGAGCAGAAACGCATCTTAGAATGCACAACACATCAAACCTTGAGGTGGATGGGCTACAACAGCAGAAGAACACAATAGGTTCCACTCCTGTCAAACAAGAACAGAAATCTGAGGCTATCATGGGCACACAGTCACTGAAACTGGACAGTTAAAGACTGAGAAAAGACCAGGTGATGTTTTTTTCTAATCTTCAACTGTCCGGTTTGGGTGAGCCTGTGCCCAAAAAAGCCTCAGATTCCTGTTCTTGCTTGACAAGAGTGGAACCCAATGTGGTCTTCTGCTTTTGTAACCCATCCACCTCAAGGTTGATGTTTTGTGCATGCTGAGGTTGTAAAGAGAGATTGTGTTTCCATCTCCTTCCTGGCAGCTCAAACCAAACTGCCCTTTTTCCTCTGACCTCTCTGATCAACAAAGCGATCCCACAGATCTGTTGCTCACTCAGTGTTTTTTGTTTTTTTGCACCATTCTGTGTAACTCTAAAGACTGTTGTGTGTGAAATTCCCAGGAGGTCAGTAGTATCTGAAAGACTCAGACCAGCCCATCTGGTACCAATAACCATACCACGATCAAAGTCACACTGATCACACTTTTTCTTCATTCTGCTGTTTGATGTGAACATTACCTGAATTTAACTGCTCTTAAGCTGTGTCCACATGATTTTTTGCACTGCACTGATACCACATAATTGGCTGATCATA
>CM040473.1:13827910-13840960 GCA_022758105.1 Pangasianodon gigas
TGGTACCTTTCAAGGGGTGGGATATATTAGGCAGCAAATGAACAGCCAGCTTTCCAAGTTGACGTGTTGGAAGCTAGAAAAATGAGCAAGCGTAAGGATGTGAGTGACTTTGACAAGGGCCAAATTGTGAAGGCTAGATGTCTGGGTCAGAGCATGTCCAAAACGGCAGGTCTTATGGTGTAATCCCGGGTGTGCTGTGGTTAGTCCCTACCAAAAGTGGTCCGGGGAAGGACAACTGGTGAACCGGCAACAGACACCCAAGGCTCACTGATGCACATGGAGAGCAAAAGCTAGCCCATCTGGTCTGATCCCACAGAAGAGCTACTGTAGCACAAATTGCTGAAAAAGTTAATGCTGGTTATGATAGAAAGAACACACAGTGCATCACAGCTTGCTGCATATGGGGCTACGTAGCTGCAGACCAGTCAGAGTGCCCATGCTGACCCCGTCCACCGCCGAAAGTGCCTACAATGGGGATGTGAGCATCAGAACTAGACCATGGAGCAATGGAAGAAGGTGGCCTGGTCTGATGAATCATGTTTTCTTTTGCATCATGTGGATGGCCGGGTGCATGTGCGTCCCTTACCTGGGGAAAAGATGGCACCAGCATGCACTTTGGGAAGATGGCAAGCTAGCAGACGCAGTGTGATGCTCTGGGCAATGTTCTGCTGGGAAATCTTGGGTCCTGGCATTCATGTAGATGTTACTTTGACATGTACCACTTACCTAAACATTGCTGCAGACCAAGTACACCCCTTCATGGCAACGGTATTCCCTAATGGCAGTAGCCTCTTTCAGCAGGATAATGTCCCCTGCCACACTGCAAAAATTGTTCAGGAATGTTTTGAAGAATATGACAAAGAATTCAAGGTGTTGACTTGGCCTACAAATTCCCCAGATTTCAAGCCAGTCAAGCATCTATGGGATGTACAGGACAAACAAATCCAATCCATGGAGGCCCCACTTCACAACTGACAGGACTTAAAGGATCTGCTGCCAATGTCTTAGTGCCAGATACCACAGCACACCTTCAGAGGTCTTGTAAAGTCCATCTCTTGATGGGTCAGAGCTGTTTTGACAGCACATGGGGGATCAATACAACATTAGGCAGGTGGTTTTAGTGTTATGGCTGATTGGTGTACAGTCACTGGTTCAGATCAAGTCATGCTGTTAGTTTGTCAGGCTGGTGTCTTTAATGTCACCCCTATGATCCCCAAATGAAAGTAAATAAGTACAGTTTTTATCTTTTGTTGGTTGTTAAACCTACTTGTCCACCAGGCAACTACGAATAAAAAAACTATTAGTTGGGACATGAAATCTTTGAACTGTATTGTAACAAAACTTGAATTGTAACAATTGTAACTGTATTGAACTTTGAATTGTAACAAAAGTGTGTGCTTAATTTGCTATTGTATGTTAATATTTCTATCGCTATAATTAATTCATTTACTAAGTAGTACAGTTTCGGGTGACTTAGGCAACATGGTAGCTAGTTACCTACCTAACTAGCTACCTATCAAACTAGCAACCACTACATCCTGTGAATGTAGTGGTTTAATCTTCCATACTAATTTTGTGAAATAACTTTAGGTTCTAATACATGGGCGAGACATATCTTGCTAGATTTTTTTAGCCAGTAGAAATGTGCGTGTAACGCATTCAAACCTACCAGGTTAGCCGCCTAGCTACAGTGGCATGTAAAAGTATTCAACCCCCCAGAATTTATCAGATTTGTCTGAACATATTCTTCCTGTCTGTATTTCTATTGCAAAATAGTGAATTTACAGTGGTTTATTTTTTTTTTAAATGTAGAATTAATTATTGGTCATAAAGTATTTCGAAGAAAATCAAAAACTGAAAAATGCTGATTGCGTAAAATTACAAGAGAACCTGCTTCAGTTAACTAAAAAAAAACTAAAGCTCGCCTTTCAGCAGGACAATGGTCCCAAACACAAGGCCAAAGCAATGCAGGTGTTGCTAAAAACAAAAAGGTGAATATTCTACAGTGGCCAAGTCAAAGTCCAGATCGGAATCCCATTGGGAATCTATGGCACTGTTTGAAAATTTCGGTCAACAATCAGCATCCAACAAACCTAAAGAACCTGGAGCAAATCTTCCAGGAAGAATGGGTGAAAATCACTCCCAGTGTGCAATGCTGGTATGAACTTACCCCAACAGACATAAAGTGGTTAATACAGCAAAAGGTGGTTCCAACAAGTACTGGTCTGCAGGGGTTGAATAATTATGCATTCATAAGTATTCATACCCATTTGTTATCCAGACAAATTTAATGACTTTTAAGTTGAAATCTTTTTAAAAGGCAATGTATGTAGGTAGCATTAGCACCTCTGAGGGCTTGTTATAGCATGCTAGCTATATTATGTTAAAATGCCCAGACATGCATTCGCACTGCTTATACATAATGGGTTAATATTTTTTTTGCAATTAGAGAAAGAAAACAACATAATGAGCATAATGTTTGACCATATACTCAAGCTGCAAAATTTAAGTGGTCCTCCTCAGTAGTCTCTACTACTGAGGAGGACCACTCAGAATGGGAAATGTGTTCATAAACACATTTGTTTTTAACATATACTATTCAAATGGACACCTTTCCAAGCCAACAGAAGACAGCTGTGGTTACAGGCAATTAAGAGGGATAATTGGCCTCTGACGAACTTCATCTTTGCAGTTCCCATTTCGTCTCAGCTAAGTAGCTAACTATTAAATCTTGACTGTGGCATGCTAACTAAGAATTTAACAGACTCAGCTTGCTAGTTAACCAACAGGTCTAATTTATATTGCTTTAAAAAAAAAACCACACTGCTCACCTAAAATCTACATCAAGAAACTAGCTAGCTAACACTAGATAGCTAGGTCCCATTCTTACTGAGGTGTTGCACATTTACAGTCAGGTCCATAAGTATTTGGACAGTGACAATTTTCAGAATTTTGCTCCTGTACACCACCACAATGGATTTGAAATGAAGCAATCAAGATGTGATTGACATACTTTCAACTTTAATTCAAGGGGTTTAACAAAAATATTGCATTAACCCTTTAGGAATTACAGCCATTTTTTTTTTACACAGTCCCTCCATTTTCACAGGCTCAAAAGTAATTGGACAATGGACCGATAAGCAGTTTTACTGCCAGGTGTGGCCTGTTTCCTCATTATTTCAGGACAAATTAAGGAGATAAAAGGTCTGGAGTTGATTCCAAGTGTTGAATTTGCATTTGCTAGCTGTTCATGAGAACTCTCAATATGCGGTCCAAAGAGGTGTTGATGCAAGTGAAGGAGACCATCATTAGGCTGAAAAAGCAAACCAGACCTAACAGAGAGACAGCAGAAACTTTAGGAGTGGCCAAATCAACAATTTGGTACATTCGTAAAAAGAAGGAATGCACTGGTGAGCTCAGCAACACCAAAAGGCCTGGAAGACCACGGAAGACAACTAAAGTGGATGATCACAGAAAAAACCCCTCACAAAATCTAGCCAAGTCAAGAATGCTCTCGAGAAGGTAGGCGTCAAAGTCTACAATCAAAAGATGACTTCATGAATGTAAATACAGAGGGTTGACCTCAAGATGCAAACAACTGGTAACACTCAAGAACAGAGAGGCCAGATTAGACTTTGCTAGAAAACATCTTTTTTTATTTAAAAAAAAAAAAAGCCTGCCCAGTTCTGGAACAAGATTTTTTGGACAGATGACACCAAGATTACCTTGTACCAAAATGATGGGAAGAGAGGAGTACGGAGAAGGAAAAGAAGCTCTCATGATCCAAAAGCATACCACATCAACTGTCAAACATTGTGGAGGAAATGTTATGGCATGGGCATCTATAGCTGCCAATGGAACTGGGTCACTGGTGTTTATTGATGATGTGGCTGGTGAAAGAAGAAGCAGGATGAATTCTGAAGTACACAGAGCTATACGTTCTGCTCAGAGTCGGTCAAGTGCTGCTAATCAGGACAGCGCTTCACAGTACAGTTGGATAATGACCCAAAACATACCGTGAAAACAATCCAAGAGCTTCTCAAGGCAAAGAAATGGGCTGTGTCCGAAATCACATACTGTGACAGTACGTACTGCATTCCATTCAGTACCTACTGCTCGGCCGTTGATACAGTATGTACTGATCAGTATATGTGTGTCTAGTATGAATACAATCTGGACATACTACATCTGCCTTGTTGGCACTGTCATGTGACCTATGATGTCACAGTAACCGCAAAAAAGTTAACCAGATTAGAGCAACTGTTTCTTTCTTGTTTAAACCTTCAACGAGTTAACAATTTACTCAGGTGTTGTTAAACAAGTATGGTCTAACCACAAGAAACAACAAGAAGAAACAACTTTTTAAAACCTGTGGCACTTACACTTAAAAAGAGCCGACGCGCTGCCTTCCTCCATTTCTGATTCTGACATCTCTTCCGTACCAGTCCCGTTGCCTTAAGGGATAGCACAGTGGCCATTACTTCCATACTGCAGAATCTCGGCAGAAGCAGTACGTCATCCGGGTATTTCTCGCCTACTGTTTTATGAATACTGAGAATTCGGACATACAATTCCTTTGGCGTACTGCTTTCCGGATACTGTATAGTAGAGTAGTAGGGATATTCGGACACAGCCATGGAATGTTCTTAAATGGCCAAGTCAGTCACCTGACCTCAAACCAATCGAACTTGCTTTTCACTTACTGGAGACAAACCTGAAGGCAGAAAGACCCACAAACAGGCAGCAACTGAAGGTGGCTGCAGTAAAGGCCTGCCAAAACATCTCAAGAGAGGAAACTCAGCATTTGGTGATGTCCATGGGCTCCAGACTTAAGGCAGTCAGTTATCGACTGCAAAGGATTTGCATCCAAGTATTAAAAATAATCCTTATATTTATAATTATGTTAGTTTGTCCAATTACTTTTGAGTCTGTGAAAATGCAGGGACTATGTAAAAAATGGCTGTAATTCCTAAACGGTTAATGCAATATTTCTGTTAAAGCCCTTGAATTTAAGCTGAAGTTTATTGCATCGGGGCAGCACCTCAGCTTTCAGTGCCACGATGTCCTTGAAGTTGTAATCATAAAACATTACGGCTTGAACGTACCCACAAACAGCAAAGTTGTACACATAAAGAGACTTGTATGTCTTCCATTTCTCTCTTGTATAAACTCTCGGAAGTTTTGAAGAAATATGTATCTATGTACAGTCATCGCAGGCTAGGCCACTGCTTAGCATCATTTAGCCACTGCCAGGACACCAAGCCACAAATATCTTCTAGAGTTATATGATTTTAAAATGTTAGTTTAGTCGAATAGTATAATACATGGATAACATTTATTCCTGAATAATTCCTAAATAAAACTCTTCATACATTCAACAGTCAGACAGCTTCAGGTTCCTAGGCTACTCGGGTCTTTTTGCAACCAGGTTGTGCGTGCATCTCTTTTTGTTTACAAACACCAAGTGGATCTATACTGTAAGTAATAAGAACTATCTCATGGACATTCCACAACATTAAATGTAGGCCTAACTATAAACTGTTGAAAAGTCTGACATGTCATTCGATAATAAATTACGAACTGTAATAACAAATCGCTGTGGTGTAAGAAGAATAAATCACTATGGAACATTCTTTTAAAGGAAAATAATTCACTTCACGTCTGACTGCATCATACCACCCCGTGGTGGATTATTTTCCCATAAAAGCACACTCCACCGTGTTTTAGCTAATCCTTACTTACAAAATGAAATGAACAATCAACCCGAAACATGCTTTAAAAACTGAGTAAAGCAGGGGTTAAACGTAATATGGAAGGATATTCAATTCTAGGGGTGGACAGAGGGGCAGCAAAAAGCTTAAAACTACTTAATGCACCTTTAACTAATTTTGTGAAGGCACCCTTTAATTCTTTTTGCATGGCCATGTATGCACTGCGTTTTTCACCCAGTCTAAGGATAGAAAATTTATAAAAGCTTAATATTTACGAATTATATAGCACTGACTTGGACACTATAGCGAACAGTTTAAAGAAGATGCGTACAATAACATTTACCGCCTCACACAATAAAACATCATATCAGAGATAAGTTATCTGGTCATATTTCCTAGGTTTTACGCATCTTTCGTAAAGCTTGGCTGGTCATAATTTGAGACAAAGCTCGCGATGGAACACAATGCAATAGAGGATCAGGGGAAAGAGCACCACGTTCGCTTTAAAACGGACGTCTAGACCTTTTTTTACTTGACGTAGTGACTACTCGCTGCCCAATTTCGCCCAACTCATATAAGAAAACACCAAATACCGATTCCGTTTGCCATCAGTAAACTTGGGAAAACTAGCTAACTGGCTAATTTTATGTACCTAGCTAACGACAAGAAAAGCGAAATCTTTGTTGATCTTAAGCTAGATATACGGCCAGATCTGTACTGGTGAGTAAACGAAGCTGTTTTTTTCATCTGCCGGCGTCGTTTCACCACGACAACATGTCGTCATTAAAATCTCGGTAAAATGGTGTTTAAAAAGTAACCAGAGAGCCTTACCTTCACAGAGCCCAATATGCATCAGATTCTAGTCAACGAAGGTTTTCAGACATGAAACAAAAATGGCTTCTCCGTTCTACCGATGGGGAGGGGACTATTGCGAAATGGGCGGGGCCACGTGGTGACGCAGAATACTCGGTTAAAATAGCTAGCTAGCTAAAGAGCATCTTAATTGTAAAACGGTTTTCTATTTACGTTAGCGCGTTGAAATGTGCACTCAAATAGCTGGTTATAATATTCACACCCTTAGACAAATTTAAAGAAGTAGGGCATTATGGCTAGTGTTGTACACAAAATATACTTGCTTAATTTTGATTAATGTTGTTATATCATTTAAAAAAACTTATGTATGTTTTAGTTACATTCCTAGACTTCATGCTGTATGCAACATGTCTGTGTAGAGTAAGTAAAGAATAAAACACGACACTGCGTGCTGTTATTGGAATATAATTACCGGCAGGGTGGCATGATGTGGTCCAACACGACGTAGAGGGCTGTTACCACCTCAACGTTGACTATTTTCCTATAAGAGCGCACATTTAATTCTCTTTATCTCTGACCTGTAAAAATGTGTTTTTAAGAATATAAGAAAGGCAATTAGAAAATCTCATCTCGACCATTGTTATTGATTTAATCAAGTAATCAGGAAACTGGAAAATAACTTACCAGCTGACAAAGATGGTCTGCCAGACTGCCCAGTTTGGCCAAGCTGGGGTTTGCAGCAGGGAGGAGTTCCGCATGTTCTCCTCCTGTTTGTGCTTCCCCTAGGTTTTCTGGTTTCCTCCCACCTCCAAAAAACATGCCAATAGGTGGATTGGCTATGCTAAATTACTCCTAGGTATGAATATGTATGCACATGGCACCCTGTGATGGACTGGTGTCCTGGAGTTGAAATTTTTGAGTCTTTTCAGTAACCTGGGTTACTCCGGTTGACGAGAATGGCTAGAGGATGAACATGACTTTGCGGAAACCTTTTATAGGCTACCTTAGTGGGGTGAAGATCACAAAGTTACAACTTTGCTATTGGTACTCAGCAAGCAAACAAGCACTTTGGAATACTCCATTAGTTTAGGAAACAGCCCTGGTTACATACACAACTTTCTGGTTCACACCAGAAATACACTATGTTGCCAAAAATATGTGGATAGCTGATATTAACATCCATATGAGGGTGTTCCCCAAACTGTTGCCACAAAGTTGGAAACGCACAATTGTCCAGAATGTCTTTGTATGTTGTGGTATTAAGATTTCCTTTCACTGGAACTAAGAAGCATACTCCAAACTTGTTCCAGCATGACAATGCCTCTGCGCCCAATGCAAGGTCCATAAAGACGTTGTTTGCCAAGGTTGGTGTGGAAGAACTTAAGTGGTCTTCAGAGAACCCTGACCTTAACTCCACTGAACACCTTTGGGATTAATTAGAATACCAACATCATGCCAGGCTTTCTTGCTGGACATCAGTGACCAACCTCTTGTGCTATTGTGGCTGAATGGGCACAAATCCCCACAGTCAAAAATCTTGTGGAAAGCCTGCTCAGATGATTGGAGGCTGTTATAGCAACAAAGGGGGGACCAACTCCATATCAATGCCCATGGTTTTGTAATGGGATGTTCAGTGGTCAGGTATCCTCATACTTTTTGTCATATAATATATACTAGGTATATTTCTTATTTACTCATTTAAAAAAAAAAAAGACTTACCTGTTGAAACACAGGAGTTTTGTATTACACACTACACTTTTGTATTGTATTATACAGTCATGGGAAAAAGAAAGAACACCCTCCTTCAATTCTGTGTTTTTAATAAATAACAATTATGTGGTCCCCACAAACTTCTATAAACAAACAAATAACCTCTTCTATGAACAAACAAATAACAACAAACATGACAGATTTCAATATGTCATATTTTTTTCCATAAAGTAAAGCAACATTCAGAATGTGGGAAAAAATAAGTACACCCTTCCTACTTCCACAATCATTAGAGAGCTATTAGCAGACAGGTGTTTCTAAAGAAATGCACAAGTTTAGTTAATCATTAAGAAGTGTGACTACCTCTATAAAATCAGAACTTTTTGCAGTTTGGTGTTGTGGAGCACTCAGATGTGTGTCTACATCATGCCAAGAAGAAAAGACATTAGCCATGACCTCAGAGAAGCAATTGTTGCTGCTCATCAATCTGGGAAGGGTTATAAGGCCATCTCCAAACAATTTGAAATTAACCATTCTACAGGGAGAAGGATTGTTTACGAATGGAGAGCCTTCAAGACAGTTACCATATAAAGAATATATAGATATAAAGAAAAACCCAAGAGCTACATCATGTGACCAACAGGCCTCACAATCAGAAAAAGACGGAACAAGTATGGCTTTCATGAAAGGTTGGCTAGGAAAAAGCCCCTTCCCTCCAAATAGAATATGGCAGCACAACTTATGTTTGCAAAAATTGCATGTGAACAAACCACAAATGTTCTGGAACAATATCCTTTGGACTGATGAGACCAAGATGGAGATGTTTGGTCATGCACAACTCCATGTTTGGCAAAAACCAAACACAGTGTATCACCACAAACACTTCATACCAACTGTCAAGCATGGCAGTGGAGGGATGATGATTTGGGCTTGTTTTGCAGCCCCAGGACCTGTGGACATTGAGACAGTGATGAACTCCACTTTATATCAGAATATTCTTGAGACAAATGTGAGGCCATCTGTCCAGCAGCTTAAGCTAGGCCGAAATTGGGTCATGAAACAGGACAAGCACCAAGTACCCCAGAAATTCAACATCTGAATGGCTAAAAAAGAAAGAAATCAAGATGTTGGAATGGCCAAGTCAAAGTCTAGACCTCAACCCCATTGTGGGAGGATCTTAAGAGAGTTGTACAAATGAATGCCCTCAAACATCATTGAACTGAAGCAATTTTGTATAGAAGAGTGGACTAAAATTTCTCAAAAATGGTGCGAGAGATTGACAAACTCCTGCAGAAAATGTTTGCTTCAAGTTATTGCTGCTAGAGCTGTTTCTACATGTTACTGAATTATAGGGTGTTTTTATTTTTCCCACTTGGTTTCTGAATGTTGGTTTACTTTTTGGAAAAAAGTGGCTACATATTGAAATCTGTTGTGTTTTTCACCTGAGGTCGTTTGTTTGTTTATAGAAGTTGGTGAGAACCACACAATTGTAATTTAGGCCCTGATAAATAAAAACAGAGAACTGAAGGAGGGTGTTTTTTCTTTTTCCCATTAATGTATATTGTTAATATCATTAATATGTGCTAATTTTCACATTTCATAATCCATTTTTCATTTGTTCTACCTGAAATTCTACCTGAAAAAGGATAAATACAACAACATTTTACAAAAAATAGAGGAGCATGGGATCAATTAACTGATGTGGACATCAGCAAGTCAGTGATGACTGAAATCTGAAGATCCAGTCATGTAGTTCATTTTAAATGACTAGTAGTAGTAAATCTAATGCTGTGTTTGAGGCAAAGTTGCAAGTTGTAATTCTCCACCTACATCCAGTAAAAACCACCAAAATGCCCCCTCAGCCACCAGTTTCTTCCCTGTTTATCCAGCGACATCAAATCATCATGGCCACACACACACTGTGGACTGTGTACAGTGCCCTTTCTCTACTTTTAGATTAGTATATAGCAGTATTGGCTTTAGATCAATAAATATACAGACACCGTACTTGGTTAAATCTATAACATTGACCAAATTAATCGCTGTTTTGAGAAAGTAATCATCAACATAATAGTTATCACTAACGTTAGACGGCTAGCTGCTTGTTAACACTACTCACTACTGTCCTCTGGCTAGCTTGTTGCTAATCTACTCACTATTGTCTGCTGTTGTTGTTGTACTGCAATTTCAGTCCTAAATGTTGCATGAATATTTGAAGTTCACTGTAGTAGAACAGTGCCAATAGCCACTCAGGCCTGTAACTGTAAAGTACAGTTAAAGTAGCTTTTTATGAGCTATACATGCTTTGACAGAGCAAACAAAAGACGCTTTCATCGAAGCATCCATGTTTTTTTCCACTTTGCACATCAAATGTGCTGAGGTGGGAAATGATGTTATTACAACTTGCAAATTACCACTTACAAGGCACCACGAATGCAGCATCAATAACTAGACTTTGTTCTAATCTCTAATCTTGATCTTCAGATCTCTGAAAATCTTAGTGTGAGATTTACAAATTGACGACAGGAAAATCGTTAGGCTCACGTGGAATTGAAGCCATGAAGTGTGAATATAAAAGTTTGCTCTTCCAAACTAAACTCTTGGCAAATTGGAACCAAGCAGTTAAGTATTAATTGTTTGTGTGCATCATTGCAAATGAGGAATCTGGCATAGATTAATTAACTGTTCAATTTGTTAACACTGTGAAAACACTGTTGCTAAGGAACTGGGAAATATGGACACAAGCTTAAACAAATGACTAACGTGAGCAGAGCTCTGGTAATTTTGGTTTATGTTGAGCTTCGGCACTAAATTTAATAGAAATTATTTCTAACACAATGTCTCTAAAATGCATTTAATTATTCATTGTGATAATTTATACTTACAGACGACCCCTAGACAGCTTCAAGCTACACTAACACCACAAGTCCCTTCTAATGATTTCCTGATCATTCAAGTCCCTGGCCATGTTTGTACATTGTGT
Organism: Pangasianodon gigas; assembly: GCA_022758105.1. Classification (NCBI taxonomy): domain Eukaryota; kingdom Metazoa; phylum Chordata; class Actinopteri; order Siluriformes; family Pangasiidae; genus Pangasianodon; species Pangasianodon gigas. Next base: position 13,839,128 of record CM040473.1, read on the forward strand.
TTATGATTTCCTGCATCGTTCTGACTTTCACCATTGTGCAAGTATGATTTTAATCCTAGCTTTGTTGCTAAGAATAAAAAAACAATTAAAAAAAAAACATCCTTAACTGTTCCAGAGCAGAAACTTGCATTTTAAATCTTTGTTACTTAACTTTATTTTTCATTTCATGTAGCTTACTAGTTTATAATTTGGATCAATATCCCGTCTTTCATTATTCATTCTTTGTATCATTAAACATATACTGTGCTGCACACACTGTAAAGTTACATGGCTTCAGCTCATGGATCAAGAAAAAAGGTAACTTAAACTTACTATAATTGTTTTCTCAACATGAATGTAAGGGCATTGTAAGTGACCATAGAACAATCTTGGTATCCATTTTCAATCCCTTTAAATCTCTGGTATAAAGTGTTTGTTTCTACCGTGCCTCTGAACCACTTTTGGACAGTGAGTCTGTCTGTCTTTGATCAACTTTCACTCGTCTATTTGGTGTTCCACAGTAGATGAATTACCTTCTTGTGAATTTTCCAAACCCTGAGAACTGGAATGCTTTGAGACAGCCCACCGGCTGTCTGATTGCATCTACCCAAAAGGTAGGCAGCGCTTAATACTGAGTGTGTGCATCTGCGACTATACAATCTGTGGTGCAACACTCCCAGTTTTCACTACTGGATTAGCAAATACCAGCATCCTAGAAGTAAAGTTCTGGCACCATGCAACCAGGTCAACCACCTCCTTTCTATATGCTGTCTCATCACCCCCAGTGATCAGTCCAATGAATGTAGAATCATTTGCGAATTTGATATTGCTGGTGTTGTTCAGGGAGGCAACAGTCTTATGTGAAAAGAGCGTAGAGCATGGGACTTAATACACAGCTTTGGGGGGGGGGTCTCTATGCTTATAATGCGTATGCTGGAGGTGTGGTTGCCGATTCTGACTGAGTGAGGTCTGCCTGTTAGAAAGTCTAGGACCCAGTTACAGAGGGTGGGTGTCAGTCCGAGAGTGAGGAGTTTTTTGCACAGTTTGGATGGAATGACTGTAATGAATGCCGAGCTATAATCAATAAATAGCATAGCTGTCCTTGCAGTGTTGATGGCATCTTCTGTGGACCTGTTTTGGTGATAAGCATACTGGAGTGTGTCCTGTATGTTCCTGTGAATATGGATCATGACTAGCCTTTGAAAACACTTCACAACTGGAGTCAGTGCAACCAGTTGTTACGCAGGTCATTGTCACTCATCTTTGGGAGGGACACAGTGGTGGGTGTCTTGAGGCAGGTGGGTACTGAAGTTTGTCCTAGGTACAGGTTGAATTTGTCCACAAAGACTCTGATGAGCAGGCTCTTAGCACACACCCAGGGATGTTGTCTGGGCCAGCTGCTTTCCTTGGGTTTATTCTTCTCAGAAACCTGCCCACATCCGCCAATGAGATCGTGAATGGAGTGTGCACTCTCTGTGTGCTCCAATTCCCATAACCCTCTTCTGTGGCTTAGTGTTGAGAGACTCAAATCAGGGATAGAATTCATTCAGCTCATCTGGCAGTGCGGCTTGGCTCTCTGCTTGTGTTCTGATAATCTGTGATGTGTTGCAGGTCTTGCCACATGTGCCAGGTGTCAGCGGTGGCATAGTAACACTCCAGCTCTGTTCTGTCTTTTGGCCTCTTTGGTGGTTACCCTAAACAGACTGCATACACTCGCTGAGAGGGTATATCCAAACAACTTCTGAACAATCAACATGATCTTCTTCCCTATACTGAAAGCCTTTGACCTTGTAAGCTGCGATGCACTGTTCAGAACCCTTGCCAAGATTGGATGCCACACCAAAGTGACAGTCT
>CM040473.1:13844181-13858653 GCA_022758105.1 Pangasianodon gigas
CAAATATGGAGTCTCAGGAAATAGGAATGTTTGAGCAATTGGAAAATAAGGGGAATTCGAAATAAACAGACAACGGTACAAAGGGTCAGTGGGAGGAGTTTCCAGGAAAAGTCAGAAGATAATGGGAAATGGTGAAGTGTATGTAAATTAGGATAGGAGGAGTCAAAATGGTCTAAACTGAAAATAATGGGAAATTGCTGACATAGGCAAACTAAAAGAAGGAGGCGCCAGAAGGCGCCTGGGTATATATAGAGGGGATCTTGAGGTGCTCAGGGCACTCAACTCTCCTGTGTGAGATTGTTGTGTCATCGCTGTGGCAATTCACCTTCTTTGAGCTCATTGGAACGTGTTGTGTTGTTACTGCAATAAAGAAGTTTGCTTCTTCTCATCCAAAGACTGGAGATTCTTCATTAAGGTTAATTTTTGAGTGAGTACAATAAGTGAGATACAGGAAATCGGCAGATATTACAGTCCACCCGTGAGTGTGTCCACTCAGAGAGGGACTCTGAGTTCCAACATGCTCCATTTTCTCCACTTATTGCTGATGGCCTTCACAGTGTTCCATAGTACATCTAATGTTTTGGAAATTTTTTTGTGCCCCTCTCCTGATCGATTCCTTTTGACGGAGACCCTGTACAGGCTTTGTCAGCTTTTTGCAGACCATGGCTTCAGCAGTCAGATGAAACCAGGAAGATGTCAAGAAAATCCTATAGAAACAGCTGGTCTTTATTTGGGGTTAATCAGAATAATTTCATTGATGTATGATAATTACTTTTGAACATGAGATTGAATGTGATTGGTTCATTCTGAACACAGCCACATCCCAAATTATAAAAGGGTGTGCACACTTATGCAACAAGGTTATTGTAACTTTTTTTATTTTTCCTATTTTCCCCTAAAATGTTCCTGATTGTTTTTCACTTAATTTTTATATGTTAGATGTTTTACATAATTTCAACTTATGGGTGGGAAAAGTTCTGACATGATTTATCTTGATGTAATTTTTTTCATCACAAAAACTTGCCATTTTGTGTGGACTTTTTATATCCACTGTGTATGTGTTGGGTATATTCAAATTATACAACTGTATGGCTATTACATCTGAAGAAGTGTTCTGAATACATGGAATAAAACACTGCTAAGTAGTGAAGATGATAAGTAGGTAAAACTGAGGATTGGTCTGCTTTCTGACTTAATCTCACTTGATATGACTGTAGAGTAACAGGCTTTATATTATTTTGATTTTTAATAATGCTTATTTTTGTTTTGGGTTTTTGTTTTGGTTATTTGATTGATATATTTTTCAATAAAATAAAGATTACCAGCTGTGGTGTGGTGTTTAAAAGAGAATTAAGTTATTGTTGCAGCTGCTTGCAACTCAGATCCTGACAAACTTACAAGTGGACACATCCAGTAACATCTGAATGTAGCCACCCAAAAAAAGTTTTTTTAAAATGAATTTATATTCATGCAGAGCATGGCATATTAGGTACTAGGTACTAGGGATGAAATAATAAAATGTAAAAAAATTCAAATCAAAATATCAAATAATTACCATAAAAACAGTAAAACCAGTAATTTAAAAAAAAAATCTATATTTATGGTGTGAACACCCATTGCCTTTAAAATTGTATCAGTTTTCTTAGGTACACGATCATGCAGTTTTAGAAGAAAATCAGCTGGTAGTTTGTTTCAAAGAATCTTGAAGAACCTTACATTGTACTTTCACAGACTTTGGCTGCCTCACTTGCTTCAGCTTCTACAAGTAATTATAGACAGCATTGATGATGTTCTACTGACACACTTATGCAGTAGACATACAATTAAGACAACATTTATAAAAGAATTTAGAGTGACTAAGATTTTGCACAGTACTGTATACAACCTTTATACAGTGTACTCCATCTATTCACATTTTCTGTGGCAATTACACTATAGTGCATTTATTTCAGCATCAATAATAAAATTCAAATCTGTGAGCGTAGTCAGGGCAGACAGAAAATTAAGGTAATAGAATGTTCGGTGACAGATGCTGTGACTGGTAACTCTAAATTAAAACCCAATCTATTTAAATGAACTCAAAATTGCACACAATGTATAAGATTTTACCCCAGGGGCGTATCTCACATGCAAAATATGTCTTATGGTCTGTCCAACTAATGGCAGTCTCTGTTAGACACCTCATTGTTTCATACAGCCTGATTTTACAATCTGGATTGTAAAAGATTTTACACTATATACGTTTTAGTCAAATGCATCTCTGATTAATCCCTACTGAAGTCTGATCGCAGTATATCAAGTAATATTTAAGTCTCCATGGCTGTCATACAGTAGTCATGGTCAGCTAACTTCCAGTTTTACTTGTTGCCAGTTGTTCTATGCAAAAGATGGGTGCCTCATTGTTTTTTTTTGTTTTTGTTTTTTTTTCAATTTCCTTAATGTTGTTAAGGCTGTGGCTGATGTATTTACACGTGGATGAGATCTAAAACTGGTATGATAGATCAGATTTAAACAGAGATGTTTTAAATACCTCTTCAGTGCATTCAAACTTGCATTTTCACGTGGAAAATCCATGATTTTATATATATATATATATATATATATATATATATATATATATATATATATATATATATATATACAGTACAGAACTGTGCAAAAGTCTTAGGCACATGCAAAGAAATGCTGTAGAGCAAAGATGCCTTCAAAAATAATGAAATTAAATGTTTTTACATTTAAAAAAAAATACTATAAAGAGCAGTGAACAGTAATAAATGAAACAAAGTCAATATTTGGTGTGACAAAACTTAAAAAAAAAAAAATAGTAGTCTCAGGTACAATTTGTGCAGTTTTATAAGGAAATGAGCTGTAAGTTTTATTGAGCATCTGGAGACTTTGACTGTCGCACTTGCTTCTTATTTTTGCAGCAAAACCCAGCAGCCTTCATTACGTTTTTTTGTTTGAAAAGTGTCTCTTATGTAATATGCTGCTTTCTTTACTGACATACAAACATTTTTCTGTAACATTTAATTTTGTGCTGGAAAACTAATGTTTGGAAATCTAAAAAGTTGTGTACTGAATCAATAATGTAGAAGTCATAAAATAAAAATCTATAACAAAGTTTGTACTAGTATGTATATATATATATATATATATATATATATATATATATATATATATATATATATGTAAAATATTAATTATATTAGAATATAATCCTGATTCAACCAGCATCTAGACAGGGTCTTAGATTCCTTAATTGTCTGTTTCTGCTATCAAAGTAGGTTGAGACCTAACCATAAATTATTTTAGTTAGGAAACACCTCATGGACCTGTCTTTGTAACTCACTCACTCCACGGTTTAAATTTGTGTTTGTAAGTGCTACATACACCGATCAGCCATTGAGGTCTGGGGAATTTGGAAGCCAAGTCAACACCTTGAACTCTTTGTCATATTCCTCAAACCATTCCTGAACAATTTTTGCAGTGTGGTAGGGTGAATTATCCTGCTGAAAGAGGCCGTTAGAGAATACCATTGCCATGAAAGGATGTGGTCTGCACCAGTGTTTAGGTAGGTGGTGTGTGTCAAAGTAACATCCACATGAATGCCAGGACTGAAGGTTTCCCAGCAGAACATTGCCCAGAACATCACACTGCGTCCACCGGCTTGCCTTCTTCCCATAGTGCATTCTGGTGTCATCTCTTCCCCCAAGTAAGCTATGCACAAGCACCCGGCTGTCCACATGATGTGAAAGAAAACATGATTAATCAGACCAGGCCACCTTCTTCCATTGCTTCATGGTCCAGTGCTTTCGGCAGTGGACAGGGGTCAGCATGGGCACTCTGGGGCCCCATACGCAGCAAGCTGTGATGCACTGTGTGTTCTGACACCTTTCTATCGTAGCCAGCATTAACTTTTTCAGCAACTTGTGCTACAGTAGCTCTTCTGTGGGATCAGAACAGACGGGCTAGCCTTCGCTCCCCACGCGCATCAATGAGCCTTGGGCACCCATGACCCTGTTGTCCTTCCATGGACCACTTTTGGTAGGTACTAACCACTGAATACACCCCACAAGACATGCCATTTCGGAGATGCTCTGACACAGTCATTTAGCCATCACAATTTGGCCCTCGTCAAAGTCACTCAGATCCTCAGGCTTGACCATTTTTTCTGCTTCCAACACACCTTCGAGAACTGACTGTTCACTTGCCACCTAATATATCCCACCCCTTGACAGGTGCCATTGTAATGAGATAATCAATGTTATTCACTTCACCCGTCTGTGGTTTCAACAAGTGATTTGAACAAGTGTGAACAAACTCCTATCCTGAAACAAATTAATAATATCTTGTGCATGTTGTACAAGCATGCAAAAACAAAAAAGTCAATATTTGTGAGACAACACCTGATTGCAATAGGGTTTATATGAAACAACTATCAGCACAAGCCTTCATCGCAAGACAATTTGCTTTGGAGGTCAGTTGACAGCTGCTCATTATCAGGGTGAGAAGGTGAAAAAAAGGCCAGATGCAGACATTTTGTTTTTGGTGCTCTTGTGCCGGCAGATGTTTTTGGTGCTCTTGTGCCAGCAGTGACTCATGCATGGTGATGTCCAGTGTGAAGAAAACATGAATTCCATTATTTTCACTATTACACTATTACAGTTACATGGCAACAATTTAGATATATATCTGGTCTAAGACTACATCTAAATGCGGCTCAAAAAAAAAGATTTTTTAAAAATTGGATTTTGGCAAAAAAAAAAAAGGGATTTGGAACCCTGAAACCTTGTAATGTGAGCGTATCATTTGTGAATTGCAAAGAACAAGGGCCCTTTTTTTTTTTTACTGGAGAGTATAAATTGTTGTTTGAAACCTTTTAATGCAAAATGTAGGATTTACCAGAATGAACATTTGCTCAGATTTGTGCATATATTTCTGCACAGCTTTGACCATGCATACCTAAAGCACTTAGAAAAGCAAGGCCAATTCTTTTGTTTTTGCGATACACTGACAAGACATTTGGGTTTCAGATCAAAAGATGAATATGAGACGATAGATCAGAATTTCAGCTTTAATTTCCTGATATTTACATCTAGATGTGTTAAACAACTTAGAACATGGCACCTTTTGTTTGAAACCACCCGTTTTTCAAGTGATCATAAATATATGAACATGTGACTGACAGGTGTTTCTTGTTGCCCAGATGTTCCCTGTTAGATTGATTGTTTAAACAATAATTAGCTCTGAATGTCTACTCTTGGTTTGAGCCCTGGGTTTCGCCTATGAAAACATCGAACAGGTTAGCCAAGGAAAATAACAGCAGTTGATGACAGAAACATTGTGAGAGCTGTGAAGAATAACCCAAAACAACACTTTGTGACATTAACAACAACCTCTAACCTCCTCTACCTTCAGGGCAGGGGTGAAGGTATCACAATCCACCATTCGAGGAATACTTCAAGAGCAGAAATATAGAGGCCATACCACAAGATACAAACCACTCATCAGCAGTAAGAATCAGAAGGACAAATTGGAATTCGCAACGAAATACGGAGATGAGCCATGAAAGTTCTGGAACCAAGATTAACCTCTAACAAACTTGTTTAACACATCTAGTTGTAAATATCAGGAAATGACAGGTGAATTTCTGATCTATCATCTCATAGTCATCTTTTGATCTCAGCCAAATGTCTTCACTGAAATGGAGTATGAAAATGATCATCTTAACCTATAACCTTCACAGTCACCAGATCTCAACCCAATTGAATACCTATGGGAGATTTGGGAGCAATATGTAAGACAGTGCTTAGCTCCACCATCATCAAAACACCACCCGACAGAATATCTTTTGGAAGAATGGTACACTTCCAGAAATATGTAGAATCTTTGCCAAGGTGCATTGAAGCTTCTCTGGCTCGTAGTGGCCCAGCACCTTACTAAGACACTTTATGTTAGTTACAATATGTCACAATATGTCATCTGTTAGCAGTAGAACTGCTAACAGATGACATAGACTTAACAGTTTGAACAGGGACAGCCGTATGCGCTAAGTTAAAAAAAACGATGGCAGGAAATTTGGATTTTATCAAAGGTTTGCAAAGCATTTCTAAAGATGCATATAAACTATATGGCCAAAGGTTTGTGGACACCATCACACCCATATGTGCTTTTTGAACATCCCATTCCAGATTTATTCTCCCTTTGCTGTTATAACAACCCCCACTCTTCTGGGAAGGCTTTCCACTAGATTTTTAAATGTGGCTGTGGGGATTTGTGCCCATTCGGCCACAAGAGCATCAGTGAGGTCGGGTACTGATGTTGGGTGAGGAAGCCTGGGATGCAGTCGGTGATCCAATTCATCTCAAAGGTGTTTAGTGGGGTTGAGGTCAGGGCTCTGTGCAGCCCATTCATGTCCTTTCACACCAACCTTGTCAAACCATGTCTTCATGGACCTCGCTTTGTGCACAGGGGCACTGACATGCTTGAACATGTTTGGGCCTCCTAGTTCCAGTGAAGGGAAATCCTAATTCTACAGCATACAAAGATATCCTGTATGATTGTGTGCTTCCAACCTTGTGGCAACATATGTGGGAAAGCCCACATATGAGTGTGATATGTGTCCAAAACTTTTGGCCATATCGTGTATCATGTATATAGAAAAAAATCTTCTTTTTATTTTTCAGTTAACAGATTATTTTGTGCATGAATATGTCCTGAGTGTATTGTGTGCTTAGTCATTATAATGTATGCTTTATCGTTACAGTTTTTTTCAGTGTCCTCCTGTTTATCTCCTGTTTTGCTTCCTGTTTCCTGCTGTCTGATTTTGACTTCCTAGTTTTCCCCTGTTCCTTTTTCCTGTCTTTCCTTCTAATGTCTTGTCGTTGCATTTAAACCTCTCTGTTTGTCTTGTGTGTGTGTGTGTGTGTTTCTACAGCACTTCTGAGTTTTCCCAGTTTTTTATGTTCCTTGTTTTAGTCTTATTTTTAAATTTGTATTACTTTATTGTACTACACATTGTGTTAATATGGTGCTGATCTATTATCTTGGAAACCACTGCTAGTGATACACTGGTCTAAAATTAGGGCTTCTGCTTCCTGTTTTCTGGTTAGTGTGAGAAGATGATCTCTGGTAGTAGTATGATTTAGTCACAGATCTTTTATAATCCTCTTATAAACAAGCCAAAAATTCTATTTTTTATTAGTTATTTTATTAAAATATATTAACACAGCAATCCTAGTTTACCTACTTTGTTGAATTGTTTCATCATACTAGTCAGTCTACTATGTCTATTATGCTTATATCCAACAACCTAACCATGCCTGAGTGAGGTATTTTCTTTCACAGAGGAGCAGAACACACATGCTTACTAGTGAAAAAAAACAGAGAACATTGTTTTCTATTGCTGAATCCACTGATTATACACACAGTGTGACATCGCTTGGCTAACTATTAGCTAGTTATTTGCTTGATTGGGAACTGTTAACCTTAACTTAGCCAAACACACCTTGCAAGGTATTGACTGTCTGCACTTTAAACATGCCTTTGTACAATAGCTATCAAATTCCTGGTTTGTTGTGTCTTGGATCTGGCCTGCATCCTGGATTATATAGACTGTTTTATTTGGCTTTCTGTTTGGACTTGTTTACACAGTGTCTTAGCTGGATCTTGGATGTTTAATGTAGCTCTCATACCCTGGATCATGATTGGATTGGAAGTTTAATTTCCCTGTTCCCCTGGTTCCCACTTCCTGTTTCATGACATTTTTATAGCTAGTACTGTTTGCTGGATATGCGTATTCTTTTCCCATCCAAACATTCTCAAACATACCCCATTGTCACAAAAGGGGTACCTCAAGTATTAAAGTATTCAAGCATTCAGGGTAACATTATCTTAGAGAGCATAGTATGTTTTTTTAGTGATATATTTTCTGTGAGTTTATTGCTTTGATAAAAATAAAAGGGCTCTGACACGATAAAACAGCTGTTGTGGCATAAAAATGATATATAAGATAGTTTATAAGTGTATTGCCCTAAGCAGTATGTCAAAATTGTCCAATCAACAGAGATACATTCTCATCTCAACGAATGGGCAATATACCCTGACTTGCTGGAGACCCAAAACCTTTCCCACAAAAGGGGTACATCTAGGAGAAATTCCCAGTTGAAGAGAGACGATCCCCACAGATGGCTCCCTGACTGGATGGGGAGCACTGTGGTGTATGGACCCCCAATGTGAGGTCAGAACATAGCAACCTACTAGAATTAAGGGCAGGCTGACCCTCTAGTTCTTCCTACCTGTCCTGAGACAATGTCATGTCCTGATCTGTTCAGACAATGTAGTGACAACCAGGTACATAAATCACCAGGGTGGCATAAGGTCCAAAAAAATGCTCTCTGCCTGTCGGTCACTAGTAGCTAGCCTCACTGAAGGCAGTTTGCCTACTGGGTCACATCTGGGAAAAATTCAGCCAGACACAGGTGGAGTTCTTTGCCTATTCCAAAACCATCTCATTGTCGAGCATGGTTCTCCCTAGCTGAGCCGAACAGTTCTGTGGCACAAGACACACAAGCTCACTCCTTGATGCTGATACTGCTCATGTCACACAAAATTAGGTGGGATGCCCTGGCAACTCCCTCACCGGGCAGACTTATTGTTACAGATGTACTGTGAGCTGTGGCACCCCATGCGTACCTGTGGGCTTGACCAATCAGTGCAGTGGGCAGCTCAATGATTGCGACGTAGCAGTCTAGGAAACAATCCTGAATGTTAGAGCCCATAGTATGTGGGCCTTGTATGATCTCATTTTGGAACTTCTCTTGTTTTAGAGCTCATAGGATCATCACAGCATTCCTTAAAGTAGCTATGTCCCTTCATCTGCCTAGCTCCCCCAAGAGCCCAGTGTGGGATCTCCCCCTCATGCTGGAGTCCCTTAAGACCTCTCCGTATGAACTGATACATATTTGAAAAGGGTATCATTGATAACAGCCTTTTTGCTAGTGAACATCTCAGCAAAATGGGTGGCAAAACTGTATGCCTTGGTGGTAAGCTCATCCTACATGCAATTGGTGGCTGGATTATTCTGGAGTGACGTTGTGGCCAAACCCAGGGTTCCTGTCTAAGGTTATTTCTGCCAAATTTGTGAACCAGATGGTTGACCTCAAAGTGATTTACAAAGGTCAATCAGCAACAGGCTCCATATTCTCTCCAGTATGTGCTTAAATGTACTATTGGAACCACACAGGGTGCTCCCCTGGCTAAGCAGAAATTGGCCCACTGGGTGACAGAGGTTTTCACTATGGCCTGTGAACAGGCTGCACACACAACCCATACTGTGAATGCCATTCTAGAGCTGAAATAGAATGCTAGTTACTGATGTAACTGTGGTTCTATGAACACTGGATAACCACCATGTTTCCCTCTCATTTGGAACCTGCGACTCAACAAGCACTAGGCGAGTAGGTAAGAAAATTGATGTGGCTTGAAGGTCTTTATAGCAAATTCTATGTCATTGTGACTTCATGACTTTGTTGAAGGTCTTGGCATACGTACGCACAAGGACTAGAGAAGATTCAGATTGCAGATAATATCATGTTGTAGCGTTGTTTAAAAAATGCACAAAAGAACGGAAAACCCTTAGCCCCTCCCCCAACTAAAAATAACTCTACCCAGCATATTCCCAGGACCCTCCCCCCCTGAACTCACACATGCAACAAACAAGACTAAATTAATGGGGGAGGGAAGACACTGAAACACGCACACACACACGCACACAAGGAGGGAGAGGAAAACAGACACAAGGCACTACTAACAGGCCACGTACACACCTGGCATTAACATACATCCTGAGTGATAGGATCACAAGTGGGCAGCAGAGACACATAGCCGTTCACACCTGGCATTATGAATGTGTCTCCAATGACCACTTGTCATCGGATTTCATACATCGTTTCCATTGGAGAAAGGCTTTCACTCACATTTATTACATCAGTCTGCCACTTTTATTTTCAGGCAGAAATGTCCCACGAATCCTATCTCATGTACCGTTACACACTGTTTCAAATGTTTAATCACGTGGTCTGCTAACACATCTTATAAATGAATGAGAGATGAGACCAAGAATGAAGCTATGAAAAGCAGCTGCTTTTGTCTCTGCTGTTATAGCGTGATCTTTATCCATTAGCCTTGAGGTGGAGAGGTCTACCATTCAGCTCGATTTTCACAATCTTGCAGTGATTACATATTTTCCAGCTAGGGCAATGATGATTAGTCTATTATTTAGTCCTTTGCTGCTGTCCAGGATGCATCGAGACGCATTCACATTCAGACTACAAATGTAATGTGGCCATATGCATTCCAGACCACCTCTGAATGTGGTTTGAGTGATTGATTCACAGTGCGACACATTTGACCCCATTCACACATGTATTTAGTGCTGTCCACTTGTGATCTTATCACCCAGGACGCAAGTAAATGCCAGGTGTGAACGGGGCCACAGTCACAGCTCTAAAATATATAAATATGAAATTCAGATTGGTTTTGTTATTTGTCCAGTAGGTAACCAAATGCACCGAAAATATTGGCCAATAAATACGGTCATTGTGAAATTGAAGGGACATCACATTTTGCTGTGATATATAGCAAACCAGTAATATAATTTTTTTATGTAAATATTTTTCCATACCACCCACTACTAAATACCACTCAAAGCCCGACTAGTTGTCCTTTATTGTATTAAGAAGTACATGTTGTCTAACAACAGCAGTCATTGGCCTCAGGCTGGAAGCTCCAAAAGGATAATGCTGTCAAGAGGCATGAAACATTTAGTCAAGCTAAAAATACAAACTAAATCACTCATTCACCAATATTTTTATATTATAATATGATTAAAGTGCCCATGAAATGGCTCATGAGCCATGATTTGATTCTGTATGTTGACAAAGTTCCTTTTGAAACAGCAGCTGAGGGAGTAAATATGTTGAAGGGCTGATTTCCACAACAGCCAGTAGTGTTTGATATGTTCCACACTTCCTGCCAAATCTAAATATACTCAACAGTGGATTAGCAAACCAGATAATAAGAGCCCAAAAGTTTAAATAGAGGTTGTTTTCAACTGTTTATGATTTCTCTCTTCCAATTTGCCCATTATGACTTTGTCTGGTATCTGTTTGGCCTGCATCTGTTATTTACGTCTTCCCTGCAGCGGTAAGAGCAGAAGGCTACCTAAGGGAGAGAGAGAAAAGACTGCCATTTAACACAAGATAGTAATATAAAACTGTATCTAGAAAAAAGCTTTCTGGACAGCTCAATCTCTCTCTCTCTCTCTCTCTCTCTCTCTCTCTCACACACACACACACACACACACATAAACGTGCCTCAATATGTCCAAATGCTCGCTTTCTCACCCTTTCCTGCACACGTGAAGATCAACATTTTGGAGGGGGAATGAGCACAGACACCAACACCAACACACACACACAGATGGACACCAACCATCTTTTAAACATACAAGGGATTGTTTGGATGGAGAATAACATGCAGGATGCTGCACTACCACAACTACAAAAATGACCCATGTAGCTGCTACTGTAGAGTGACTTGCCCTGCCCAGTTTGTTTACAGGAGCAGGACATACTGTATTTATTCTTGATATATTATGAATATATGTTAGCACACTCTGTGCTGACCTTGTGATATCTTTTGTTCTTCCTCTGTTCTGATAAACATGTTTAGAGTATGTACACTCTGTGAAACACGTCAACTGCCACTTCTGTTTTCTGCTGATGCCTTTGTGTCTGCAGATATTGCACCCTTTGTTCTGTATAAATACTCCCTGTCTGCCTCAGTAAACTTTGAAGAGCTTTGCTACTCGAACACTGACTTTGTGTGGTTCTTTTGGCACTCTCTTCCCTGATATCAGCTCAGAGGCAGCGGCAGAATCGCAACTCATACTTCTTCTCTGAATCCGAGTGAAACAAAATTCTGTCAGTTCTAGAGAACATCTCATTGGACACTAAACTGACAACATATATTCATCCTCCACTTTATTAGGAATATCTGTACACTTGCACATTTATTCAGCCAATCATGTGGCAGCAGTGCAATGCATAAAATCATGCAGATACTGGTCAAGAGCTTCAGTTAATGTTCACATCAAACAGAATGGGGAAAAAGTGTGATCTCTGTGACTTTAACCATGGCATGGTTGTTGGTGCCAGATGGGCAGGTTTGAGTATTTCAGATACTGCTGATCTCATGGGAATTTCACACACACTAGTCTCTAGAGTTTAAACAGAATGGTGCAAAAAACAAAAAACACTGAGTGAGAGATAGTTTTGTGCGTGGAAACACCTTGTTCATAAGAGAGGTTAGAAGAAAATAGCCAGATTGGTTCGAGCTGCCAGGAAGGATATAGTTACTCATACAATCATTCTAAAAATATCTCAGCATGCACAAAACATTGACCTTGAGGTGGATGGGCTACAACAGCAGAAAACCATACTGGGTTCCACTCCTGTCAGCCCAGAACAGGAATCTGTGGCTATCATGGGCAGTTGTGATTTATGAGATGGTTTTTCTGCTCACTATGGTTGTAAAGAGTGCTTATTTCAGTTACTATAGACTTCCTGTCAGCTCAGTCCAGTCTGGTGATTCTCCTCTGATTTTTCTCATCAACAAGGTGTTTCAGCCTGCAGACCCTCCTCTCACAGGATGTTTTTGTTTTTCACACCATTCTGTGTAAACTCTAGAGACTGTTGTGTGTGAAAATCCCAGATCAGCAGTTTCACCAATTTGACACCTTCTTGTCTACTCTCCATGGTCTACTCTGATGCTCATATGCCCATTGTAGTAAAGAGTGTGTTCTCGAAGTTGATGTGTTGGAAGCAGGAAAAATGGGCAAGCATAAGGAGCTGAGCAACTTTGACAACAGCCAAATTGTGATAGCCAGATGACTGGGTCAGAGCATCTCCAAAATGGCAAGTCTTGTGGGGTGTTCCTGGTATGCAGTGATTAGTACCTACCAAAAGTGGTCCAAAGAAGGACAACCAGTGAACTGGCGACAGGGTCATGGGTGCCCAAGGCTCATCGATGTGTGTGGGGAGCAAAGGCTAGCCCGTCTGGTCCGATCCCACAGAAGAGCACAGATTGCTGAAAAAGTTAATGTTGGCTATGATAGAAAAGTGTCAGAACACATAGGGTATCACAGCTTGCTGAGAACTGGACCATGGAAGAAGGTGGCCATATACAGTCAGCATCTCCAGGGAGGAAACTCAGAATTTGAGTTTTGAGAACATGGGCTCCAGACTTCAGGCAGTCATTGACTGCAATTTTCATCCAAGTATTAAAATTATGGTTATATTTACAATTATGTCACTTTGTCCAAATACCTTTGAGCCCCTGAAAATGGAGGTACTTTGTTGAAAATGTCTGTAATTCCTAAATGGTAAATGCCATATTTTTGTGGAACCTCTTAAAATAAAGCTGAAAGTCTACACTTTGATTACATCTTGATTGTTTTATTTCAAATCCACTGTGGTGGTGTATAAAGGCAAAATCACAAAAACTCTGTCATTGTCCAAATACTTCCAGACCTGACTGTATATACATAGGTGTGTGTGTGATTGAGTCCAAGTGTGCAAGTCAGGTGATTTTGAATGTGGTATGGAAGCTGTGTGCTGGGTTAGTGTAGTCCTGGGCAACTATATTTGTAGGCCGCGGTGCTGCATGGGAGTTTAATTTTGATGACGATTCCGGTGTTGACATGACAAAACGGGCATAAAAATAAAAATAAAAAATATATAAAATTATAATTTCCACACATACATAAAGATGCAGTGTAAACATACTGTATAGTATAAATACATTTATATCCATATAGACTATATGGACAAAGGTTTGTGGATACCTGACCATTATACCCATATGTGGTTCGTTCCCAAACTGTTGCCACAAAGTTGGAAGCACACAATTGTATAGGATATCTCTGCATGCTGTAGCATTACAATTTCCCTTCACTGGAAATAAATTCTTGGCCCAAACCAGTTCCAGCATGACAATGCCCCTGTGAACAACATGAAATCCATGAAGGCATTATATGTCAAGGCTGAAGTGGAAGAACTTGAGTGGCAAAAAGCACTGACCTCAACCCCAGGCCTCCTCGCCCAACATCAGTGCCTGACCTCACTAATGCAAAGGGGGACTAAATCTGGAATGAGATGGTCAAAAAGCATATATGGCTGTGATGGTCACGTGTCCACAAACATTTGGCCATGTAGTATATAAAAGACATGAATCTTTCAGGCTTTTTAAAGCCCCATCAAATTTACATATTTATTTCTTTTTTATTACTATCAATAGCCCCAATTAATTTGTGTAATTTTGAAGAACCTGGCATTATTCTATGCATTGAAGTGTTTAGAGTCTTAAAATGGCATTGTAGTAAGCACACATACTAGACACAACTATCATTTG
>CM040473.1:13862060-13872083 GCA_022758105.1 Pangasianodon gigas
TAGTATATAAAAGACATGAATCTTTCAGGCTTTTTAAAGCCCCATCAAATTTACATATTTATTTCTTTTTTATTACTATCAATAGCCCCAATTAATTTGTGTAATTTTGAAGAACCTGGCATTATTCTATGCATTGAAGTGTTTAGAGTCTTAAAATGGCATTGTAGTAAGCACACATACTAGACACAACTATCATTTGGGATCAGCCCAAATGCTGAGCCTGAACATTTTAACACAAGTTTGGTTTTGTTTCCTTCTGATACATACAACACATAACAAACATAACAACTTTAATTTTCTAAATCTCACGAAAAACTGTAACTGAGGCTTTTGGAAACAAACAAAAGAATGCTTTGAATAAAGCATCAGATTTTACACATCACAATAAAAAAAGGAATAATCCACATTCTGCTTAAGATATCAACACATAAGAGCCACTGTGTTCAATTACCTTGAACGTATATCATTTTGGGAGAGTACTTTAACTTTAATTATAATTCTCAGCTATCATGTCACACAAATACACTTTTTCATAGGACTTGTCTTTAAGGAGAGCATAAAAAAATCTCTAAAAGCAGTACTACTGCATTTAATCAAACATAAAATACCACATGACAAAAACCTAAATAAATAATTCACTTAAAAGGTCTGTAAGTATTACATTTAAATTCCACTTACATATTAACAAGCAACTGAAGTCTCCTCCTGAGCTATAAAAAGAAAAATACAGTACTGTGCAAAAGTCTTAGAAACCCTATTTTTTTAGTACAAACTTTGCTATAGATTTTTATTTTATGACTCCTACATTATTGATTCAGTAAAAAAACATTTTAGATTTCCAAACATTAGTTTTCCAGCACAAAATTAAATGTTACAGAAAAATGTTTGTATGTCAGAAAAGAAAGCAGCATATTACATAAGAGACCACTTTTCAGACAAAAAAACATAATGAAGACTGCTGGGTTTTGCTGCAAAAATAAGAAGCAAGTATGACAGTCAAAGTCTCCAGAAGAACTGTGGCTGGTTCTGCAAGATGCTCAGTAAAACTTACAGCTAATTTCCTTATAAAACTACACAAACTGTACCTGAGACTACTATTTTTTTTTAAAGCGAAGGATCGTCACACCAAATATTGACTTTGTTTCATTTATTACTGTTTACTGCTCTTTATAGTATTTTTTTTAAATGTAGAAACATTTCATTTCATTATTTTTGAAGGCATCTTTGCTCTACAGCATTTCTTTGCATGTGCCTAAGACTTTTGCACAGTACAGTACATGTGCACCATAGTGCAGATTACTAATCAAAAGGTTGTCTAGATGGATTTTATGAGATCATATTTATAAGTAATCCAACTGTCCCAGCCATGAAAGAAGGAATACGTGTTTTCACAGGTATGGCATAAACCACACCTACCACTATTATGTGGACATAATATGCACAATAATTTGCACAATTATTACCATAATTAGATGATGTGCATATGATACTGACATCAGGGACAGATTACGTACTAAGAGGCTGAATCATGAATGAGAGGATGGAAGTGTAATTTTAAGGATAATATTGTGAAAATTTTATAGTTGCTAAGGCCCACTAATTGGTAATAGTCCTTATTGTTCCTAAAATGTATAGGGGCCTATTTGTGCCGCAGGATACTTAATGATCAGTTCATAAATTAATTACGAAACATGCAATCTGCTGGAATAATATTCAGTATAAAGCAACAGATCAACACACACCAAAAATCACTAATAATAATTGAACCAAAATTATAAAAATTAAGAAGATAATTTTAATTGGTGAAAAAAAATAAAGTAGTTTTTATTTTAAAAAATGTTTTTGTACAAAATACAACAAATTGTATTAATAAGACAAACAATGTGGTGAGGTAGATTGGTGATGTTTTAGAGGATGCTAAACTGGCAGCTATAAGCTTCCCTTACTTGTTAGTTACACTGGCCAAACTTCGGTTGCACAATACAAACTTCGGACACCAAACTTGACTTGGCTGATCTTATCCTGAATCATAACGGAATGATTTGTAAATAATTCTTTAATCTGTATTGTTTCTTTAAATCTGTATTGTTTTATCTCCTGTTTATATGCAGCATCAGGACAGGACTGTTGGAATTGGTGAAAACTGCTGTCACTCATGTCACAGGTTGCTACAGAATCTGTGTAAAGTTCTTCTCATTACACATAATGTCATCTGCTAGACTGTTATCACACAGAGTAAGCCAGTGTGGTAAGCCTTAAAAAAAAAACAAATTATGAAAATGTCAGACTTGTCTTCGCTCAGAGAAGTGAAGGATTCACATGAATGCCCAGACTGGTAGGAGTTTGTGAGATGTGAGCAGTCTGACAACACAGAAATGAAAACAAATAGATGGCAACATTGCCTTGCAGTTAAGCTAACTTAAGGTCAGAATTCTTCATCAATTTACCCAGCAATTTGTGCATTTCCAATTTGATTATTACATTAATTATTAACTTGTCAGTTGATTTGTTAGTTAATTATTGATCAGCACAAATGGGTTACACAAAATGGATGAATGAAGGGATGCAACAATACAGTATGCAAAACAGGAACTGTTAATGGTAAGTCTAGTATTTATGGGCAACACTCTAGACCAGGGGTTCTCAAAACTTTATGTAGCCAGGGACCCCTTTATCTTTAAAATAAATTCCACATACCCACTCCACACATAATCCAACTATTCAAATATTAGACTCCATATTTTCAAGAATATTTTGCCTATTTATTGGAGCCATAGAGCATTTTATTCCTGAACATTCCACTGATAGAACACCTTTTTATTAAAATTGTCAGTAGATTCAAGTTCACTTTAATTATATTATTATTATTTTATTATTATTTATTGAGGTTTGGATTAAACCAATCAGTTCAAGTGACCAGATAATGAGGCCAGTAACAATGGGAACTCAATAATAGATATAATAACTTTGTGGCGGCTTGTGATTTCCACCACTGTATCAAAATAAAAAAAATCCCCTGACCCTACTTTGAGAACCACTGCTCTAGACCATCTCAGCAACAGTTATCAGTCCTCAAGTTTGTGTGCCAACCTGCAGAAAGTCCAGTGGTGCTCTACAGTGTTCTCATTGGCCTGCTCGCTCATGTGATGCACACGTGCATTCCTGATGGTGAAACCATGCTTAGAGACGTACTCCACAAGGTGCACCCTAAGTGCCACCTCCTGCTGGTAGTCGCAAGGTCCAAAGGTGAAAGATAGCTGAAAATTGCGGGTGTCCATCATGTGTTTGTTCCAGCGTGTAATGTTGTTGGAGATGCCCTCCAAAAATGTAGACTTTGGTGGTGATGGTGACTTGGGTAATAATGACAGCTACCGGATTTGAGTACTTGGACAACTTCCGAATGCTGCAAAGTTCCACAACCTGGTCAAAGGTGTCCTGTGGATAGAGTGGTTTCGTGTCACTTAAACACTGGATTAGAGGCTCTATCTGATAGAAATCCGCTTCTTTGCGCAGAAGCTCTGTCTCTTTGAAGTCATATGGCAGAGTCAGTTCTGAAGTCCTCAGAAAATTCAGGATGTGACGGAACAGTGGGCCATCACGGTCTATGAAGAAGTTTCCCTGGGCATCCAGTGCTGTGGGAAAATCACCGCGAAATATGGCACCCAACATGGAGTCGGGGTAACGCTGAAGAGTAGACAAAGAGGTGGTGTATAAATGAATACCAACGTTTAGGGTTACTGGATCTGTCATCTACAAAAAAAAGTTACAGGTATCAGTAACTAAAATTATGCTGACAAAAGGACACAGTGGGTTTTACTGTACTATGTCTAGCAATAGTATGTCAACGTGACCGAAGTTATAATTGTGAAGGTCTTTCTCCACTCATCTGAGGCGCTTCATCAGATCTCCTGTTAGTAATTCATGCCCATAACATCATAAAACTCATTCATTCAGTAATTGTTTTATCCTGGTCAGAGTCCTGGTCAGGGACATGTATACCCAAAACACTAGGTGCAAAGTAGGAATCACTCCAGATGGGACACCAGTCCACTGCAGGGCACCATGTATATTCACACCTAGGGGCAATTTAGTGTAGCCCACCCATCTACCAGCATGTTTTTGGGAAGTAGGAGGGAACTGGAGAGCTCGGAGGAAGCACAGGGAGAACATGCAAAACTCCACACAGACAATAATCTGAGCTCAGGAACAAACTAAGGATCCTGGATCTGTGAGGGTGGCAATGTTACCTGCTACACTGTGCTGCCCTTCATAAACCATGTTTAAACAACACTAAAGTCTGAAGAATCTGTGTTGTTCCAGGCCAAGCCATTTAAAGACGATGATAGTTAACAGGTCTGATGAAGCTTCTCCTTGTCTTTCCATAGAAATACATATTTGTCTATGGATGTAATGTGACCATATTATTACCAAAAAAGACGGGTATTACAAAAATGACAAGGTGTGCCATACTTTTCTGCAATAACACCCAATTAAATATTGTACAGACATCATGTGTATCTATGTAAAAGTTGCTTTAAAAGTTTCAAGAGTAATTGACTTTACCTAATTCATTTACTCTCCAGCATTTCTACTTAGACTTCTATTGAGTTATTGTTATTTAGTTATTAGATATGACTATTAATTGTGTTGGATTTTGGCAAAGCAATACAATACATACATTCAAACATCTTCAGTAACCACTTTTTCTTGGATAGCCTGGATGGGATGCCAGTGTATTACAGGGCACCACTCACAAATACACTCATTCACATCCAGTGGCAATTTAGAGTAGCTAATCCACTTACCAGGATGTATTTGAGAGAAAAACAGAGTATCATAGAACATGTACAACAATAACTGGAGCTTGGGATTGGACTCTGAACTTGATCAGGGCACATGCTACACCACCACACTACAATACATTTCTATTTAGTTTAACAATTGAGATGCACAAAACTAGCCAGTATATTAGGGGCTCAGATGAAGCTTTTCTCCACATTTTTTGTTGCTGGTTTTTTGTTGTTGTTGTTGTTGTTGTTGTTTTTTTTTAATAAAATGCTATCATTAATATAATAAAAAGGTTCTTAAGATAATATTTTTGTTGTAGGAAAGGTTATGAAATATTATCATTACTATGATAAAATGCACTTACGATAATATTTTTGTTTTGTATCTGTTTCACCAATTGCTGGAGTGGAAAATGTCATACCATTGTATGTTTAGTTTATATAGAAAGTTTTGCCCATTTTCTTGTAGAATGCTTCCTACATGCAAATGGGAAGAAATAATTCTGTAGTTGATTCTAAGCTAGTGAAAATGGTGATTCATAGTACTATTTATGAAACAACAACACTGACAAAAATAGCTGTGCTGTGCTATTTTTGCTTTGCTTCGAGCAAACATCAAGTCCACCTACATATATAAGCTGCAAGCAATTGGTACACAGAGGAAGCAAAACAAGCTTATAATATAAAGTCCTGTTTGCCATAAAGGAAATAACAGATGTGATTATTAATTATTTGCAGTTTTTCAAACCAACCATTTATCCCAATCCTCCATTCTCCATTTGCAGCACTTCTCGGCTCCTTTCCAAATGAGCAGATAAACAGACTCACTATGGACTTGCCCTTTGATGTGAACATCTGTGACAAAAAATAGGAAACGGCGGTGGTGTTGAGGGACAGTATAATCCAAAACTGAGAAATGTAGAAATTTAGCAAGTGATCATGAAGTATGACAAGAAGTACAAGAAGATGGCAGTTACTAGCATTCCTTAAAATTAAAGTAAATGAAAATCTATGTGCCTATATTGATAACCATGCACCAATTCATGAGTTCCTGTTAGTGATAGTGCACTACTATGTCAGGCTCAGTAAAGTGGGTGTAGCCTCTGCTAGTCAGTCCCAGTGAAGGAGGTATGGTTTCCCACTCCTCAAAGCAAACACTTTTTTGATTACAACTGACCTAAAATTGCACAACACTGAACCATGTTGTATTGTATTATATTGCACCCCATTATAACGTGTTGACAGTTCTTAAGGCCTCGACACACAAAAGATATGTGTTAGTCACTGAACAGCTATGTTTAATTTGTCTATACCAGTGTTGTTGAATTATTGATTCTGGTTGTTCTGAAGGTGTTGATTAATTTTCTGTAACAGCAGCTCTGTCCATAGCTTTGCTGCAAGGCACAGTTTTATATTTGACCTGTCACAATTAATTGATTAATTGTTATATACATGATTGAGATTAATAGTTTAATTTTCATTGACTTTAAGCCATTTTTATAATATACAGTATGTGTAATAATGCATATATCTAGCCCTTTATCAACACTGAACATTAAATTTCGGTTTCATTTATTATCCATTGTTAACTGTAAATATGAATATCAGATGTTGACAATGAAAAGGTTCAGCTTTACTGACAGCTTCTCAGACAGACAGTATAAACAAGCCATCATGAAATCCTCGGCGTGTTTAGATTTGGAATAATTTGACTAAATTCAGTTGAGTTGTTGCACTCGCCACCAGGAGGAAGTAGGACGTAAATCACATCTCTGCAATTTTTCAATTTCCCAGATGAAATGACTGGCTTGAATTTGAAACACATGCTCATTCCCCATCTGCTGAGGCAATATGGTGATCTGGAGCACAAGGCTGATGGACATATGGCATTGGACTGGGATGATTTCTCTGACATCTCTGTATCTTTTAAGCAAGGGCTGCACACCTAAACAAATGTAGCATAAAACCAGATCATCCAGGTTTAAGCTTAGCCAGACTCATTGGCAGAACTGTGAAGAGCATTACTGACATAGATAATGTTATGTAAAATGGGTAGGAAGAAGGACATCACAGAATGGAAAAAAGTGTCATTTGGTATGGAAAAAGGACCCCCATCAAAGAAAGTCGCTAATTTTGCTGGCAAAAACATTTGGAATTATTTGGAAGTCAATAATAAGGCACCCACAATTAGGCATTAATTGACCATAATAAATCAACATAACTACCTGTACAAACCTGAACAAATCTTTGCCAGTTCAAACTGTGATTTTAATATGAGCAACATCAGGGTTGGACATCAATGTAAAATGAATTTTGTAGACATAGTTTCACTGCCTCTGAAAAGCACACGTAAATGCTAATCCAATGTAGGGTTGTGGTTTTCAATTAAGTGCATGGCTTTTGCTATTTTAACTAGAGCTCTTGAGTAAAATGTTAATCGTTATTCAGTATAGTGCCCCTAAAGAGCACAGCCAATTGTAAAGCTATATACTGCTCCTAAATATCACAGCCAATCTGATCGGGCCATTTAAAAAACCATCAGGAAGTTGCCTCTCAACATTTCTTCAATCATGGTCATTTAAAAACTAACTTCTCAGACCAATTCCTGGAGTGATGTTGAGGATCAGTATTATGTCCAGATAGAGGTGAACGCTACATAAAAATGCACTTCTGCTTCCAAATGCATCTGCCACCTAGCTCTGAGTTCAAGGAAATCGTAAGTTGTGATGCGCTGACCATCTTTTGCATAGAACAAGCCACAACACATGAAGCTGATTGTCAGTGATATGAGCTGATTTGAATATTATATACGATATGGCAATCAGAATTTAATCCAGCTAACAAGAGACACGTTTGACTACAAATGTAAATGAATGTGGTTAAAAAAGTTTAAAAGACAGTGGAATCCCCCTTAAACCTTCTACATGAAAAATGCCTTTAACATTTGGTAGTATTTGATCTACCTCAACATCATAAAAGGTAAACAACACTATATGACGTCCATGAGGGAGCGGTGATAACATCCCTTCTGTCACTCCCTAGGATTGCAGCTTCTTTTCCTGAACAACAGCATTATCACCTTTGTATATCCACATCATCCCAATCTCTCCTATTCATCCCAACACCCATCCTCACTCATCCCATCCCTCTTCACTCTCCCCAACCCCTTCTCTCATTCAGGCCAATCCATAACTGTCAACCCAAAGTCTCTTCACATCTCCCTCCTCCATTCATACCAAGCCTCTCTCATTCATTTCAACCCCTCTCTCACACATCCCATTCCTTTTCATTCATCCTAACTCTCTCCCTCATTCATGCGAATCCCCTCCTCCTGTTCATCCCAATCTCTCACATCTGATTGCTCCGCCAGCTGTCACATCCTGGACCACAAGCTACTGCAATCTTGCTCTATCAGATCTCAAATCCAAAGAAGTCAGGCATACTCCACTCCTATAGTCTACATCCTTGTACCACTACAGCAACCCTAAAGTCTGCAGGTTATTGATCTCATTCAGGCCCTACTCATACCATCCTGAAGCCCACCAGAAGTGCATTTTCATCAATTGACCAACCAGCATGATCAAGCTTCCTCTTTACCCACTGTGGCTGTGGGGGTGTGATGGAGGGCTGGCTGTGTTGTGGAGAATAAGCAGGTAACAAGTGATTGTCTATACCTGTGTATGGTTTACAGCAGCCTATTTATGTGCTTATTTTCCTTCACAGCAGGGTGCCAATGCCAAGGATGTCTGAGCTGGCCGTATCTGCTCTGACCTGAGCTGAAATTGAGCTGAACAGCAGGAGGCTGAGATTGATTTTGTTTAGTTTATTTGTGTGTGTGTGTGTGTGTGTGTGTGTGCTTAAGAGCTCTGAAAGGCATAAAGCTGAAAAATGACCATTAATAAAATGAACAGCTCCGCTGCCGTTTGCATCCCCTGCCTCCTGCATCCTCACTCCCCACTCCATCCACAAAGGTTCTCACGTCCACACTCAAAGGAACTGTTACAGAACTGTTAAAGCTCTACTGATCCCAGCCAAAAGTAGAATTTTCATGATGATCTTTTGTGCGCTTTGATGTGCTGTAATCCTTTTGGGAAATTTAGCCCAGATCAGTTGAATCAGGTGTTTTAGGAGCAGGGAAAACACTGAAATATGCAGGACAGATGGGTTCTCCAGGACCGGTGTTGTCTGAGCTAAAGTATACACTGTGTCAATACTGCGTTTGTACGTTTAGATAATCTGGCATTAAGTCTCGCTTTGCTGTTGGCCACCACAAATTAGCTCAGTCCCACAGATCGCACCAAAGTAAACACTGGAATGACAGGATACATTGACGTGTATGTGGAATCTGTCCTCACTTCAGCCTGTAGCGCGATGTGTTGGATTAGATCCACTACGTACTGGATG
This sequence comes from Pangasianodon gigas, assembly GCA_022758105.1. Taxonomy (NCBI): domain Eukaryota; kingdom Metazoa; phylum Chordata; class Actinopteri; order Siluriformes; family Pangasiidae; genus Pangasianodon; species Pangasianodon gigas. The sequence goes on from CM040473.1 coordinate 13,871,252, forward strand.
TTGTAACCCTAACCCTAACCCTAACCAACATACTGTCTCTGCCGTCGATCAATCCATCATTTTTCTGCCACTTTCCTGTCGAAATAAGTTTGCGTATGGGTGATCAAACGTTCACGAGGCTTCGAAAACTACTATTGTGCATGCGTGCTACAACATCCAGAACATAGTGGATCTAATCCAATACGTCTTTGCACTACAGGCTGTAGTGAGGACCTCTTGTGTACATGCGGCAGCCACCAGGAGATTATCTTAGTGAGAATTAACTCATTCATGTCAGTTTTGAGGAAGACAAAGTGGAAACAGTAGAAATCTCAGCTATCAGCCCATACTTAGAACTGTAGGATTCATCGCTAAAACTCTGTAAATGAATCAGTGAACAATATTTCACCTAACATCCATCTCCGCCCACAGACACGCCTCGTGCGCACCAGTAACGCATATTAATACGTTTTTGACGGATATTAAAAAGTCCCTGCGAACGTGACCTAACTGTACTGGAGCTATAAAGCCGTTCCAGTGCTGTTAGGTTAACACACTCGCTAGTGTGCAGGAAATGTACCAGATAGTGAACTAGTACACAGAACCAAAGTAAACACACCTAAAACCGGCACTCACAGGCGCAACCTGCACAACAGGAAGAGCATCGCGGTCACCCGCACGCGCGCATATGTGTTCACAAAACGAATCAGTGAGCATAATGATGATCACGTGACAAAACGATTTCACACACACAACATAACCAAACCGATCCAAACCGCTAACCTGTTTTATAGCGAAGCAGAGCCACAGGCCATTTAAAAGCTACGACTGAATCCCGAATGGCTCCCTACTC
>CM040473.1:13872183-13928190 GCA_022758105.1 Pangasianodon gigas
TATATATATATATATATATATATATATATATATATATATATATATATATATATATATACAGTACTGTGCAAAAGAAATGCTGTAGAGCAAAGATAACTTTGAAAATAAAGAAATTAAATGTTTCTACATTTAAAAAAAATACTATAAAGAGCAGTAAACAGTAATAAATGAAACAAAGTCAATATTTGGTATGACAACCCTTTGCTTTAAAAAAATATTAGTAGTTGCAGGTACAATGTGTACAGTTTTATAAGGAAATGAGCTGTAAGTTTTACTGAGCATCTTGCAGAAGCAGCCACAGTTCTTCTGGAGACTTTGACTGTCGCACTTGCTTCTTATTTTTGCAGCAAAACCCAGCAGCCTTCATTATGTTTTTTTGTCTGAAAATTGGTCTTTAGATAGATAGATAGATAGATAGATAGATAGATAGATAGACTTTATTGATATACTTTATTGATCCCATGAGGGAAATTCTTGTGTTACAGCAGCATGGTCAGTAGCAAGATACAACACGTACACACACAAAATATAAAATATAAAATATAAAACACAATAAGTTAAATTAAATGTAGTAGTGCAGATATGGAACATAGTTGTAGATTTAACCAGATTTACATCAGTAAATTTATCAGTTTAACATAATATGCTTCTTTCTTTACTGGCATACAAACATTTTTCTGTAACATTTAATTTTGTGCTGGAAAACTAATGTTTGGAAATCTAAAATGTTTTTGTACTGACTCGATAATGTAGATAAAAAATAAATCTATAACAAAGTTTTTTAAAAAAACTGAAAAAAATAGGGTGCCTAAGACCTTTTCACAGTACTGTATATACAAATGTATGTATATGTATGTATATGTATGTGTATATATATATATATATATATATATATATATATATATATATATATATATATATATATATATATATATATATATGTGTGTGTGTGTGTGTGTGTGTGTGTGTGTGTATATATATATACATACATACACACACACATACATACATATATCAACTTAAGCACTGTATAAAATATGACAGTTCATCCCATTCATGATCAGGATGCTGTGACACCACAGGATATCTGTGCTGTAATCAGAAGACACCTTGATGTATTCAAATTATGAAAATAATTCACAAAAAGGACTGCTGGCAACTAATATGGAAAAATCACACTGAAATATTTATCAGATGAGGTTTACAGATAAAGATACAGCAGTTTAAAAATTCAGCTTAGTTATTAAGATAATTCAACAATCACTGCATTAAGAACAAAGAAACCAAAGGGCGTTCCTTTCAGATCCTCCACCACTTGTCTGTGATGGTGATGCCTCACTCCCAGAACAACATGCCAGCGAGGAAGACCATCCCAACTACCACCGACCAAGTACTTTGTCTGTCTGAAGTAGACATCAGAAAACTCTGTCCATGTGGGACACTGCAGATTCTGACAACATACCTGGCTGGCTGCTCAGGGAAAGTGCTGATCAGCTTGCAGATGTCCTCACAGACATCTTCAACATTTCCCTGAGCCAAGTAGTTTTCCCTGTGTGCTTCAAGATGACTACCATCATCCCTGTCCCGAAGAAATTGTCTGTGTCCTGCCTGAATGACTACCGGCCCATTGCACTCACACTTAACATTATGGAGTGCTTCGAGCGGCTGGTCATGAAACACATAAAGAGCAGTCTTCCCATCACACTGGACCCATTTCAGTATGCCTACAGTCCCAGCTGCTCAACAGAGGATGCCATACCTGCTACCATTCACCTTTCACTGACCCATCAGGACAAAAATGATGTAAGGATGCTGTTCCTAGACTTCAGTTCAGCATTCAACACAATTATCCCACGGAAACTGATAACAAATCTTAACCTGCTGGGTTTGAACACCTCCCTCTGCAACTGGATTCTGGACTTCTTGACCGGGAGACCCCAGTCTTTCAGGAACGGCACCTCCAGCATCACCACACTGAACACCGGCGCTCCCCAGGGCTGTGTGCTCAGTCCACCGCTTTTTACCCTGCTGACACATGACTGTGCTGCAACATACAGTTCAAATCACTTCATCAAGTTTGCTGATGGCACTACAGTTGTGGACCTCATCAGCAACAATGATGAGTAACATACAGAGAGCAGGTGACCCAGCTCGCAGAATGGTGTAGAGACAATAATCTATCTCTTATGCTGATAAGACAAAAGAGATGATTGTTGACTTCAGGAGGACCCAAGTAGACCACTCACCACTGCACATCAGAGGAACTGTGGAGAGAGTCAAAAGCTCCAAGTTTCTTGGTATGCACATGACGGAGGACCTCTCCTGGACTCTCAACACCACCTGCCTAGCCAAGAAGGCCCAGCAGCACCTCCACTTCCTACAGAGGCGGAAGAAAGCCAAACTCCCCCCTCCCATCCTCACCACCTTCTACAGAGGGACGATAGAGAGCGTCCCTATGAGATGTTGATGGTGGGTAGAGAGACTCTGATGATCTTTTCAGCTGTTCTCACAATTCGCTGTAGGGATGACCAGCTGTCTCACCGTGTGGTACAGGAACTGCACAGCCTCCGACCACAAGACCCTACAGTGAATTGTGAGAAAAGCTGAAGATCATCAGAGTCTCTCTACCCACCATCGACACTTCATACAACAACCTCTGCATCCACAAAGCCACCAGTATTGCCGACCACCCCTCTCACCCCTCTCATGGACTCTTCACCCTCCTGCCATCTGGCAGAAGGTATAGGAACATCTATGCCACCACCAGCAGACTCTGCAACAGTTTCTTCCCTGAACCAGTCAGACTACTCAACACCCTGCTGCCTCCCAACATTCACCTGGGCTAGTCAAACACCTAACCCAGTATGACTCAGAAACATTGCACACCTGCACCTTACAAAGCTGCATCAGTCACTTTTATTATAGAACTTCTTTTTGCAGCCAATACTGCTGCTATGCTTATTGCTTCAACATTACAAAGTAGTTTACAGTTTATAGCCCATATTCTGTATATTTATTGTCCTGCACTCGTCTCACACTGTTGTTTTGTGCACAATTTATGTAGTCTTGCGTATTGTTCTGTGTTGTACCATGGTCCAAGAAACATTTCTTTCTGATGTATACTAGCTATATAGAGGAATGACAAAAACCACTTGACCTGATTACAACCATGCCCCCAAAAATGACATGATTGCATTTCAGTGTGGGATGAATGAAACATACTGATGAAAGCACCTATTGCAAAATGTTAGTATAAGATATTACTGCTCTACAAAAACCTGTAAAATGTATTAGGCAGTCAAGTTCATAGTTTGTAGTGAATTAATATGCACATAGTGTTTGATTTCAGACATTATACAGTGACCTTTAAAATAAAACAAAAACACAGATACTACGTTATTTCTCTTTTTTATTAATGTTATGTTTGTGTTGTTAAACACACACATTACATTTTAAGCAATTGCCATTTTTGCTTGTAGATGAAATCACATTGCAATTCATAACTGTGTGAAGAGAACTGCAGCTGTGTGGGAATGAGAGTATGCATTTTATTCCTGTATCAGTATCTTACCCACTACATGTAGACCCACCATATCTGTAATGTGACCTCTGACACTTGTAGCCCACAAATTTTCACTGATGTCAACTACATAAAATAGTACGTTCAGCCTAAAGAAGTGTTTGCTCTTTACAAACCTTTGTAAGATTTTCGTTTTACTGGCTTTGTGAGCCATGTACTTTACATTTTACCAAACTTAATGCTGCAGTATGTACTCAGAAGTGAGACATCTCATTGGCAACAATTATTTGCAAGAGATACACGTTTTAATTGATTAACTATTTATTTTGGGTAGATATTCAAAGGTCAGTCTTTACCAATAGTTTTCTCCTGGGATTTGACCAAGGTTTTTTTTTTTTTCTTTTTCTTCCCCCCCAAGTCAAACAACCACAACAAAAAAAATCCCGTCATTTCTGTTTAATGAAAGGGAATTCTGCATAATGTCTTCACAAGACTACACTTCTAGCAATAAAGGACACTTCTTGCCAAAGAGGATATAAATAAGTGATGCCGAGATGATTAAGTGCTGTCTGTTATTAAATTTCATCTTAATATTAGAACATTTAGAAAATACACAAAGGCTGGATTCACCCTTCGGTAATAAATATCCCTTTTAGGACAAAAGACATCTTGCAGATACAAGACATCCACTGATTAATTAGTTGAGACCCATCATGTAACAGAAAGACCATTATACACATTTGAGATTCTTAACTACTTAGTACATCCTTTCTGGCTTATGTGGTAGCTGGGGGAATCAAAATGGTTTTTAGGGCCAGGAAAGAGTGAAACATCCTGAAAGTGCGTAAACTGTTTTTCTGCCTATGACACATTTAGAGTCTTTTTCACTGCAAAGATGATGTCTTTGATTTGTGGTAAGCTGTTATCCTCCAAAATCTTTGCATATGGCATGGGGATGTCCACTCCAGTAACTCGGACGGCAGGAGCATCCAGGTAGTTGAACGCAGGACCTACAGTTAAGTAGAGGACAACTTATCAGAATACATGAGTGGAGTTGAGCAGGTGGACATTTCACTCTGTTCTAAATAGAGCTCTTCCATTGTAAAATAAACTCATTTACAATAAAAATGATAAAACGGAGCAAATAACCTTTAGCATGCAAACTAAAAACCTGCAATTAACAGCAAATTCATTAAAATATTTAGTGAAATCCATGTGTTATAGCTGGACAATGAATGCATGCTGGCTTGGACGGCACAGAACTGCAACACATAACTGGAATATAATTGGTGCAATATGGAACAGCCAAATTAAAATGTAACAAATTTAAATAATAATAAAAAAAAATCCAAATAGTTACCTTCCATGATTCTGGCACAAATTTCAGCACCAACTCCAAACTGGGGCCAGCCTCCCTCAACTGTTACCAGGTGGTTGGTTTTCATCACGCTGGTTTCGATGGTTTCTACATCAAGGGGTCTGATGGTGCGCAGGTTTATAACCTGTAAATCAGTATCAAATCAAAATTAAGACAATGCTTATCATCAACAAGAAAATACAAACTATTCTCCCTGCTACTTCTGTGTTTCCTGATCAGGAGATTTTTTTTTTCCTTAAGCATCTTGTATCTGGATTGTATACTGAAAAGATTTTAACCACATGCATTTACACATGTGGAAGATCCAAATCTGACTGTTTTATTTTGCATAACACGCAAATCGGCTTTTAAACACTGAGAACTAATTGGAAGGGGGGGAGGGGGGGAATGGGGGCTGTAATTCCTAAATAAATAAATGACCTACACTTTGTTGAAACTCCAATATACTGTGCTAGACAGCAAAGTAACAATAACTTTGTCAATGTCCAAATATTTATGGACCTGATTGTACATGTTCTCACTTACAATGAAAAAATACTACAGAACAGACACAGTGAGATTTTCAGGGCCAGATAGAGCCACTCGATTTAAAAAAAAAAATAAATAAATAAAAAATTTGCGGTTGGTTGGAAGTTTGCAACGTGGCAGCGTGACTTCAGGCACTTTATGGCCACATTTGCTAACAAAAGTATCAGACTCTCTACCATAAGATAGTCTGATTTACTAGCCTAATATGTTTTTTTAAACTACCGTTTCTGTAAGAAGTTTGCTTTTTATTCTGAACAGTGGTATCTATCCAAATTGCTAATGTTTTGTGTGCACTAGCTATGCTCATATGGCATTACTCTATGGTGGATGAGGTCATGAACCAGCTAGCTTATACTGTAATCTATTGGGAGAGGTTTTAGTTGGCAAATGTGGCTTGGAGACTGACGCATTTTCACTTGTATAATATCTAGCTAAAACTTGCATCTTACCTCACACTCAATCCCCTCTTTGGCCAGGACAGCAGCAGCATCAAGACAATAACCAACCATTCGGGAATGTGAGACGAGAGTGATGTGACTTCCTGATCGAAACCACAAAATGATTCATTCGTCACGACTCAAAAATTTGAACATACCCAAATGATACATAGTCATCACCAGAATTATTTGCACCTTTGATAAAGGTGGGTAAAAATTACAAATTGTAATCTCACACTGAAAACATGAGAAATCTAATCTTTAATTGAAGTTCAATGGAACCTTTAAAAATGGCAAAATCAATACAGACATCTCTGTAGCTGTATGAGTAAAGTCCTATACCATATGCACAGCTCTTTTCATTACTAGGGTACAATTATTTAGCCTGCTTTTAGATAAGCGGCAAAACCTGTTTGTATTGGCAACGCCACTGTTCCCCTACAAAGACAGCTGTGCTGCTTCATCTTGCACGTTAGCATGACAGCATGCTTCAAGAAACTCATGTACAGTGTAAGTGGAACAGAGACAGGAACAAAAACAAAAAAAAACAAAAAAAAGGGGGAAGGGGAAGGGGGGTGAGCTGTGTCTGAAACATTTTGTGCTGTACATCGCACCTACCTGATCTCTCAACTTTTGCCTTTCCGATGGGGATGGTGAAGTCTTTGGCTTGTGCTTCCTCAGACATCTCAAAGGCCACGCCGTACATCAGCTCATTTTCCAGCACCACCACTGTGTGACAAGACAGGACAAAATTGGAATATATTTACTGTCTATGGGCATACTTTTAGATTTTTAGAGAAAACACTTTGAGCAAAATAGACTTTCATTATTTGTTATCTACATAAGTGTCGTAGCCCCAGTGCAAAACTAAAGAAGCAGATGTGTCGGCTGATCGAATGCATGTGAATCAAGTGTAAAATTGTGTGCATTGTTCACCTTAAGTTGAACTGGTAGTCTCTAGGGCTATGTTATGACCAATTTTATTCACAGACTAATAGAAACCCTTCTAAAAGAATAGAGATAAAGGTACTGCTACCTTTTGGGAAAGTCAGACAAGAAAATAAGGTTAAAAAACACCTTCACAGGGTTCAACAGTGAGTGTTTTGCTCACACTGGCTTCTTAGCAAGCACATCATGTAACATTTCAACACAAAATGCTGACCAGACAACAAAGTTAACAAAGATGTGCTGCCATGAAGTTTTGCCAAGGACACCAATAAAAGAGGCTTCATAAACTCAGTGAGATTCTGGCCAGACAGTAGATTTAACATTATTCTAAAGCATTGGATCTGGGATCTTTGTAATGTTACAGATTTATGGTCTTGATTAAAAAAAAAAATTGGGAAATTGGAACTGGGAAAAAATGTATGAGTAACTGCTACTAACCTTCAACAAAACAACAGCAAGGGAATTAGAAAATCTCAAAACATTTATTAATCAGTTTAACCAAGTAACAAGAAAGCTAAAAAATAAGTCACCAGCTTGACATGCTCATCCTGTGTGTTAGCAGCTGGTCAGACCAGTTTGGATTGAGTATTTTAGAGCAGTGATTATCAAATTTGTACATGTTCCATTTTTCTGTAATACTTATGTAAAAGGCCCATCTTACCTGGATTATCATCACGAATGGCTGATTTAAGGAGCCCTTTGGCATCCTCTGCATTCCAAGGACTTACGACCTTTAACCCAGGACAGTGGCCATACCAGGCAGCGAAGCACTGCGAGTGCTGAGCTGCTACTCCTGCAGATGCACCGTTGGGCCCTCGGAACACAATGGGCACAGGCTGCAGCCCGGCTGACATGTAGTATGTCTTAGCTGCCGAGTTGATGACCTGGTCGATGGCTTGCATGGAGAAATTGAAGGTCATGAACTCGCAGATGGGCCTCAGGCCAGCCTGAATACATAGACAAAATTAGACATTAGTTATTCATTATTTAAAAACGGTTCTCGGCAGAAGAGAGTTGATATGGACCTGATGGATCACACATGGGGTATATCCTTCCATAATCTTGATATTCCCAAAATTGATAACAGCATTTTACTCAAACTGATGGCAGGCGATTACAAAATGTCTAGAACTTTATTACCATCAAGCAAAAAATGCAAACTCACCATGGCAGCACCAACAGCAATGCCAGCAAAGCCCATCTAAAAAAAACAAACTTTTTTTTTTTTTTTGTATTTTAAATGTTATATGGATTGTAACTGCTCAGTTCTGTTTGACATAGCAGACTGATTAGCTAGCATAAATTTCAAATATCAATGAACAACTCTAGCAAGTCCTGCAGGGTCCCAGCTGTGTGCATACTGCTATCTCAAATGTCTTTATTCATGCATCAGTAACAACCAAACCACCAATAAACTTTCTCTACTTTCAAAAAAAAAAATCTACAAATAAAAACACAACACACCCCACCCTCAATTAACTCTAGTGTTTGCAAAATCATGCTGGGAAATGACTAAGTGACTCAGACAAATTCTGCTCACCTCTGAAATGGGTGTGTCAATGATGCGTTTATCCCCATACTTCTTCCAAAGACCTCTGCTGACCTGTATGAAATATTGACAATGTATAATACCAATATTAGCCATTTCATGAAATTTGTTAAGTACAAAGGACTATTTCTGCTTAATGCCCAAAAAGTCTCAACACTACACTCACTGACCTTGTAGGCACCATCATACTGTGCAACTTCTTCACCAAGCAGGAACACACGCTCGTCCCTCTCCAGCTCCTCATCCATAGCCTGGTTAAGAGCATCTCTCACCGTCACCTGCAATAAGTAAAGTGTATGAATATTGGTGTTTTGAGTTGTTAATTTCAGCCAGATTTCAGTGTCCATGCTGCTTTAAAGTGCACTATATGGCCAAAAGTATTTAGAGACCTGAGCTGCACAGCTATAAGATTCTTGGACATCCTATTCCATAACCTTAGGCATTAATATGGAGTCTCCACCCCCCTTCTACAAGATTTCAGAGGGTATCCGTGTGAAGTTGTGGAATTTGTGCTTAGTCCCACAAATTCTTTTGAATGATGTTAGACGAGAAGGCCTGGCTCAGAACCGACATTCCAATTTATCCCAAAGGTGTTCAGTGGGGTTGAGGTTAGGGCTCTGTGCAGGCCACTGTTCCTCCACAGCAAATTTTTAAACCATGTCTGTTGGGTCCTCGCTTCATGCATAGGAGCAGAGTCATGCTGGAACAAGAAAGAGCCTTCCTCAAACTATTCCCACAAAGTTGGAAGCATACAGTTTTCTTTGTATGCTGTAGCATCGACATTACCCTTCACTGGAAATAAAGGGCCCAAACTCTGAAAAACAGCCCTAGACCATTGTACCTCCTCCACCAAACTTTACTGTTGGCAATATGCATTCCAGTAGGTAGTGTTCTCCTGGCATCCACCAAACTCAGATTCGGCTGTCAGACTGCAAGATAGTGAAGAATGGTTCATCACTGCAGAGAACACATTCCCACTGTTTCAGAGTCCAGTGGTGGTATGATTTACACCACTCCAGCCAAGGCTTGGCACTGCACCTAGTGAGATTAAGCTTGGGTTTCCATGGCCGAGCAGCTGCACATATTTCATGAAGCTACCAACACAGTTCTTGGGCTGATGTTTCTTCCAGAGGCAGTTTGGTGCCCTGTAGTGACTGATGCAGAGGGTAAGCAATTTCTTTTTTTTACATGTTGCATGCTTCATCACTTGGCGATCCCGCTATGTGATGTGTGGTCTATCGCTTTGTGGCTGAGCTGTTGCTGATCCTCAACTTTTCCATTTAACAGTAGTAGCACTGGTTGACCAGGGCAGAGCTAGCAGGACAGACATTCCACAAACTGACTTGTGGCAAGAGTGGCAAAGTGCCATCCTAAACCAATTATTTTCCTCCATCTGTACCAGACACATAATTTCAGTTCCTGGCTCAAGACCAAAAGGATTTCAATTTGACATACAGTATAGTACACTATGTACAGAATAAGTAAGGGATAAAACAGGGCATGCTGCTATAGAAAAATAATCTATGATGGGATGTGATGCAGCCAGACATGAAGCTTGAGGTGAAAGTTATTTTCCTGTAACTGCAAGTCCTAAAATGTTTTATTCCTCTTATACTCCAGTGATTTGCCAAGTGCAATTTTTAATTTATTAGTGAAAAACTCATTGTGCTTTTAACCATGTATAGTTATATTTAATGTAATAACAGGAACTAACTTGTTTTCCTGACATCACTTGCATTATTAGCAGCCTCTCTTTTTTTCTCTCAAAGAGAAAGAGATTAAATGCAGCTTGTTGTGTTACTGAGAAATGGCAAAGCCCTCTATTCTCTGTTACAGAAAATTTCACTATCAGTGATTTTTTTTCCTTTAAAAAAAAAATTACAGACACTTTAAAATCTGTTTTTAATCCATTATTAGGCAGAGTGCCCACAATCTATACAAGTCCCTGTAAATAACTTCTAAAGAAACAATGCATAACCACCCCGAAGTGGATTTTCCTATAACAGCATGGCCTGAAGTGTGTTATTGCCCTTACCCCAAAGCAATTTGCAAACTTAATATTTAAATAAATTTTATATATATAATTTAATATATTTATAAATAATTGCACAACATGTTAGGGATGGGCGATAGACAAAATCATATCACGATATAGATAACTTCATATGTCATAATGGTTTATCTAAAATTGATAAAACGATCTACACAAAATAATGCATTCATGACTGGTTTGCAGCATATGTTACAAACTATTTTTTGGTTGGTGTGCGATTTGTTAGTGTTGTGAGGAGATTCACTGTCAGTCCTCCATGCTTGTTTTTGTTTTTGCTAAAGCACACCACTAGTACGTCCTAGCACTGACCTTAGGGATATAAATCGGCTGCTGAAAAGCAACATTTTGCAACATTGGCGATATTGATGGATATTTTCCTATAGAAAATTTTTCTTTTGTCCTACAATCTGTATCAACATACCACTCAGCCCTAAAACACACTGTGCTTTAACTGTTTATGTACATTTAATGTTGAGGAATGTCTGCAAAACAAGTTAGTATCTGTTACTGCTTACATTATAGCAGCTATAAGCAGTTGTTCCTATCTATTTTTTCTTTATTCAAGTTAATGAGACAAAAGAACCCACAGTTTGTCATGTTACAGAGAAACTGCAAAGTCCTCCATACTGAACACTCTTGTGTTGGGAACCTTAGTTACTGCTACAGTGTGCTGACACCAGACTCCTTATGTTAAACATCTCCTCAAGGAAAGCTTGACAATATCAATGATTAGATGTCTGTTATATAACGTTTTGTAGAATCCATTTATTATTAGGCTTAGATTATGTGGAGTCTCCGGCATACAAGCCCCTGTGAATTAGTAGCTACTATAAAAGCAATAAAATATTACAATGATTGTATTAGTATAAACCTGTGATTTGAAAAAGTACCAGCACTAGTGTCCGAGCTGCTGTTATAGAAAATTAGTCCGCACCTTCAGAATCGAGAATTCAGCAGCACTTTGGTATAAAAGCTATTAACACCATACACTGATCAGCCATAACATTAAAACCACCTGCCTAATATTGTGTAAATCCCCCTTGTGCCGCCAAAATAGCTCTGACCTGTCGAAGCATGGACTCCACAAGATCTCCGAAGCTGTGCTGTTTTATCTGGCACCAAGATGTTAACAGTAGATCCTTTAAGTCACGAGGTGGGACCTCCATGGATCAGACATGTTTGTCCAGCACATTCCACAAATGCTCAACTGACTTGAGAGCTGGGGAATTTGGAGGCCAAGTCAACACCTTGAACTCTTTGTCATGTTCCTCAAACCATTGCTGAAAAATTTTTGCAGTGTGGCAGGGCACATTATCCTGCTGAAAGAGGTCACTTCCATTAGGGAATACCGTTGCCATGAAGGAGTGTACTTGGCCTGCAACAATGTTTAGGCAGGTGGTACTTGTCAAAGTAACATCTACATGAATGCCAGGACCCAAGCTTTCCCGGCAGAACATTGCCCAGAGCATCACACTGCCTCTGCCAGGTTGCCTTCTTCCCATAGTGCATCCTGGTGCTACATTTCTTCCCCAGGTAAGTGATCCACATGCACCCAGCCATCCACATGATGTAAAAGAAAAGGTGACTCATCAGACCAGGCCACATTCTTCCATTGCTCCATGGCCCAGTTCTGATGCTCACGTTCCTGTTGTAAATGCTTTCGGCAGTGGACAGAGGTCAGCATGGGCACTCTGACTGGTCTACAGCAATGCAGCCCCATACACAGCAAGCTGCGAGTCACTGTGTTCTAACACCTTTCCATCACAGCCAACATTAACTTTTTCAGCAATTTGTGCTACAGTAGAGTGAGATTGCACCGGATGGGCTAGCCTTTGCTCCCTACGCGCATCAACGAGCCTTGGGCGCCCATGAGCCTGTCGTCGGTTCACCGTTTGTTTATTGGACCACTTTTGGACCTGCCATTTTGGAGATGCTCTGACCCAGTCATCTAGCCATCACAATTTGGCCATTGTCAAAGTCGCTCAGTTCCTTATGCTTGCCCATTTTTCCTACTTCCAACACATCAACTTCAAGAACTTATTCACTTGCTGCCTAATATATCCCACCCCTTGGCAGGTGCCACTGTAACGAGATAATCAAATGTTATTCACTTCACCTGTCAGCAGTTTTAATGTTATGGCTGATTGGTGTATATCACCGTTTCTCAAACTTGTGCTGAGGAAGTGTCAGACGGTCCATATTTTCTGACTCCTCCCAGCTCTTAACACACCTCTACCAGGTACTCTGCATTTCTGGTTGCTTTACTTGGGTGTGTTTGGAAACAGACTGTATACAGAGTGGGGTTCCACTGGGAAAACGTCCATGCCAGCTATTTATCTACACTCGACATGTAATAGGCACTGACTGGAGCTGTTTAACAGCTATCTATATTATACGGAAACATTTAACATGGAAATTAATAATAGTTATTGGAGAACCATGCTCTCAAAGTTGCAAATTAACCGTTCAACATTTCAGCTAAAGTCACCAAGGTAGTGACTGGGGATAGCCGAGTTAGCTAGCTAAACCCGAAACTAAGGTTAAATAACGTCGTAAATATGTATAATACGAGGCATTAATAAATTTAATATAAACTGTCTGTACCGTCCAGTGTGATTTCCTTCTGTCAGCTCTCTGTGTTTCTAACGCTAAACAGTAATGAAGGTGAGAGCATCAATGCTAACCTGCACAGCAGCAGACGGCGTCTTATGAAATTCCCTCCGGAGGACAGCTGAAACAGCATTCTGTAACAACAAAACATTAGTTTACAAAGAAATTCCTACTAACATTAAAACAGGCTTCAATTAAAACAAACAAACCACCAAACAACAACAAAAAACCACAGAACTCTGTAACTAACCTTCCCCGAGCGAAGAAAGCACATCAACGACGCCATCTTTCATTTCAGACTGTCTCACTGTCCTCTATTTAAAGGCGGGTCTGTTAACTTCTATTATCCAAAGAAAAAGTGGGTTGTTCAATAAGAACCAATCAGACGTTTGAAGGAGTAGCAGGTGATATCGTAATATCCAGTGAGAAGGTTGTTTGCTTAATAAGACCCAATCAGAGTGAAATTTGGAAGATGTCGAAACTAAACCGGAAGCTGTGCTACACATTAGTATGCCAAGGGCACTGAGCTTCCACTAATTAATTATCACGTGCACGTTAATTTTTGCATCTTTTTGCTTTAAGTCTACTTCTTGAACTAGTTTGTGTTTTATGCTGTAAAAATGTATAAATATAACAACTAAGTAAACATCTTATTTTGTAGGAATTGGCTTTAATTATAATGATAAATATACCGTCACTGACACTTGTACACTGACAAACTTATTGTTGGAGTTGAAATTAATGAATGAATGAATTTATTTATTAACTAAAGGAGTTAATTAATTAATTAACTAAAGTTAATTAATTCACTAAAGGACAAAGTGCAGTGTGACTTTAAGGGTATTTACATCCAAATCAGGTAAACAGTGTATGATTTACAGCACTTTATATATGTGTTCCCCCCCCTTTAAAGGGACCAAAATATAATTGAACAAAAATAATCATAAATTAAATTGTCCTTTTTAAGACTTTGCAGTCAGTGACTGCCTGAAGTCTGGAATCCATAGACATCACTAGATGCTGGGTTTCTTCCATTCCAGTCTGCCAGTCCTTTATTGCAGCTGTCTTCAGTTCCTGCTTGTTCTTGGGGGTTTTTGCCTTCAGTTTTGCCTTCAGCAAGTGAAATGCATGCCCAACTGGATTCAGGTCAGGTGATTGACTTGGCCATTGCAGACCTTATCACTTCTTTGGCTTAAAAAAGTCTTGGGTTGCTTTAAAGTATGATTCGGGGTCATTGCCCATCTGCACTGTAAAGCACCATGGAGAGAACTCTGATGCATTTGGCTGAACTGGAACAGATAATATGGCCCTATACACTTCAGAATTCATCCTGCTGCTTTTGTCAGCAGTCACATCATCAATAAATACAAGGGAACCAGTTCCACTGGCAGCCACACATGCCCACACCATAAGGTGAGGTTGTATGCTTCGAATCATGAGCAGTTCGTTCCCTTCTCCATACTCTTCTCTATCCCATTATTCTGGTACAAGTTGACTTTTGTCTCATCTGTCCATAGGATGTTGTTCCAAAACTGTACAGGCTTTTTCAGATTTTTTTTTTTTTTTTTTGGCAAACCCTAATCTGGTTTTCCTGTTTTTGAGGCTTACTTATGTTTCACATCTTGTGGTAAACCCTGTGTATTTACTCTAGTGAAGGCTTTTCTTGATTGTTGACTTTGACACACTCACCAGTGCATTCTTTCTTTTTAAGAATGTAAATAGTTGATTTGGCTACACCTAATGTTTTTGCTGTCTCTCTGATGGGTTTGCATACAACATCTCATTAACGTTCATAGTTATGGATTCGTGGAAAACTTGTATGTGCAGTTTCTGCTTGAGTTAAAGTACAAAAGTACTTGAAAATGTACTACTACTAATAATAATGATAATGGCATCATCATAACAAATAGCAGCAATAGCTCATAGTACTTTTGTTACTTCACTACATTTAAAACCAAGTGTGGAATCAAACATACATGAGATCAGGTTTTGTCTGGTTTCTTCTCTGTGTCATGTTTTTTGTGAAATTGTTGCTTGGGGTAAGATGGGGTGGGGGTAAGTTCAGCCAAATTGAAAACAACAAGCTTAAACCTAATTTGACACCTGTAGTTCATGAAGATCTCTAAGAGTCTTTTTTTGTTTTTCACGTATTAAAATCATTTTGTATAATAACCTTGTCACCCAAGTACTGGCTTTGTGACCCAATGACTGTTTTCACAGAATTTGGGTGTATTTCTAGTCACATAGTTGAATACTTGATGTATAAGGGGAATCAAGATTTTATTTACAGTGCTAAAAAAGGTCAGCAGAGAGTACCTGAACACTTTGACAACTGTTCAATTACAATGATTTCTTTTGTAGGTTTATAGCATGAAATGCATTAGTTATGCCCAAGCATGTACATGTGCGCGCACACACACACACACACACACACACACACACACACACACACACACACACACACACACACACACACACACAGCATTTATCAGTAAATTACAAAAGACCATGATTTGGGCAGGCTTTGTCCAGGGTACAATATAACTTTGCAGAAAGCATTTTTTCATAGCCTTTGCTTGGCGCAGTTGGCACCTTCATACCCATTTTAAAACCCCTTTTTTGTTTATTTGTTGGATTGCTAGTTTTAGAGATTGCCATTGTGATCACTAATCAATCAACTACCATAATGCAAACCAGGCAGTGCTTTGCATGTTTGCATGTAACTCATTAGGGGATGAGCACCCCTAAACATCTGATCCTAGATCCACCCCTGCTGTCATGTATGAGGCAAACCACATCCAATACAGTCACATGTGCTTTGATAAACTATATATTAGAGGAAAAGATGTTCTGACATACAACTGGAAAACATTGAAGAACACTTTGTTGTTTTTACTTCAAAGTTTACAATTAAAAGCACATCATCACAGATAAAACATTGTCAACGCAACTTTTATAATGGGGGGAAACAAAAGCATCTGTGTTTTAAAAACAGGATGCACACCTTCAGTGCGTGCAGCAGTGGTTGTGGTAAATGTGCAGTGTTCATTACTCTTATTATCAAATATAATCAAACTGTCTCGCTATTCATACCATCTTTCAACATAATTAAATCTAATGTAAACTTTATACCTCTTTTCAAAGACCACCAATAAACAGTGGTAAAGTGCTGCAGAGAAAGTGATGTTGCTCCTCGGTATGGTTTATGTACACGCTAAACACACATTACCTTTGGGTTTCACTGAAAACCTCTCCATGTTTTATAGTCTGCAGTGCAACATGTATGGGTGTGTATACAGATGGGCTGAGTGTTACAGAGAGTGGAAGAGGACTTTGCTACAATTGTGCAGTCCAGCCGGGGCCATAATATCCAATGTGCCAAGGTCACGATAATCACCTGATCATGGTTTATCAGAACATTACTACATGTTTACTTGTACACGTCTCAGTTTGCATCGTTTTCTTAAGGAACATTTGGGCAAAAAATAGAATTAACACAATTTTGCTCATCCTAATTGTAGTTGGTCAGCCGGTCTGACATTTGATTCATTCCTTACTTTTGCACTGAAGTTACAAGGATAATGCAACTAACAGGTAATAGAAGTCAATCGCACCACAAATACTTATCATAGTTCATTTCTATATAGTCCTGTATAGTTATATAGTATAACTATATAAGTTCTATATAGTATCCAGCCTGAAACACACTGAGGTGTCTCCACCTCCTGGACTTTTGGCTTGACTCTGCCCTGGTAGGAGAAGCTGGATCAGGTACGACTTTTTGTTCTGCAGGAAGGGGAACTTGTGCTTCAGCCCACTCCCGATGGAATTCTGACCACTCCCGCTTGCTCCCGCAGAAAGTTTGAAAATTTGAGCAATCCTACCCACATCTGCAGTTATATTTGTTTGCAAGTGCTAGTGAAATTTTCTAATAAACTTTGATTGTTCTTTTTCCCAAAATATGAACAAAATCTGTAATTTAAACCACCATAACCGTGAGCAGGATAAACCAGTTACTGAAGATGAATGAATGAATGAATGAATGCTGTAATCAGTGTTAATCAATGTGTCCACCCACTCCAGTGACTTTTTATTGGGTCTGGGGGGTTCCCATTCCTGATGCACACCTTTACTTCCAATCATATTTTTAAATAAACAGTGGCGCTACTAAGTAGCAGTTTCAACTTCAAACTTTTGCTGGGCTCTAGGGGAGGGCATGATATCAAATTGCACTAAGGAATACAAAATGTTTTGTTTAAAGATTACAGTAAATCATACTGTGTCCCAAATCACATTGGCAAGTCTTAAGAACTATGTGTACTTTGTGGCAGATGTTTATGGAAAACATTTTGGGTTAGACAGATTTCCACTACTTGTTAGCTATATTTGTTATGCACTGGAGCTACAAGGTGAAATAATCCTATAACAATAAACTCATCCTTTTTGGATTGGTTACAAATCCTTTACCTGACCAATAAAGCTGGACGTTTGTCCACTCTACATATTATGAGGGTTCACCCTAACTGAGTGCACTGGTTCAGCATTAGCAATCTGATCAAATGGAATATCCACTATTTTTGTACAGGCTTGATTGTAAAACTGCGTAACAATTCACACTGCTGTTAGGAGAATGAGATACAGCTCCTAAGTCTGGCATTGGGAATTATAGCAATCGTCTTGTATAGGCACAATGGTTAAAATGTGGCACAAACCCCAACATGCTTCTTTTTTTTTTTTTTTTTTTTCCCCCCCCCCCCCCCTTTTTTTTAAAAAAAAAAAGAACCTCTCTCTAAGTGCGTTTACATCATGTCAGGCTACAATAATTATGAGTTTTGACTTCTAAAAAGACAAATTAAAGGAAAAACATTGTGTTGTGGAGGCATTTTGCTGGCACGGTTTGGGTCCACTCGTCCACTTATTGGGAAGGGTCTCAACAAATCAATACAAAGTTATCCTTTTTTTTTTTTTTTTTAAATATTTTTATCCCATTTTCTCCCAGGTTCATCATTTGCCAATTCCCACCCATTAGCTAGTTCTCAACTATCACACAACAGCGACCACCTGGGGAGGGTGAAGTCAAACACGTGCTTCCTCCAAGACGTGATGCCAGCTACTGCATCTTGATGAACTACCGCTGATGCTGTATCACAGTGCATTTGGGGAAAGTGCTTTCTACCCTCTTCTGCAGATGCGCATGATTGGCTAGATGAGCTCATAGATGCTCATGATTGGCTAGTGTCGCTCTGATTGATGGGGGGGATAGAGTATGCCATCCCTCCCACCCAGAGAGCATGGCCAATTTTGCTCCCTTGGTTCCCAGCCACAGATGGCTGTGGCATCATCAGGATTTAAACTCACTATGTTTTTCTGAATGCTTTTCTGTTGCGCCACTCGTGAACCTAATATAAAGTTATTCTGACTGAGCACATTTACCTTATGGTGAAACATTTTTATCCTGATGGTAGTGCTCTCTTCCAAAGGCACAAAGGCTCACTGAATTATCTACTTAAGAGTAGAGTCTTGTTTAGCATTTTTGTTTGCAGAACATAGCTTCCATTTTTAAAACCAACCACTGAAAGACGTTAAAAATTGGTTTAGTCAACATGCTAGCTATTGTAGATGTCAAAATAGCGATTTTGGCCACTTTTGCACTGCCGAGTTCTGAATCATCTCATAATTACTGCAGTTCCCGACGTGATTTGAACGTACTATATTATTATGCAACGGATTAAAAAGACAAAACCTACACAACGTTTTAAGTAAAACCCAAAAGTGAAAGTCAAAGCATTAAAAAGGTCTTTCTGTTTGAAACATAACCCAAATTCTTGTAAGCTGCTTGAAAACACCACATGATGAATGTGCTGCAGCTGAAGGCTGATTTTATGGGGGTCAGGAACATTGCTGTAGGGTGTGTGTGATTATTTACCACAAATATGCAAGTCCAATTCATAAACCTGACAGCTGAAATGCAGTTTCCAAGGTCATATCCTGTATAGCAGCACAGATACCCCACACTTTAGCCTCACCATCGCTGATCTGCAGCTGATTTGGGAGTGAAATATTAAAAATAGTTTCCCCCAGCAGTCCAGTTTTAAAACATCTCTGCACTCCTGAAGATCAGATCCTGGAAGCCTCGGATAAGAGGGCCAAGGACAAATTGCACACGATAAGAACTAAGGACCATAAAAAGTGTTGCTCAGATGTGCGGATTGCTGCGATCATTGGTCTCTGCTTTTTTCAGTCGCTCTTTGCTGAAGGTCTGAATGGAGCTCAGGAGGGCGCTTCGGCCCTTGCCATTAACGGAAGGAGGATGGAGGGACGGAGGGTTAGACTCAATCCCTAAAGAAGGTTGAGGAGGTGGTGGAGGTGGTGGAAGGGTCACTGGCTGAACACCTGCGATGAACAAATAACAAATGTTAGTGAGACCAGGGATGCACAAATAACCCACATAACCCTGCGTTCACATCAGAAGGCAACAAGTTGTTCATTTTGGCCCAAGTTTGCCTCTTGTAGGTGTCATGACCACTACAGTAGTTGCATGTGGGCATGATTGATCCAGCTAGCGTTCAAATAAGGAATTATAGTACCCAAAATATTTAGGCTGCTGTAAAATGTATAACTGCCACCACTACTTTAATTTAAAATATATTATAGGACGGTTAGTTTTGTTGATTTAACCTCCTAAACTACCAAGACCCATCAGTTGATCCAGACTTACATTGCTCTTTGTCCTAACTACAGACATTTCCTTACCTTTCCTATAAGTTTCATTGTAGTTACTGAAGAACACAAAGTAATAAAGGCGTAATAAGCTGTAAAGCTAAAGTGCATATGATCTTTTGTTAAAAATGAAAAAGAAAAAACGAATTATTGTGTGGGATCAAACAATATTTTATAATTTGATGCTCCTGAGCTGCTTTAAGTTCCCCTGACAGTCCTGTAAATCACAGTTAGTGTTGTATCAGGGGTGTTGGCAGTAATTTTGCACACATACCTCATGCACCAGCTCAAATACATCAAACGTAATCACACTCCAACATTAGGCACAAAAGAAGTTAAATTCCACTGTGACAGGCAGCCAATTGGGAGCAAGAGAGTGAGAGACCATAATATAATAATGTAATAAGCCATGAGTTTGAACATCCTGCTTTATTTGTGCTTTCTATTGCCAAAATCTGCTGAAAGTGAGGCCAATAGGAACCAGACACAAGTTAAAAGAGTTTAAACTGGAGGAAATATGGAAACAACCCATGGCAAATCAAGGCAATCATTTGGATTTGTTCTTTCATGACTCTGCAAATTTTGAAAATCACTGAGAGGTGTACGGCAAGAGAACGGAGGCTGCATCAGCATGGCTTTCTGAGCATAGCTTGCTGGGAAGCAGACATTTAGCACAGCAGCCCGTCATACAATGAAAAGTGGTAGTAATTAAACAACATCCTGTATTTTTCTTCACACAGAGTGGCTTTGTTGGTGGCTCAAAAGACTTTATGCAATAAGATTGACACATTATTCATTATATAAAACAGCATCAACTAGTTTATCACGTAGGTTATACAGTGTAGCTAGCTTGCTTGTTTAGTTGTTAATTGCTATGGACGTACAGTGGGTTCAGAAAGTATATAGACCCCTTTAGTTTTTTGCAATTTATTGCATTATAGATTTAATTTAAAATGGATCTCATTTAGCTAAGTATTCAGACCCTTGGCTAAGGCACTCCAAATTGAGGTCAGGTGCATCCTGTCTGCTTTGATTATCTTAAGATGTAGAACTTGACTGGAGTCCACCTGTGGCAAATTCAATTGATTGGACATGATTTAGAGAGACACACACACCTGTGTGTAAATGGTCCCACAATTCACGGTGCATGTCAGACCAAAGCTAATGGGCTCACTAGCTAATAGCATAGCCACTATGCTAATGCAGAGAAAAGCCAGGTAGCCACTGCTAGGGAGTCAAATATTTTTATTATACAGTTATACAGATGTGTAACTTTGCTAACTGTTCTCAACTCTTTACTATAATGAAAGGTCAGATTACTTAAACATTGTACTTTTTATATGCATGGATTTTTTTATACACAATGAGAAAAGCAAAAGGACAAGAGGGGGTATTAACATCTTTTGCTATAACTGCCAACCATTTTCAAGAAGTTCAACATCATTTTTTTTGGGGATACGGTTGAACACCTTTAGCTTTTGCCTGCCTATTTCTGCTGCTAGCAATCAAGACTGATTGATCATGGTAGTGACCCCCATTTTTAGAATGCATGCTGAGCTCAGACAAAATGCAACAAAACGCAACAAGGATACAAAATTACAAAAATGCACAGCCTGAGAAAAGCAATACTGCACTACTGAATACTACAAAACATGACAAATAACATATTGAATGCTAGTTTTATGCTTGTACCCACATTCAGTCTGGTTGTCTGAAATATCTTAAAAATATCAATCTGTCCATTTTCCAGAATCACAGTGAAGACTGCTTTGCCGCTCACTAGTGTGAACGCAGGGTACATTTGTTGCAACAAATAAAATTAGCTTACGGGTTAAACACAGCTGCATGCCACATCTAAAGCTAAGCAGATTGATGCACTTACCATGTGGGCTAACATTCATGCAGCAGCAATGAAACATTCATAACGATATGCCCACTGCCATGGGACTTTTCTTTTGCGGGAAGTGAGCAAAGCACTACTGAGTGCCAAATGTGGGTACAAAGTACCCGGCATGCAACCTGTAATAGTGCTCTCTGTCCAGATTTACAAACTTGATCCATCAAACTTATGACTAAAATATTGAAAGCTGTTAGATATTAGATATTAGCTGATGCCCCGATTAATATTTCTTTTATTCTACATCGAACCACACCAGCAAAATACGTAAAATATTTAAAAATGCCCAAAGCCACCACAATTAATGATGTTTCCTCACAAAAAAAAAAAAAATCCACCACACTGAAAAATGCTGTATAGTCAGATCTTACTAATACCAAAATATTTTAAATATCCCACCATCTGTTCTAAAGAGTATTTAAAAAGTCAAGGACAGCTGAGCAGGCCATTGCAGATTGTGATGTCTTAAAGTTGCATTAACCCTTCTCAGTAGGTCTGATTTGTAATCACAGAATAACATTTCACTGAGTAAAATAAACACCACCTCAGGTGATGGATAGCAACATTTACTATAAGTATCACGTATGCCATATGCCATTATTTTCTTCCTTATTTGCTACTGAGGAAGGACACACTGCAACTTTATAACAGAAATAATTTAGTATTGGATTACTTTACCCCAAATATGTTCAATATGGTGCATGCTCTACTTTGAAGACAGCACAGGAGGGAAAAAAGAGGCAGATACATGTTACTCTTCATTTTCATACAAGAAGTATTAAAATACACAACGTATTTGATGTGTATGGTGTGTTTAAAAAGAGTCTAGATTAGTTTTACTAAGACTGGGTTTGAGAATGAGAAGGAGAAGTTCCGAATGAATATAATTTCAGTAAACCTGAAGAGCTCTATTTTGGAAGAAACCTACTCTTTTTCTAATTGCCATATTTTCCGGACTACAAAAGGTTTTTTTTGCCCTCTAGTGGCTGCTGCAACTTATACAAGTTAGCTGCTTGTAGATATTTTTAGTATGCCAATTTGTTAGGGTTTTTACGGTAAGCAGGGCTCCAGCAAATACTCCAGCAAATAAGTTAGTTTGCAGCTCAAGGTGCAAAAGAAAGATTTACTGTAACACTAATATAAATAAACATTATGTCATATAGATTCCCTCTGTTGCAATGTAGAGATTCCCTCTATCAAGTTTTCAGCTCAGGAAACAAAACAGCTCTGAACTATGGCACTAAACACCAAACTGGGTTAACTAACCCGGGATCTCTGAAGTGACTCTTTACAGGTGTCTCTGGAGAGACTTACTGTCCGGAAAATATAGTACCTAATGTGTGGCTTTCAGATTATTTCACCTACTAACAACCAGTGAGTATGAAGAGTGTATGTTCAGAAATATAAGAATTTATAAAACTGTGACTACCTGGTGCAGGTGGAGGAGTGGGAGAAGAAGGACAAGTAGGTGGGGAACTTGCTCCTGAACCTGGAAAACAGACACACACAGGTAAAAAATTTCAACACTTGATCTGCCTGACACTTCCATTCAGAAACCATGTTTTTACAAATGCTAAGCTCTACAAGCTGTTTGTAACAGATTTGCAACCAATTTGGTTGGTAGATCATATGATCATATGATATCAGATTTGGTTGATTCAGCGTATTCCCTATTCGGATGGGCTTAGTTTTACAAGAGGAAGTGGGGATAATAATGCAATTATTACCAGTATATCCCTGGGAATTGCTGTCTGAATCATGTTTCTGTGTCTGGAAAGGTTATGCCATCTTTTATCTACTATAGAAATAAACCCTACTTGTAGAAATAACCCCAGGTAATAGATATCATGTCCAAATTGACACATTGTTCTTTGAGCTTTGTCGGAAGTATGGAGACACTCCAAGAAGCATGAAATGACTTGTCAAAGATGCAATGATTTTTGGGGCTTTAGGTAGGTTATTGAGTTCCCAGCACAGGTATAGCCTACATACAGGTAATGTGCAGTAATATACTAATGCTCAAGCACAACCTGTACTTCCACAAGCATTACAACAAGCAGTTGTAATAAAGGTCCTCCATTTTTCTTTAAAGATAAGAGGTGCTACATAGTACACATGGAAACACATGCTTCCTCCACAACCTGTGAAGCTAGCCACTGCATCTTTTCAAACTGCTGTACACACCACATCACAGTGCAGCTGAACACACTCAGAGAAAAGAGCTAACGGCCCTCTTCCATATACATGAGCTTACAGATGGCTGTGACTGGTCAGCTTCATATCATCTCTTCCACCCAGAGAGCAGAGTCAGCTGTGCTCACTGGGAATTGAGCTTGCAATCTCAAGACGATTCTCTATTAATTTATAGAGCCATCTCTTATCCTGTGTGAATCATTCATAATTTCTACAGATCCTCAAGCAATATACTGTATGCAGGAGAAAGCAGGAGAAACACCAGAAATTCAAATTAACGTCTACATATAACAAAAATAAAGGATGAATAGCTGAGGTGAAAATATACAAACATTTATATATCTATATATTTATCTCTCTCTCTCCATATATATATATATATATATATATATATATATATATATATATATATATATATATATATATATATATATATATATATATATATATATGTGTGTGTGTGTGTGTGTGTGTGTGTGTGTGTATATGTATGTACATATGTATATAATACACACACATATATACACACCATTTGAAACACTGGTGAAGGCATTAAATAAAAAAAATCCATAAAAAAAGCCATAATTATTAAATGAAGCAATTAACTAAATAAAAGACTCACCAGAGTTTTTAATTGACTTACCAGAGTTGTTGTTGTATTTGACAGAAAAGTCCTCCTCATTTTCATAAGCAGAATGTCTGGATTTCTGAGGGCAGCAAAAAGCAATTTATTTGCAGTGTATATAAATTTCCATTCATCATCCATATTTTTTAACTGAACGCTTTCTGTTAGCTGTTTGAATGTGTGCATACCTTTCTGGCAAGGATCTTCCTCTTCCTTTTCTCCTCCTCAGAGCCGTGGTGGGACTGTGCCCGGGTCAGCCTCCTGTGCTGCTGAACCTGCACAGAGAAAACCACCAGCGCCAGTGCTCTGGTTAGCACTAATAAGACCCAGCAAATCAATTATATGCAATTATGTGTTCTGCACATCATGCAAAATTAAAAGTTCATAATACACTAACCGCTCTCTGTTCCTCTTGGAGACGCTTTTCCAAACACTCTTTGGACAATTTCAAGGCCTCTTTCAATTTGGAAGTGATCTATATTTTAGGGATGAAAAACATTATATGATTATAATGTACAATTATAATAAATTTGTTTTCAAATTATAACTTAGACAGTCAATGTGGCTTCGATAAATCTGGGGAAATATGATTTAGCTTTTATGTAGAACCAGCAGGGTGTTCCAATCTTGAGGTTCTGAAAGAATTAACTTCTAAGCACCATGTCTTAGTATGTCTTATTTTGGCTGTAATGTTACTGTACTTAAATGGAAATCATATGATAAGGGTTATCCCAACTTTACCTTTAAACTCTAGAATGAAATCAGCAACTTCATTGTGAGCAGACTTCCAGCATCAATATTTCTATTTTAGCTGTGTTTTGGAGAACATTTGGATTTCTGTCAACCAAGCTAGACATTTCTATCTAACCAAGTTTTTATGTCTTTTCTCCCATTATGCTTAGCTCTGTACTCCTGAAACTGACTGATTCATATTATAGTAATATGTAGTAATGTCTGCAGTGCTAGTGTACAGCTAACTGCCTCTTCACTTGCCTCGCATAAAACTGGAGTTATGCTGCAGCCTTAATCAGAATCACCTGATTCTCACACTGAGACACTGGATTAGGGTTTCTGATCAAATAACTGTGTTTAAACAACTATAACCTGGTTAATGTAAGGCACTGTTATCAACAAAGACCATGAATAAGACATAAGAGTACACCACTACACACCATGGCAAACTGATACAATTATAATATATTGCAAATCCTTAATATGCTCACATACATTTACTTGGACATTATTTAGATAGAAATTATTTGTATGGTGAATCATTCTAATGTCAGTGTCTCTGCTGTACTGAAAATACAGGCAAATTCTGAATAGCATCATATTCAGGTTGTCAGTAATTGTATACCTACAAAGTGCATCTATATATATAAGGTTTACCTGACACAACGAGAGTAGCTACAAGGCAGGTAAACCTATTAAATGTGTGTATATGTAAGGAATAAAACACAACAGGGAGTGCTGTTATAGGAAAATAATCAATGACAGGGAGTGTGTCCCGAAGTGTTTTATTCCTCTAATACCACAGTGATCTGCCAATGATTTCAATTCTTCATTTATTAATAAAGACGTTGTACTTTTTAACCAATTATAGTCACAATTAACGTTCTCGGGACAAGTTAGTTCCTGTTATCACTTGTGTTACAGCAACTATAAACAGTTGTTCTCTCACCAGCCTCTTTTTTTTCTCTCTTGAAGTTAATAAGACAAAAAAATTTCAGCTTGTCATGTTACCAAAAAACGTGCAAAGTTCTCTGTCCTAAAGACTATCCTATGCCAAAAAACGTACACATTGTTACAAAGTGCTGACACTGGAGACTCCTTCAGATTAGAGAATTGAACAGCGATGTGGTCTAAGTAACATTCAAATATATACTCTTTACAGTGTGCATGTTAAAAAGTACAATTACCTTAAACTGAGCTTTCTCTGTGTTGAAAAGGAGCACATCACTGAATAGTCTGTGAGGGCAGAAAAGCACACATTTGTCATTTTTTTTCAATGACAATTACACAACAGTGGCAGAACAATGGATTGCTACTCACGGTGTCTGTAAGAGTTGAGGAACTGTGGGCATCCCTGTTTTACATGCCTCAGTGGACAGGATGGACTGCAGGACCGAGACTGAGTCACAGCACACAGACAGGTCATCACCACACTTACAGTACACGTGTTTAGTTATTGACTTAAACTAAAAAAAATTATTTACAAAAAATATGTGAGTGAACAGATTTTTTCCTAACTGACCGACTGAAGTGTAGGGCACAGAAGGATACTGATCCACAGGAACAGCATCGGGAGGCCTGCCATACGTCATTTCATACAACAAGTGACCAAACGAGTAGACGTCAATGCTCTCTGTGGTCTGCATAATAAACACATAAATATAATATACATATTTATAATAGAAATATAATATATTTCTATAATATAGAAAAAGGGGGTTGTAAAATACTTCAAATCTCTACATATATTACTGAAGTACAGTAATAAATGTGTTTTTCCACTGGATAGTGCTGATGTAAGTGTTATCTCGTGACTTTATCTTCGTAAACTTTATCTCGTGACTACAGAATAAAACAACAGACAGCTGTGCCACTTGGGAAGCCAACAAGCAAATCTTTTATGAAGTGGTCAGCCTTTTCACCCAGATGAGAAGAGCTAATAGCCAGAAATTCGGTCCCAAATATGGTGACCGCATCTGAAAATCATGTGACTGATTGACTGTATTTGTTAAAAAAGTATTCGCACTGTTTAAGGCAATCATATAAATAACTTGACAACTAAGTGACCCTGCCGCTAAGTGCTGACATCACCGGTTCCTTGTTTCCAAACCATAATATTTTGATGACAGAACAGAACTGGTTCTTCTTATCGTGGAAAAGAAATTAATGATTTCAGACAAGGCACTTGCTCGAGTATTACAGTAGTGGGAAAGCTCTATGTAGTTACTTACTGTAAATATTATGTGTTAGAGGCTAACTTCTCATCACTATAATTCCATAACCATTTATCATAACATTTTACAATACTGAAGAAAATACTATATTGCCATAAAATTATTGCCCAGCCAGTATGACAGTTTTTTTTTTAAATAGAAAGTTTATACCTAATGCTCCTTCAAATTTGTCTAAAATAAGGAGGCCTATAAAACAGCTGTCCTTTTCCTCCTTTCTAAATTGGCCAGAGTTTATTCTAAGAGCACACATCCTGTCAAAGAAAGCTTCCTACTTAAGCAGCCTAGCCCCAAATGAAAAACAGGAGTAGTGATATGAAATGAAGTGTCCATTATAGCAATATTTTACATGCTAAACCTCACAATACACTGTATAAAGATCATCAGGACATACGAACGTGAGTGTGTATTATATTTTAATAAAGTAACATTACCCAAAACATTGAGAAATACACTAAAATACAAAATTTTCTTTTGGTCATCAATGTTATCTTTGTGTAACTGCAATCAAGTTCTTACGTTAATTTTCCTGAACTGGGTCACATAAGGCCGGTAGTAAGAGGGAAGTCCCAGGACGGAGTTTTCTATGTCCAGCAGTTTGCATGTGTTGTCCTCAATTAGAACATTTGAGGCGTGGAGATGCCCATATGGAAAACCCTTATCATGGAGGAATTTCAGGGCCTAAATCAAGATAAAGAAGGGAGATAATCAAACATAAGGGAAAAATATACCAACAAAGAGTTACATTTAACTACAGGAATGACAGAAATTAACTGTGTAGACAGCATTATTCTCACTCAGTCCATTACAAATGACCATTCATTGTTATTAGTTTTATGTCCCATTATCTCAAAATCATGATATAATTTACCTGTGATCTAACAAAAATTGTTTTATTAAGATACTGAAGTAAATGATTTTCCATACTTTTCCATACTTACAACTACTGTTTTTTTTTTTTTTTTAATCTTATCAGGATCTAACTTGCTGTGTTTTGGAAAAAAGATGGTGTCAAAATATACCCACAACACATTTGGTTGGACACTACAAACAACATTTTTTTTCCCGTTCGGCCTGTGGTATACTCTCAAGCAGTCTTTGGACTACTACCAGTTTCATCTTTTTAAAAGGGTTCCACTTTCTGAAAGGAAACCATACGTTGTAGGACTTTCCTGTACAAAATGTAAGGGTTTCCCCAGAGGGACAAACCAAATAAGCCTTTAGGTTTAACACCACAGCTGGTATAGCTTCAAATACAACTTGATAGGTAGAAATTCTCCCTGCATCATCCAGGTGTCAGGACAAGTAGGCTTAACAAAACCAATGGCTGAGGATGGGAGAATGACACAAAATCACATCTAATGCATCTTTGCCAGTTATTTAGAAGATTTCACTGCACAACTAATAAGCAGGAAAGGTGGGTTAACAGCTATTAAGCTTTTTTTGTTCTGCTAATTTTGCTCAGTGTGGCTGTCTTATTTGCCAGAATGAAATGAACTGGAAAGATTTTTAATTTGCCAAAGATAATGGTGGCAACTGTTTGCTGAAACTAGCTAGCTTGGTATTAAGTAAGCTAGCTAGCATTACAATTAAGAAGTATGAAGGAACTGGTTAATAAATCGTTATTTGGACCAAATGAGCTCCAACAGGACTCAGTGAATTCACTGGCACAACCAATCTGCGGAATGAGAGACAAGTGAATCTTGGACATGCCCAAAAGATTTGCTGAGACTGACCCACATGCATGATAAGACTGTTTATACTTTAAATAAATAGGTAAGTAGTAGTAGTAGACTGTAAATAAACAGTAAAGTTACCCTTGATTAAATCATGAGTCAAAAATGTAATCAAGCCAAACCTCCAAAATCTGCCGCCCGTATGTCCTGATCTGCTGGAGCTCCAGACCCTGGATCTTTTTGGGGTTGCAATACTTCTTCAGGAATGCTTCTTTTGGCTTTACCTGAAATATCAGCACACAAGACATTAAAGTATTAATTAAAGCTTAAAAACAAAGCTTAACTTGGTAGACATAGTTGTAACGAAACCATCTGAAGATTGTAAACAATTTGGTAGCAATAAAGAAATGTAATATACATTATAATGACACATACCTTGCAAATATGATCCCTAAGTGTGCCTTTTTCATTAAAAATTCTGATTACTACTGCTGAGGACTCGATAGTAGAAGCATAGGTGACTGGACAGATATATGGGTGCTAAAAGTCAAACAGACAGCAAAAGCACAAGTTACACATAGCAGAGGTTCAACATTTTTATGTTCTTCATTATTACATAAAAGAGGGTGAATCATATGGCTGTGTATTATATCTCTCTTTCTGAGAGGAATCATTCTCAATATTGAATCATAAACAGCCAATGATTCAATTTGATACATCACAGGCACAGAGGCCATGCCTCCTGCACTGAAACTGACAAGAGGCTACACCTCCTTCATTGAGATTAGCAAAGGCTACACCTCTTTCACTGAGACTGACAGACACCACACCTTCCTCACTGAGACTGACAGAGGCCACATCCCTTCCCTGAGACGGCAGATACAGGTACAGAGGCCACACCTTCCTCACTGAGACTGACAGAGGCCATGCCTCCTTCAGTGCTACTAACAGCCATAGCCAGAGGCCACATCTCCTTCACTGAGAATGACAGATACAAAGACCATGCCTCTTTCACTGAGTCTGACAGGTGAAGAGGCTACATTGAGACTGACAGACACTGAGGCCACACCTCCTTTACTGAGACTTCCAGGTACAGAGGTCACACCTCCTTCACTGAGACTGACAAAGAGGACTGTTACAAACCTGACCATTATGATTTGAAAGGACAGGATGTAGGCCTGCACTGAAAGAGAAGTTTCCTATAATCCTTTTCTTTGTCAGCAGAACAAAGGCATTTTACATCCGTCTGATCAAACACAGTCATGAGGTTTTCCACTCCCTCATTCTTTCACATGATCAGATGGACTGAAAGACTGTATAGAGGAAGGACTGAATTGTCATAATAATAAGTACTCATCCAGAAAATTCTTTAGGAGTCAGAAAAATACAGGCGAGCTGTAACTATTGTGTTTGTAAAGCTGGGATTTTTAATAAATCAGCTTAGTTTCAGAGAATTAAAACATTCAGTAGTGCAAAATGGTGAATGGTCTAAATTATGCTACAGATGGCATCACAAAACATTAAAGTCTCAGGAAATGTACTAATTAAAGAATAAAACATAACTGGGTGATGTGATGCACAGAGCAGGGCCATTACCACCCCGAAATAAATTATTTTCTAGTAACAGGACACCCTGCAGTGTTATATTCCTCTTATACCACAGCAATTTGTCAACTATGCCAACTACTTTTTTGTTTATTAATGAATGACATGTCATACATTTTATCAAATTATAGTTACATTTAATGTTGTGGAACATGGGCGAGTCAAGTTAGTTCCTGTTATCACTTACACTATAGCAGCTATAAACAGTTGTTCCCTCACCAGGCTCAATTTTATTCAAAACAGTTTGTCATGTAACTAAAAAAGTGAAAAATGCAAATTACTCTGTCCTGAAGCCTCTCCCATGGTGACACTGGAGACTCCTTTGTAAGTCTTAGATTATGTGGAGCATCTGCTATACTGCTATAAGACTCTGTGAATGAGTTATTACTATAGAACGATAATGTATTAGAACATGCACATTAAAAATAAACCTGTGATATGAATTACTCCGAGCACTGTATTCACAGTCAGAGCTGCTGTTATAGAAAATTAATGAATACCTTATAACCAATAAGATTTGAGAATTCAACAACACTCTGGTATAATGGTTGCCTATATGATCCAAAATGTACTCAATCAGCTTCATCCAGCACATTTTGAATTAAAAACAACAACAACAACAACAACAACAACAACAACAACAAAAGATATACAATTCACTGCATAAACGCCAGCTGAATTCATTGATCAGACCAATCTGAGAGTTTTCAAGGCATGGCCTAATATTCTAGTAAGTATTCATGATTAACATCCCTCCCATCCTGATACAGCGTTCAAGCAGAACTAAACACATTAGCACAATAACAGAGAAGTACGATCAGTCAACCCTCACTAGGTTTTATTCTCTAGGTTGCCCAGACTCGGAGAGATCACACATATGTGGATAGTTTTGATAAAAGCCATGTGGGAGGGACAAGTGACATCAGCCTTGTGATGGGTGAAGGTGAAACGCATTACCCAAATACTAGCTCTGCCCATTTTAGTTCAAAAGTTCATAAATACTTTGGGAATAATGACTTGCAGGACTATGCTGTACGAGAATAGTTTCATACATCAAAGTTCTAGAACGAGTTGTGGTGATTTTTGCGTCAGCATTCCCATCCCAAAGGAACTTACAACACTGCTATTATGAAGAGTCAGGCTTTTCTGAGTCACAAACCAGAGAATTGTGTTTGTCCACATGCTTACACAATTTTGTGCATTCTGGAAATCCACTGCACAAGAGACCCAACAGGAAGTGACACAATTGGCTTCATCTGCAGCCAGTTGAAAATATCAATCTCTAACGGTTAAGTGGCCGAACACAACTGTGGGAACCCCCAGATTCATTCATAGAAATTACCCAAAGTTTCAGTTCAGTATTAGTTGGAAACTTTAACACACATGATCCAAACTGAAGACTTACAGCCAGGGATGGGAGCAGCTTCATCATGGACTGCAGATCTTTGTCTGATAAGAACTTATCAGGACCGAAATCGACCTGAAATAAGAGACAATACATCAGAAAAATAAAGTGTAATCGGATTTTTGCTGATTTTTATTTTTTATTACTTCATGTAAAAATATCTATGAGGAAGCTGCATATGAGCCAAGTATTTAGTCAGTGCAGACAAATAAATGGTGATTTGTACAAATATTCTTAGTGGATCTGAGCAAAATCAAAGTTGCACAACGAGCAGAATTAAGCAATAATGGAGCACAGTACAGGATTACACTGAGTTGATGGAAAGTGTGTTTGTGCATGCATTTGAATGTTTGGGGTAAAAACAGAACTCACCCAGCTTAAGACTTGTCGCTCCTTGGGCTGCTCTTTGTTTTTAACTAAGAAGTACCGCTTTCGTAATCTCCAACCTGTCAAAAAGTGCATCATTTTATTACTTTTAATGGTTACTCACTGTGGTCAATAATGAGAAAGCACAACAGAAAAATTATGTACAACCATATTATTAACCAGTACATCCAACAATTATGAAAATATTTTCACTCCCCTTGAATAGCATGCGAGACACAACCACCACACAAACCATAGCCCAAGCTCAGGATCAAACCAGGGACTCAGGCGCTGTTAGGTGGTGAACTATCCGCTGCGCCACCATGACATCCAACCCAATATCCATCATTCTGCCTTTTCTCCTTGTTTGACCTGTTGAGCATGATTGGCTCTGACACTGTATGAATAACTCTTCACTGTCACATGTTTAATACTAACTCCGATTTTTCAATGAGATTTTAAGCTCCCAGTTTTCTAAAAGTTTGCAGCAAGACCAATTCAATTACAGTTTTCACAATCTGACCTTTTGCGCAATCAAAATAATTCCCAGCAAGATTTAATCATTAAAAAAAAAAACAATTCAGAAAGGTTAAGGTGACTGTAATATTGGCTCGTTATAGTCAGACTGTAAGGTTTTGTAGGACTGCCAAGCAGGCTGGCCTAGAAGAGCCATTTTCAACATCCATAAACTGGGTGACAGTGTACACTTGAAACATGGTTCAAGAGAACTGAGAGGCCAGATTGTTGAAAATGGAAATGTACGTCCAAAAAACAGAGATTAATCAGAATCTGGGAATATGGAGAGAAAAAAACTAAGGCGTCTCTGATGCTTCTCAAGTTCCACTCTTTTGCTGTAATACAGTGAACCAATTCTCGAATGTCAGACTGATGGACTACAGTCCAGCAAAGGTAGGCTTGCCTAGTCTTCTTTTAAATAAATTAAATAATGGTTGAAATAAGCCAGTTCCAACTCAAGTCTCTAAACCTCATACTTATAATCACTTCAGTGGCTTTTTATCATTTGCTCCAGGTCTCAAGTTAAATTCATCAGACAGGCTCAAGCTTTTGCTTGAACTTTTGCTTTTGCTTAGTTTGGGATATCAACTCAAACAGCACAATGTCTTGTGGAAAGCTGGGTCATTGTGGACAAAAACAAAACTTCCTTCCAAGATGATATGGGGTCAATAATACAATGAATAGAGGAGGATTTAAAGCATTTAAAGCAGCCAATGATTCAGTATTATTCATTAAAAGAGGTAAACAAGTCAAACTCAACACCAGCGGCACTGAGTCTAGTCAAGTGCTTCTTGTTACTAATTTGTGTGACAGAAATATCCTTAAAATATACTTTAAACATGAAGGAAGCTATTGAAGAAAAGCAGACATTTCAGACATTTGACCTTGCTGTGACCTTGACCCTGTTTGGATCAATTCCAAAATCTAATCAGTTCATCTGCTGGTTACAGTGATAATTCCTTGAAAATCCTACATGCATTCAACCCTCATTCTTAACATATTGCTCTTACGAAAATCCTGAACATACACATAGATGCACATGGATGGATGCAAGGACGGACACACGAACAGACCAATGGCAAAAATTGTAGCTAGCCAATAATGGGCTTTAAATTCCTGAAGATGAACATGTAAGAAACATCTCTGTATGACAAACAGAAAGAAAGCTATTGAAGAAAAGGGAACGGCCATTTCAAACATTTGACCTTGCTGTGACCTTGATCTTATTTGGATCAATTCCAAAATCTAATCAGTTCATCTGCTGGTTACAGTGATAATTCCTTATAAATCCTACAAACATTCAACCACTCTTTCTTGAGATATCACGGCTGGACAAACGGATGGACAGACAGACAACCTGAAAACATAATGCCTCTGCCACTCAGTGGCGTGGGCATAAAAAGCGTCAGCTTTGAGGAGCAGGATGCCTCATCTCCTTTACCAGGAATGACAAAGTACATATACAGAAAGTGCATGTAGGGCACACCACGTGTGCTTTGTATGCATACAGCCATGTTTGTTGCCTAAATAGAATTAAATATTGTACTGTGGTGTGCATATTGATTGTGTGGATCCTTCCAAATAAGAACTGCAGCTGTACTCGTTTATTTTGGCACTGCACATGCGTTTGGCTCCAACCATAAACCCTTGCTAGCATCTGTGAGGAGCATCAAAAGCAAGCTTAGCGAGTCACCATTTAGGAACTTTCACTTTGATTGGATTAAGTGTTAGCACACACAAAAATGTGTTCATACTTGGCAAAAAACAAAGAAAGAAAGAAAGAAACAAACAAACAAAAGGGTTACCAGACTGATGAGCTGAAAAAGCCTTCTGGTTAAATACATTCACATTCTGCACTGAGTTTGACTGTCTGACTGTCTGCTTGGAAAAAGAGGATCCTTCCTTTTCTTCAAACAAGCAAGCAAAGCAAGTATGAACTTAAAACTACAGTGCATAGAAAAAAAATGGGACAATGGTTATGGGACAAGAATAACACTCTATAACATGATGTTTTTGAATGGCTGTGAGTCGTCCTGACAGTCCTGTAATAGTAATTCAGGGCCGTGTCAGAGTTGTTGGGACAGAATTGGTAGTCGATTTGTAAACATACATCAGACACTAGCTTGGATCCATCAAGCATAATCATGCCCAAACTTTAGATATGAAAAAAGTCCAATTTCCCAGTGACAGACAAGAGCCAGCAGCTAATCAGGTGAGAGAAAACATGTATATTTATTGTTGCATTGTAGCTAGTATGCAAACACAGTCTGGCTTGTCCCTATATTTTTTGACAGGCTGGATAACAAAATTCAAAGATTAGATAATAATATACACTGAGAACACAGATGGGGTAATAAAAATACACACATCAGAAGCAACCAGAAGTGATATTTTCGTTCTCTAAGATAGATACTTAGATAGCTACTTTGCATCTATCTACGTTGGAAATGTGCAGAGCCATGACACTAATCTGCGAAATGGAGAAATGCACAGCACAGACAAATATAGTAAATGTTCTTCCACAAGTATTTTACAAAAGCACTGCAATAGCAATAGAAAAGTGCTAGGTTAAATGCCAGCTCACCCTTAATGTTCTGGTTGCCATGGCCTGAGCCTGCCAAGTACAACCTCTTTGAAAAGTGCTTAGAAATGTGTATGGAAATTTATGTGGTATTTAAACAAAGTTTAAAAGGCTTTAAACAAAGCAAATATTTTTACAACCACAGAAACAAAGCCAATAAAAACCATCAAAGCTGTCTTACTGGAAATACTGCTCAATTCTGCTCATAAATGCCTCCTGAATTCAAACAATAACTATGGATTTTCATCTTATATGAAAGAGTATAATGTACTGTCAGACATCTCACGCTTGTAACTCAATAACTGGGGCTCTAAAAGACCTGACGCTGATGAATTCTGGCTGTGCATGCAGTTGGTTTTATCTGAGCTAGATCAGAAAATGGCTTTATACGGTTTCCTGCGGCATCAGCATTAATAGTTAGAGTATCTGCTCTGACTTACCTATGTCTTTTAAAGGCTCAACCACTTCCCATATCAGGTCTGATCTGAAGTACATGGACACTTGCTGTAAGGCGATTTCTGAAAAAGATAAGTGAAGATAGTTAGGTTATACACCACTGTGCAGTTGAATGCTCGAATCTGATTGGTCAGAAGGTGCATTATTTTCATAGAACTGCACGGCTCGGACAGTAATTCCAGCTGTAACATGAACAATAGGTTAATATCAATGCACTCCTTGTAACATGTTATTGTTTACATAGTAACAGCTCATACATAAGGACTTGTATGGTGGACGTACCATGTAACTGAAGACTAATAATAAGCAGATTTTAAAAAGTGTTGTTTAATAAAGTAATTTGTTATAATCATAAATCATTGATGTGGTGGAGTTATTTGTTCAGAGGAATTTATTTAATATTTATGGAAGGAATCTTGGTTGTAAGCATTTTCCGTTTTCTCTGTAAAATGACAGGCTGTGTTTTGAGAGAGAGAGAGAGAGACAGAGAGAGTGAGAGAGAGAGAGACCGGTAAGGGAATGAATGTTTGTCACAGCTGTAACTTGGTGAGAACAGGAACTAACTTGTCTCTCAGACATTCCACAACATGAAATCAAAAAATGTGCGACATGTCATGTCGCTCATTAATAAATTGAACATTGTAATCCCCCCCCACCCCCGGTTGCATTATTTTCATATAACAGCATGGTCTGTTGTGTGTTATCCCTTACTTAGCATGTTCTGTCCTAGAATTGTAAAGGGCACTAAAACAAGGAAGCCAAACAAATTTACTCTATAAGAACATACAAAAAGACCCTGGGGTGTAAAGATTCCATCTATTAGAATCAGTTCACCAGTCGCAAAACATTTTTTATTGGGCAAAAAGTGAGTGGCAATTATGAGCGAATTGTATCAAAGTGTGATACAGCTCTTTTTATTACAGGTGTTATTTAGGTATTATTCAGAAATATTAACAGACAAGTTATAAAGGTTAAACATTAATAGAGGCAAATATGTACAAGGATAAATGGAAATATATAACAGAGATAAATGTTAATAGAGGCACTGTACATGTCCTCTCTCTTTCTGTCTTTTTTTCTGTGCCTGTCAGTCTCAGTGGTGGGGGTGTGACATTTGTGGCTGTCGGTCTCAATGAAGGAGTGTGGCCTTCACCTTCTCCCCAAAGCTATTTTCTTTAATTAAAATCAAACTGTTTGCACAATACCAAATTACTGCACTGCATCATAACACTGCATCCACTCAGTAGATCAGTTCATGAAAACAGTGTCATTTGATATGAATCCTCGTTAATGAACTATTTTGCTTCACATGTGATGTGTGCCCAAATTCTCCACATACATACCTGTGTAGTTTGCAGAATAATTGTTGGTGTCAAGGAACTTTTTGACAAGTTCACAGCTGGAGAGGATGTGATGCTGTGTGAGAAAGTTCAGATACGCCTGTAGACCTTTTTGCCGCTCTGCTATGAACTCACGGTCCATGTTTCCGATTAACTTCTTAGGAGGAAGTGGCAGGTTCAGGCCTGAGATCTGAGGCAAGAAATGAGTAATTGTTGAGTAGGAGAAAAGACAGAAGAAAATATGCCTACAATCACTTTTACTGGAACGTGTTTTTCCGGGACTGAATGGGAAATGTGTTTGTAGAGGGTCAGCAAAATATGCTGAAACATCATTTGGTCATGCTTTCAACACTGTGGCCAGAGTGCCAGGAATTTCAAGTTACAAAAATATAAAATATTTGGTGGTTTTACTCACCAGCAGACTATTATTAAGCATGTCGAAGTCACTGTATCTCCTGATCACCTGCAAGTATCAGAAAGCAAAAACATACTGAGTCACGGATTTCTTAGTAGTTCCCCTCTGGTCCTTGAGTACTCATGTGCTTCATACTTTGGGGTTTTCTCAGCTGTGACACATCCACACACAAGCTCAGGGAAAGAGCCTGTTAAACACAACTTTCCCCTAACCCAAATGTAGTCAATAAGCCAAGACATGTTTGATGCCTGAAGTCTGTTTTTGTTAGTTTTGCAGTAGAACGACAAGCCTAATGTAACTAACAGGTAATTGAAGCCAACAGACACCAGTTTAGCAAATGCAATCTGTCTAAATAGTCATATGTTCATCAAAAAGTCAGGACACACTGTTTGGCTTAGTAATATTATAAATTAGCAGAAAATTAAATATGCAAATTAAATCAGAACTATATATCATCAGAATCACTTCTGAGAAACAGGTTTTTCCTCACGTGAGACTGATGCAGAGTGGCATCGTTGTCCACTGTTATAAGTAACAGCATCATACAGTCTCAGAAACCACATAAGCAAATCAATTTGAGATACTGAACAATACAACATGGCTTAAGGCAGGTGTATAATGACGCAGACATGCTGTTTATACAATACTAACCTGTCAACGCTTTCTTTATGAGTTAATTACGTCTGCCTTGTAGCTCCAGTGCAAAACTGAATCAAACTACTTTAAGAAAAATTGCAGACTGTTTTTACCTCTATCACTTTAATGATAAACTCTTTAATGATAAAGCAGGCAAAACAACAACATATTAGGTTACTATAAGGGTACTCCAAGACCAGGGTTGAAAACTGATGGATTAAGGGTTTAATTAGAGCTTCTGGACAAATAAGATGATTATTAATGAATTATCCTAAACAGACTGAAGTGGTCAAACAAGGAACAAAGCCTAGTTAAGTTGCCTAATTTGGTCTGCTTTCATCATCATTCTTTATATAACTTCTGTAACTGCTGTTGGTTAAGTAAGAAATAAAACGTGACAGGGAATGCTGTTAGAGGACGTGGTAGCGTGATGGCGTCACCAGTCCGAAGTGGATTATTTTCCTATAACAGCATGTCGTGAAGTGTTTTATTATTCTCATTCCACAGGAATTTGCCAAAGATTACACTTTTTTTAAATAAAAATAACGTCAGTTTATAGTTAGATTTAAAGTTGTGGAACATCTGTGAAAAAAGTTCCCTTTATCACTTACAGTAAATAAACACCTCGTTACAGAAATATTCACCATATAAACGATTATAATTTGTTAAACATCAGCACGTTTTTTTAAAAATCTGTTTACTACTAATCTTAAATTATGTGGAGCATCTGCCTTACAAGTCCCTGTGAGGGAGTTGTTACTATAGAAGCAATAATGTATTAGAACAAACGCATTAATATAAACCTGAAGTACAGCTGGCACTACTGTAATACTGAGATGCTGTTATAGAAGATTAAGCAACACCTTCTGACCAGTCAGATTAGAGAATTCAACAGCACTGCGGTATAAGTCATAGAAGTCATACATCCTTTTAATTTGAGTTGTGCAGTCTGGGATGAACTTGAAGCGAAAATGAAGTACAGGCAATCCAAATATTTCCATCACATAACTGAAATCAATGGGTGCCAGAATGGTGAGCTACTCATCATTAACATGCTGAGTCTTCTCTTATATGCTAAACTATGCATTAACTTGCTGAGTCTCCTCTCATTTATGCTAAACTATGCAAAACGTCTCAGGTTTGATGGCAGTGTGCTTTAAGGATTTGTGTGTATCAGTCAACATCACATGCATCCATGGCATTTAACTCACGTTATCAATCACCAGTGACCTCAAAGACTTAGCCTCCAGCTGCACGACTCAAACAGAAGGATGCAAGATACAGATTCTTAACTCGACA
The DNA here is from genome assembly GCA_022758105.1 of Pangasianodon gigas. Taxonomy (NCBI): domain Eukaryota; kingdom Metazoa; phylum Chordata; class Actinopteri; order Siluriformes; family Pangasiidae; genus Pangasianodon; species Pangasianodon gigas. Next base: position 13,911,900 of record CM040473.1, read on the forward strand.
CTAACTTACCGTCCAGCTGTTTTCTGTAGAGACTCCCCTCTGCACACGGATGATGTATTCCTGGCGATGAAAAGAGCAGAATTAAATAAAAACCCACAGAGGCATAACAATATGTATGAAAGGTAATGACTATGCACAAGCAGCTATGTTTGTCTGCAAAGGATTTACTTCCTCATAGTTATAATTGGCTAAAAACACATTTGCACAATTTCCCCTGAAATGCCCAAACATGTTTAATGTGCTTTAATTTTGCCCCAAATTGTTAATGTTAATGTTACTGCCCTCATTCTTATACATTATCATTTCTGTAGTAACAGCTCATTCACAGTGACTTGGCCAGCCTCTCCACATAGTCTAAGATTTAAAAATAAACTTATTTAAAAAAGAGTATTGTTATTTAACAAACATAATCACTGATATAGTGAGGATTTCTGTAGGGAAACGTTTATTTAACATTTAATAGTCTCCCGTCTCAGCACTTTGTAATAGTCTGTAGGTCTTCTGCCAAACTTTGCACTTTCCAGTTATACAGTAACATGACATGCCATGTTTTTTTTTTTTGTCTTATTAACTTCAAGAGAACAGAAAAAAGAGGTTGTTGTCATTCTGAGGGAATGACCGTTTATAGCTTCTATAAATCTTTGATAACAAGAACTAGCTTGTCTTGTGGATGTTACACAACATTAATCGTAACTATAAACGAATAAAAAGTATGATGTGGTGTTCTGTAATTACTAAAAAATTGTTAGCATTGACAAATTGCTGTGGTACAGGAGGAATAAATCACTTTGGGGCGTGCTGTTATAGGAAAATCATCAATTTTGTGGTTGTAACAGTAACTTTGCTTTGTGTTGGATTACATCCCACCCCATCGTGGCTTATTTTCCTGTAACAGCATGCCCTGTGGTGTTTTACTCCTTACTTATAAACATTAATAATACTGTAATGTTATAGAGGCAGCCATCTTGGACAACCTGAAATTCTTCATAGCACAACCCAGTGTCATTGTTTGAAGGCTGAATTGTGCCAGAAATCTAGAAGTTATGCAGATGATAGCGTAGTTCCACTTTAAACTTAAATCTGTAACTGATACTTTACAAAATAGTTCATTGGAAATTGAGATTATGTAGGTTATCATTGTCATCTGAAGCACGTATATAGCATGTTTAAGCATGTATATGTGGAAAATACTAGGTGAGATAAGACGTTCATTACTTGTTAGCAAAACTAAAGAAGCAAACTTCAGAATCTGATCTTGCTGATCACCTAAATTTGGTGTAAAGGAAACATTTGATTTTTGCCAACCTAGTCCTTTAACCCCGTGTAGTAATACCAGTTTGTTTGTGATTGTGACGCATTTGGCACAGCATGACTTAGAAGAGGGAAAGGAGCATAAATTGAAGGTCAAAGTCCAGCTATAACAGGCTCTAATGTGGCATGAACTTCCTTCATCTAGAAGTTTACAAACTTTTGCTTATCCCTTTTTGGCTCTGGGTAGGTTGGGATTAATTTCTGAAGGTAGTTACACAATTTATTTGAAAGCATACACTAACAAACTACAAAACTACATCAAAGAACAAGAGGCTTTTCTCATTACTGAGTAATACAGTGATGTTTTGTTCCTTAATAATTCCCTGTATTAAGAGAAGAACATTTCGCACAAGTGATATTAAACATCACACACATTCTTGTGATCTGTATGTTTACATGCTGTTTTTTTTAGTGTGTGTATAGTACATTATTTACAGAAATAAAGAGTTGCAACATGTAGGATCCTCAGAAAAAGAAATACACAGCTTACAGGAAATTTATATATATATATATATATATATATAGTTATGTTCAAATATGTGAAATGTGCTGTTATGTTAAAATATCTAGCTGGCTGAGGTGTTGGGAAACATCGTGGCAGTTTATCTGCATCACAGCTTCCTCAGAGTTAGCTAGTCATCAGTGTTCCAACAGGCTAATCATGTGAATGTCATATAGCTAGGTAGCTTCCGAGCAAGCTATGTCCTTAATAATAAGTTACACAAACACGAGCACGACTAACAAATAGCTGAAACAAGTCTTAAAATCACTTCTTTAGCCAGCAAGCCAACTTGTTGCCAACATATTAAAAGACCCAGCCTGCTAACTAAACTGGCTAAATAGCTATACTTTTTTTTTCTTTTTAGCTTGGTAGTGTTGACTGTTGAACGTTTAACGTTACTTAAACCCTACCTAATTAGCAATGTAGCTAATTTTCGTGAAATGAAATTGTCATGGTTACCAAGCTAGCTAGCTAAACACATTAACATGCTAGGTCGCTATGGCACTCACATGATTTAGCTAGCCATCACTATGACAGCTAGCATAAAAAAAACAAACTGATATTTTCAAAAATATTCATTTTGTCGCTTCATATTCAGTTTGTACAACCGCCCTTGAACCTAAATATAAATATTACGTTATATAAAAGGTTGTGTTGTGCGCAATATAGGAACATGCACAGGGCTCTGATCCAAACCGCATACTACAGAACTAAGTAGTATGTGTTATGGAACCACAGTTGTCTTTTTGGCGTACTATTTTGACACACTATTTAGTAAGGAAGTATGCGGTCATGGGTAGCCCCTGTTTCCCTCTCACCACACCTCGTTTACAATAATAATAATAACAATAATAGTAATAATATTATTATTATAGCTGCGTGTCGTGTTGGTGGCAGTTTCATTTTAGGTTGTAATTTAATAATCAGGTTGTGAATTCCTCTTACCGTGTGAGACTGGAGATTCTGACTCGCTTCGATTACCGCCGTCAGCGACACCGTATCGTCCAGCAGGAGCTTCCCGGCCGCCGGTTTCTCCATTAAAGCCATTCCGCTCTGCGCCTGGCCTTAACACAGAGCAATCACTGAAATCCCACAGCTAGGAGACGTCCTTCCGATAAAAACACGCTTCATCTGTCATTGTGGCACAGGCGAAGAGGTGGACATGTATTTTAGCGCAAAGATCCGCCCCATAGCGGTAAGAGCAAGCAAACACACACACACACACACACACACACACACACACACACACACACACTTGTGAGGACCTTCTACTGACATGATTATAAATGCAGAAAATTAATGCTACCCCTTAATCTAACCTTTACTTTTGGTTCTTTTATTATTATTATTATTATTATTATTATTATTATTATTATTATAAATAAAAGCTGTTGTTTTTGTAACAAAAAGCTATTTTCCTTGTGGGGACCAGCTAAATGTCCCCACAAGGTCAAAAGTGTCAGATATTTCTATCCTTTGGTCCCCACCACACACACACACACGTTTGTCTTACTGTCCTTGTGAGGACCTTCTACTGACATAATTATAAATGCAAAAAATTAATGCTACACCTTAATCTTGCCCTTACTTTTGGTTCTTTTATTATTATTTATTTATTTATTTATTTATTTATTTTAAATAAAAGCTGTTGTTTTTGTAACTAAAAAGCTGTTTTCCTCATGGGGACCAGCTAAATGTCCCCACAATGTCAAAACTGTCAGATATTCCTATCCTTGTGGGGGACATTTGGTCCCCAGCACACACACACACACACACACACACACAATACGTGATGGTGCCTCCTATGGAACATAAGCAAAGGGTTCAAAAAGGGTGTGAGTCTCCCTCTTTCAGATAAAAGGAAACACTTCCATTGTGAAACACTTCCATTCACTAAAGATCTGAAACAATTTGATGCTGTATGATTTATTCACAGCTGTACTGCCCCCACATGCTTTGGTTCAGTTAAATTTAACATATATTGATGTGTCCTAGGTTTGATTTTTGTTTGTAAGGAACAGTAATTTTCAAATTATTTCTTTACTTTGTGTGTGTTTTGTCTGAGATTTGGTACTCCAAAGTCTTAATCTCCCCAAATCTCCTTTCACTTAAAAAAAAAAAAAAGAATCTTTCACTCACTCACGCACTCACTCACTCACTCACTCACACACACACTCACACACACACTCACACACACACTCACACACACACTCACACACACACACAGAAACATCAACTGGGGAGTATACATCGATTTTCGACAGCAATATTGGGTTTTAACCACTTTCCTTTTCTATTCGAACTGGATCTAGGCTTGTAAATCGAAGCAGCCATATTATAGACTGCTGGACGGACTTTCCTGTTGGAATCCATTCAGTCCGCTTTATAAGCTCTACCAAATACAAAAACACAGCCTGTATAGTTTAGGACTATAATAGAAATATGTATTCTAATACAACACAGGGTATACAGTATGCTCACATATACAGACAGGTGACAAACAGGAAAAAAAAGCTTCTTAGTAAGGTGAAGGACCACTACGAGCCATCAGAACAGCTTCAATGCACTTTGGCATCTCTGGAACTTTACTGGGGAAATGAACAGCGTTCTTTGGAAAGATATTTCCTGAGTTGCTGTTTTGATGGTGGTGGAGAGCACTGTTTAAAACATTAGTCCAAAATCTCCCATAGGTGTTCAATTGGGTTAAATCTGGTGACTGTTAAGGCCACAACATATGATTTACATCATTTTTGTCCTCATTAAAGCATTCAGTGAGCCCGTGTGCCCTGTGGATAGGGGCGGAGTCATCCTGGAAGAGACCACGCCCATCAGGATATAAACATTTCATCATAGGATAACGGTGACTCAGCAAAATGCCTCCCCAGCATAACAGTGCCAATTCCTATAATTTGTCACCCGTCTGTATAGGTATGAAAAAAAAACACGTAAATATATTTTTTATGTTACACAATATGCTACACAATATTTTGTTTTGTTGGAGCTGAAACATACATAATACAAGCAAAACAGCTTTGCCACAACAGGAAAAAATAGTCCAGTGATTTTGCTGATTACAAAATATTAGAGAAAAACTATTTATAAAGCAACCACCAGTCAATGGTGGAAAAAATGAACAACCAATCAATGGTGTTTGTTTATGTTGCAGGAATAATGATAATACCTACAATACTCTCAGAAAAGCCTACTTTAACAAATTACCTCAATAACCATATCATATTGTCATCACCCACCCAAATCAGTATAAATGTGTGAGTTTATCAGATAGACAACTGTAAAGCTTTGCTTCCATTTTAAACATCCTGTTTTTTTTTTCAGTAAACATTGTGCAATGTGGCCATTTTTCCAACCTTTATATTTTGCACTGAAATGGCCAAAAGTTTGTAAACACCTGACCATCACACCCATATGTGGGTCCTACCCAAACTGTTGCCACAAAGAAGCACACAATTGTATAGGATGTCTTTGTGTGCTGTAGCATTACAATTTCCCTTCACTGGAACTAAGGAGCCCAAACCTGTTCCAGCATGACAATGTCCCTGTGCACTGAAACCATGGTTTGCCAAGGTTTATGTGGAAGAGCTCGAGTGGCCCGATCCCTGACCTCAGTCCCACTGAACACCTTTGGGATGAACTGGAACGCTGACTGCCTGACTGCTAGCATCAGTGCCTGGCCTCACGGATGCTCTTGTGGCTGAATGAGCACAAATCCCCACAGCCACGCTCCAAAATCTAGTGGAAAACCTTCCCAGAAGAGTGGAGGTTATTATAACAGTGAAGAAGGACTAAATCTGGAATGGGATGTTCAACAAGCACATATGAGCATTATGTCCACAAACTTCTGGCCATATAGTGTACATTGTGTTTATTCCCTTTAACACACAATAATATACTGAAGATGAATACATGAATGAATGAATAATATATACCTTTACAATAATATATAGGTCCACGTTTTAGTTCTGTTTTTCACATGCTCTTACTTTATGAATAAATTATTAGGCACTGCAGTATACTGGTAGTTTTAACTTCTCTTTTTGATACATGCAGCTGTGCACAGACTTACTCACCTGGAAATCCTGCCTGTGCAAGCAGCCACGTAAACAACCTCAACTGATTCAGGGTGCACAGGGAAAATCTGACTAAACCCCATGGCATTTCAAACATGAATGACTAATGATCAAGATCATCAGCCCGTGTTCATGTGTTATAGTTTGTCTTATATGTCTTATATATAGTATATGTCTTATAACTGTATAACTTATGTACAACAAGAACATATACACGTGGGACTGTACAAAACTTTAAACTCCCAACCAGATGAAGAGGTATTTAGATGTTAAAAATAAAAGTATTATGCCAATATGTGGACTATAAAAATTAACCATATTTTTAGACAGGTTAATTCACACAAATCGAAATGTCAGGAGGAGTTTGATATGGCTTCTTTCTTTCTTTTAATTTTGAAAGCTTAAGTAAGCCACCATACAACCTTACAACCATTACACATAAATGAGCGATGTGGAATGATTCTACATTAGAAATCAATCAATAACAAATTATAGTAATTTAGCTAATAGCACAATTTTTAAATGCAGTTTACTGCATTAAAGACCTAAATGTAAATGCTTGGAAAACAACTAACATTTTAAATGAATAGTTCAGACACAAAAAAAAATAAAAAAAATAAAAAAATTTACACGATTCCCCTGTGGTGTCTAAAGTTCGCTTTTGCACTGGGGCAAACTGTGATGATAACGCAAACTGCATCGGTGCAGGTGTGGACATCAGACTTTGTGTGTGGCCGAAATGTAAAGGTGATTCAGATGGTAATATACATAGGGGACTATGTACGCCAGCACCACGTCAGTTATGCCTTCGTCAGTGGATGTTTGTGGATGTCCACTTCCCGGCTGGTCCACAACACTTCCAGTCTTTTTCAATTTGTTATTAAGTTTGGCAACAGTGTCATGTGTGATGTGCTTCCCACGTTTCCTGTTAAAGTCCATCGCAACCTTGCGACAGCTTCCCGATCCAGCCATGAGAATGATTTCAATACGTTCTTCTTTTGTCAAAGGCATTCTTAAAGGCTATCTGAAATAAATATATATATATATATATATATATATATATATATATATATAAACTAAGTATGAAAAATTTTGGAAGACATGTTGCTAAAAAGTGTTAATTTCCGCTATGTATGGAGACTTTTGGGACACCCTGTAGATTAGTAAGGAATAAAACACGATGGAGTGTGCTGTTATAGGACCGTGACACAAGTACCTGTTATCACTTGTGTTACAGCAGCTATAAACAATCGTTCTCACACCAGACACTAATTTTTTTTCCAGTCTCTTGACATTAATAAAACTTGACTTTAAAAAACAAATATAAAAGCAGCTTGTCCTGTTATTGCTAAATTGAAACACCATTGAGAACAAAAACTACACTAAGTTGAGAGTAACCGCATTAATATTAATGTCAAGCAAGTTTATTTGACATATCAATAATATATTATTATTGTATTGAAGTATTGAGGTAAACCTTCAAGTCATTAACCTGATATCCCAAGGGCTGTGGCAATTGACCTGATCGCATTCCACCTTGCTTTGCGGTTGGTACACATAGCTACACCCACAACATAAAGCTCTGGCCTCTCCTCCCAGAGATCCACAAACTCCTCTTCTTTCTGATTCGTCCAGAAATCTGCCACTTCACACAGAACAATGATTTAGCCCGCCTAGGACCTACAGTACAGGCTTTCGTTTCTACGGAGTTTTCAGGGACACTTGCCTCATTGTCATGGCAACGGTTCATGCCTAGATCAGATTACGTCAGAGTTTGTTGGAACATCATACCACACTGCTCAGACATTTCACGACCCGACAAATGCCAATTGAACATGTTCAGTCTGTGAAAACAAACGCCGACCAACCCCAACAGACGCCGACAGAGTTAACACGCTGATCTGAAAAAACCCGACAAACGTGTCTGTTGGTGTTGGTTGGCGTCTGTCGGTGAAGTGTGAACTAGGCTTTACAAACACACAAGGCTCCTTCCATAAATGTTATATAAACGGCTTCTTACAGAAAACTTCACCACATCAACAATTTTTTTTTGTTAAATAACAACCAATTTTTTAAAATTTGCTTTATCATTAGTGTTAGATTATATGGGGTAGTCTCTGTGTAAGTTGTTACTATAGAAATGCCAACATAATAGAACAAATGTGATGCTTGCAATTGTTAGCTATAAGCTTCTTTACTTGTTAGCTACATTAGCTTTATAACTGCAATACAAAACTAAAGCAAACTTCAGGCACCTAACATGCCTAGGCTAATGAACAACACTGAAAGATTGGGGAAATTGTGTGCATTTTTATTTCTGGCTGAACTCTTCCTTTAAGACAGAACAGTTCATGCAGTTTGTACTATATTAAAAAAGGATGAGTAACAACATAAGCTTTCAAAGTACAAGAAGAATCTTATGCAAAGAAATGAAAGACATTTATCTAAGTTTCATAATAACTAAGCCCCCTGCATGTCCTCTGGTAGCATGACCATCACCTCCCCCTCCATCACCACTTTGTCTCTGACAGAACAGGAAACGGAAATGAAAGCAAATGACATTTTGATCTTCTTCACCTCTGCCTCAGCCACCACCTCCTCTCCGACAAACAAAGGAGCCGGGAAGCGAATTTCCTGGTAGAGAAACACACAGCCTCTGCCGGGCATTTTGGTCCCCAAAACTGCTGAGATGAGGCCATTAATCAGCACGCCGTGAACAATGGGGGCTTCAAAAGAGGTCTTTTTGGCAAACTCAGGGTCAAGGTGGAGCGGGTTCGTGTCTCCTGTTAGCTCAGCAAAAAGTGCAACATCTCTGGCGCTGAAAACTCTTGTCAGTGAGGCTCGGGATCCAACATGGAGCATTCTGAGAGCGCTTGACTCTGGGATGAGGCGCTTCGACGTCCCGAATACTGCTGTGCTCAGAACATGGCGCACACTTTTCCCAAACAAGGTTCTTCTGAGAATGAAGGCCATTTCACATGTAAACTAGTACAGCTCCATCTCGCGACTGTTTCCAGATAAAGCTAACAAGAATGGTGAGACCTAGAAGGACAGAAAATAAAGGGCAGTAACATTCATTAACATGATCCACTGTTGTTAGTTTACTGTAAAATTGTCAGCATGATTCCTTCTGCTATGAAAGATGCATGGCCTCTGTGCCACTCCATCTTTTTGAAGGGGGAGTGGCCTCTGTTGTTCCCAGATGAAGCAAAGGAGGAATGGACTCTGTGCCTGTCAGTCCCAGTAAACAATGAATAGCCTATGACTTCTCAAAATGTACCCCGCCTCCACCCCCAATTCCAATCATTTTTCTCTTCTCTCTTTTCCTGCGTTTGAGTGTTTGGCTGCTTTCACACACTAGGTCCTGGCATGAGCACCTGGCTCATGTGACACAGACACTGTGACCATAACAATGCTGTTACCGCTTCTGCTTTCCAGCTGGGTAGGTATGCAAATTAGCTAATTATTATCAGTTATGCTCAAACATAACACATACCAGATATGCCAAAAACACCAGCACCAACACTGTTTAAAAGTGGCTGTATTTTGTCTGCCTTGTTGCTGTCTTCCATAGGATGTAAAACACGCAGTTTGACAGTTGAGGAAAAAAATGCGTAGTGTGAAAGCTGCAATAGCTGGGTTTATACTTGCTTTAAACAATATTTAATGAGGGGGTCCATGAAAGTTAATTCACAGTTAAGAGGGTGCCTGGCTCCAATGATTCCAAAATCTTTGAGGACCCCTATTCTAGAGAGTTTTTGAGCATTAACATGAACATATTTCCATATTACTATTGGTGTTTGAGTTTTAAAAATTTCAAGCCTTCAGATCTACTATAAAATCTGTTTTGCGTATTAATATACTCGATCTTCTAGAGTAGTAAATACTTTTAAATGTAAGGGCATTGTTTTAGAATTGAGACGCAATTCATGACATCAATCACAACGACAGGGGAAAGTTTTAAAGAGAAGTTAATAGAACCCATCTGTGTGTTTTATCTCCGTTCTTCTGCACAGAGACAAACATGGCATTTTAAAGGTCAACATAGAAACCTGATTAATAGGGATGTTTTGCCTCTGATGTGCCATCTAGTGGATGTCAGTTTTAATTCTTTGGATGTACATAAGATATATGCTTGCTACGTCCACATGGGCAGTCACGCGTCCAGTATAAACTGGGCCTTAGTGTGCACTCAAGAGTGAAGTACATCCACTCATGTGCAGGGAAAATCTGTGCACATGTATTTTTGCGTAAGAGCAAAAAACGGTTTATTAAAGCAGAAGGAATCATGCTCACAATGGAAATTACTGTAAAATAACACCATAGTGTCGTAATAATATGACTGAAAAGTAGTAGGATGTAAACACCTATCATAGGTCACCATGCATATAAAAATTTGTGTCGAGTCATCCGTTTCCCAGAAAGACTCGTTACTGCCATCTGCTGGTATACCAATGTTTTATGAGCTCTGGAAGTGTGGTATGGCTGATGATTCTATACACAGCAATGTGAGTCGACTAGGCTGTCATACAAGAGAATTACACTCACAGGCCACTTTATTACCAGCATACTAAAACTGGGTAGGACCGTCCTTTGCTCTCAGAACAGCTGCAGATTTTCATGGCATGGATTCTACTAGATGTTGGAAACATTCCTTTGAGAGTCTCGCCCATGTTGACATGACTGCGTCACAAACTTGCTACAGGTTTCTCAGCTGCACATTCATGCTACGAATCTCCAGTTCTACCACATCCCAGAATGCTCTGCTGGATTCAGATCTGGTGACTGGGGAGGCCACGGAAGTACACTGAACTCACTGTCATGTTCATGGAACCAGTTTGAGACAATTTTTGCTTTATGACATGGCGCATTATCATACTGGAAGTAGCCATTATAAGATGGGTAAATTGTGGCCATAAAGGTATGCATGTGGACAGAAACAATATTCAGATAGGCTGTTGCATTCAAATGATGCTTGATTTGTATTAAGTGACCCAATGTGTACCAAGAAAATGTGATCTTCTGCTGTTGCAGCCCACTGACTCAAGGTTCAATGCATTCTGAGATGCTTTTCTGCTCACCACTGTTGTAAAGTGTGGTTATTTGAGTTACTGTAGCCTTCCTGTCAGCTCAAACCAGTTGGGTCATTCTCCACTGACCTCTCTCATCAACAAGGCTTTTCTGTCTTCCACACACTGGATGTTTTTTTGTACCATTCTGTTTAAACTCTATAGAATGTTGTGCTTGAAAATCCCAGGAGCAAGATCAGCAGTTTCTGAAATACTTCAAACAAGCCCATCTGACCCCAACAACCATACCAAAGTCACTAAAGTCACATTTTCCCCATTGTGATGTGTGAACATTAACTAAAGCTCTCGACCTGCGTCTGCATGATTTTAAGCATTGTGTGGCTGACAAATAATTTGCTAATTGGATAACTGCATGAATGAGCAAATGTATAGGTTCCTAATAAAGTGGCCAGTTGAATGTATATAAATGGTGTAAACATGTTCCCAAAAATGTGTTAAAGTTTAAGTTTAAGTACTATAATGAGAAATTTCATGTGTACGCAAGTATTTGTGTAAGTTTAATATAAATGCTTTAAACATTACTGTGCATGTATTGTCTAGCAGTACTTGTAGCATTATTTGTGGCTTGTAGGCTCGAATAATATAATAAATACTTAAAAGGGGTTGAATCACTGTGATTTACTGTGAATGATATTACCATTATGGAAACCCAATTACAATGTAACATATAAGATCTGTATATTTGCCTTTTTTTTTTTTTAATACACAAACAGTTTGCACTATGGAGAAACAATTTTTTGCACACTACATAGTAACTCTATACACTGTACAGCTCTGTATATTTGCTTATTTAAACATTCTATTGAGATATATTCATATTCTATACATTACATTCCTCTATAGACTGCTAAACTTTTTTCTATTATATAGTCTACTAGATTTTATTATATTCTGTTTTTAATGTGTGTGTATACCCAGTTCGTTGTTGTTCTGTACATTAAATTACATCACATGTATTTCATATGTATGTGACAAATAAAGAACCTTGAACCTATGAGTGCTATGAATGCTTATACTAGAACCATATTTATATCTGTGAGAAATTCTTTCAAACCACTACAGCAGTTGGTAAAAATAACTACAGCTTATATAATTAACCAAAGTCGGATACCTCCAATATCTAATGACAAACCTACCTGTGTGACTCTAAAAGCACATGGTTCATTTTCATATGCTCCAATCAGTGTTAGTGCACTCCACAATTTCACCAGACCCCTGGCAGAATATAAAGCAATTAGTTCAGTTAAAAAAAAAAAAATTCATTTTATTCAATTAATTAATCATACAGTATATATTAGGTACGTCTGGATAATGTGTCATATAAAAAGTCATCACTTCCCCTACATTCCTTTTGGTAGGAGATTGCCTCGCAAGGCAGAATCTGAGCATTGTTTGTGCTCTTGAATTAAACTGAAATAAATCAGTGACATAAGGACAGACATCTGACTAGGTTCCTTATTTCAGACAAATTTGGATGACACCATTAAAGAAATACGATTCTGTTCACCAGACAAGTAACATGAAAGTTGAAATCATCAAACTATCAAGCAGATGATTCTTTAAATTACAATTTTGTGATAATGATGTATATTTTTAGCCAAGATTACACTAATTGTGGAAATTTAAAGGAATATTTAAGTAGAAAAAAAATTTCTGACTTATACCAAATATAGTTGAAGTTAACAAAAATGAACTGAACTGCACTGTATACTATATTTTGTATTTTGTACATTATATTATTATTGTACTTATTTTATTCTATTTTTTATTTTACTTGAATGCTAACATAGGCTACAGTTTAACAGCTTAGCAAGTGTAACATTACAGATACAGATTATTTTTAGTATTTTACAAAGAAGAGAGAGAGTATGCAATCCCTCCCAATCTGAGAGCATGCGGCTCTCTTGGCTCCTGGTCACAGATGGCTGTGGCATCTTCAGCATTTCAACTTGTGATCTCCAGACAATCTGCGAAGGCTTTTCTGTTGCGCTAATTGGAAACCCCCATTTTACATTTTATAGCTTTACCTTTTACTTTGAAGGTTACAGAAAACAAAGTGTAGCGTACCTGTTATACACACGCAGTATGGCTGATAATGTGCTCTGATCAAATGTCAGCAAATCAAATGGAAAAGCAGCTCCAACCTACAACAAAACACAGCATCAGAGTGATAAATACTCTCATTCATCAATGCAAATAAGGGTGATATGAAAGCATTTGAAAATACAAACTTCTGTATATAGAGTGCATACATTTGAAAAGTGAAATTTGAGGAGTTGAGAGTTCTTACCTCTCCATATAGGTCTTTGACTCCAGAGATTATCAACTGCTTAAACTGTTCTGGACTCAGGGTTTTGCTGCGGTTTTCACAAACTCTGAGCAAGAATGAAAAACAGCATGCGACAAGATCAGGCTTCAGGCTACAGAAACTTTCTGAAGTGAATTCAAAAGAAAAAAATCAGGGTAATTTGTGCATTCCATTATTAGTTACAAAATTAGTTACAAAATTATTACAAAAATTTACTAGAATTTTGTTACTCTAAAGAAAAATGAATTCAATCAGATCTTACTGGGGAAAAAAATTTTTTTTTATGTGTTTCAGGGTGGACTATTTCTTTAACATCAGTGTTTTATTGTCTAATTTGAAGTCTCAGAGTCATTTTCATTTATTTACACACACTCATATTTTCTTGTCACTGTATAGTCTGATTTTACATTTCTTAGCCATGATCAAAATCTGTCACTATCTAGTTAGAAAAATAACAAGATTCTTGTTTTCAATAATTATATAACAAGATTCTTGTTTTCAGATGCTCTCACTGCCACTGAAACTAACTCACTGTCTTGTGCTTAATAGTTCACTCAGTGATAGAGACACATAGCAGTGCTACACACCTCTTATCATCAAATAATAAACGATTCATTTGGTTATTCATCTGTTTTCATTTCAAAACCTTACTGTTGTCTTTTCGAGTGGTATTTTACTATTTGTACCCATCAGCACCTAGTCACCACGGATATTCATGTTCATTTGATGCAAAGCAATGATGTGGAGGTTCCAGGAACCTGTCCGTTTCACGTACAGCTGGTGCCAGAGCTGTTAGTTGGTGATGTGTTATGAACAAAAAACCAGCAGGCTACGAAACACCATGCATTAAGTCCAAGAGCGACAGTTACTTTCCACTTACAGGTAGATTTTCATGTAGTGGTACTCTGAGAAGTTTTTGTAAACAACTCGCTCATAAGATGCAGGTTTCTCCTCCATAACGCCTGAGCATCACACTGCTGGAGATGAAAAGCTATTTAGATTCATAAAATTTTTTACACTCACATATACAACATGTACGAAGAGTATACAACTGTACAGACTGAGCATGTAAGAGAGTAAAACAAAACCAAAAACAGAACAATAATTTAATCATAATCATATACAATTAGTTTCTTAAAGACATTATACAGGGTGTCCCAAAATCTCCATACATAGGGGAAATTAACATTTTTTAGCAAAATGTCTTCCAAAATTTTTCATACTTAGCTTTATATATATATATATATATATATATATATATATATATATATATATATATATATATATATATATTCAGATAGCCTTTAAGAATGCCTTTGACAAAAGAACATATTGAAATCATTCTCATGGCTGGATTGGGAAGCTGTCGCAAGGTTACGATGGACTTTAATAGGAAACATGGCAAACACATCACATGACACTGTTGCCAAACTTATTAACAAATTCAAAAAAACTGGAAGTGTTGCGGACCAACCGAGAAGTGGACGTCCATGAACATCCACTGATGAAGGTACAACTGACATGATGCTGGCATATAGTCCACTATGTATGGAGACTTTTGGGGCATGTTTTTCATGCTTTAGTTTTGGGGAATTACAGGACATTTTTATTTCTTGGTGGATTTAGAGTTGAACATGACAAACTGTTTCACCCAATTGGTCAGACTTTGGTCAAAAATCAGTGCGTTCATCACGGTCACAATGCATCGTTGGTTCCTTTAGCTGAACAACAATGACGTTCAGTTGACAGAGTAAGTCTGGACCGTCATTTAAAGGTTCAACCTGTGTGCATTATCGAAGTCCTTCTAGTAAAATCTCTCTACTAGACAGCCATCTTGCCAATGTGCACAAGCAGTTATTTTCAGTCACATAAAACCAGGTTCCTATCTAGGTGAATAGGGAGAGACCCATATACAAGAAACAGACCGACAAGATGACATATCAAATGGTTGTTAAACTCTGACAAAAGTCGCCTGTCTGTGGCTCTAATAACACAAAAAAATTTTTAGGTTGCTCTGGCTACTGCATATTTCTCATAACTAATGAAGCAACGCACCATATACAGTGTCTGTGTATGTGTCCATATTACCTTATGATACCCTATTTACTCAAAGTCACTCATGTCTTGAAGTTTGTCTCTTGTGGGCGTGTAGCAACTACTACTTGTCACTTGTGAGTGTGCGCTGTCTAGTGTTTTTTTTTCTGACAATAAATGGTAATAGCTATGTATAGCTTCTAGAACTAACTAGTTAAATACAAATTAAATAATGCACTAATCAGTCGGAAAATTGGTTGTTTGAAACACATTACGTGCTAGGCTTCGTACTAGCTTTGTTGGCTGTACAACCTACTTACACACATCAGAGGCATCAACGAGCTCTTGCTATTTCCTACCAAGCTTTACTTTTCTGAAACTAAAGTTGTGAGGGGGAACTGAAAAAATGACAGACCACACACACCATAGGACTGGTCCAAGGAATTATTCGAGCAAATTGTTTGGACTTGTCGCTTTAATGTGTCATACCTAATTTAAATATAACTGAGAAACTGCTGATGCTTGGTTGCTTGACAGCTGTATGAAATCGTGGCTCCATGTCATGCACATACAGTCAGGTCCATAAATATTGGGACAGTGACACAGTTTTGGTAATTTTGCCTCTGTACACCACCACAATGGATTTGAAATGAAGCAATCAAGATGTGACTGAAGTGTAGACTTTCAGCTTTAATTCAACGGCTTCAAGAAAAATATTGCATTAACCGTTTAGGAATTACAGCCATTTTTCACAGAGTCCCTCCATTTTCACAGGCTCAAAAGTAATGGGACAATTGACTGATAAGCAGTTTCATGGCCAGCTGTGGCCTGTTTCCTCCTTATATCATGATAAATTAAGGAGATAAAAGGTCTGGAGCTGATTCCAAGTGTTGAATTTGCATTTGGTAGCTGTTCATGGGAACTCTCAATATGCCGTCCAAAGAGGCGTTGATGCAAG
>CM040473.1:13932349-13959182 GCA_022758105.1 Pangasianodon gigas
CGGGGTCATTTTTATAAATTCAACTATTATTTTCTCTTGTGGACTATATGTAAACATCTTTTATGTGAAATATCTTATTCAGGTCAGCACTAAATAAACAATAACATGCATTTTGTATGATCCCTCTTATTTTGGTAAAATAATAAACATTTTGCAGATTCTGAAAGGGGTATGTAAACTTTTGACCTCAACTGTACATATATATATATATATATATATATATATATATATATATATATATATATATATATATATATATATATATACACACACACACATACACACACACACACACACTGTATAAATGCATAGTGGAGTCCAAGTCTGAGCCCACTAGTGAAAAATGTGATTCTTTTGTAATTTAATACAACAATTTTAATTACAAATTATATTATTGACAACAGCTTGAGTGAAAAGTAGAATCTCTGAAATATTTACATACTTTTTTTACTTTTTACATAATATTAATCATAATTAGAAACAGAGAAAAGTAAGAAAGTGCTGTTGCTTTTATTGTTGGTCTGTCATTCCTCACGCCTTAAAAATGTTTGTGTAAATAAAACCTCAGCATCTGATTAGTCTGATATTTGTGATGTGTGAATCCCAGCGGAGGAAACAGCCCAGTCGCTCAGTGTGGCCATCAATACAGGGGACAAAGCCGAGGCCATCCGATGTGTAGAGCAGCTCCTTACGCTGAACGTGCCTGTGTGTATGCGACTTACTCCAGAGGTCTATTCCCAAGAGTGCATCAGGTATATTCACAACATCCTTCTGACTTTCCCTTCATCTTGACTGGAGATTCTGAGAGCTGAACACTGTGTTCCACTGATCCACTGCAGGTTGAGAGTTGGTGTTGAGGATGCGCTGTCTGATGCCTACATCACAATGCTGGTAACTCCTGGCATGACGATCTCAGAACTGAAACAGAAGGTACAAACTACTCTCAGTATTGCGCTGTGATTCATGTAGGGTGTGTCTCTTAATAAAGTGCAGTCCAATGACACATTCAATGAACTCTGAGTATTTAGCTAAAGATAGGTAGAGGGATTTGTTTTGGTGCTACTGATCAGCATAGATTCAAATGCATAGGGATGGTGTGAGGTGGGGGTCATTACTGCGTTACTGCAATATTGTGTGTTCTGTCAGTCTTTTAGGCTATAGCTGGGTTTTAAGAGAACAGAGATGCATTTTGCTGCTGCTGTTACATCATTGGTGGGTAGTGTAAAGTTAATGGCATGTAAATTGCTAGAAAAATCTTCCTCAAGCCTTCTACCATGTAAAGCCTCATCTAAAGTAACTAAGAAGAACAAGGGAATGACTTTTGCCAGTTCTTTGAAGGAGCCTTTGAAATATTGTTGAATATTGCCAATGTCAGTATTTCATCTCTAGTTCAGCTATTTCAGTAAACACTGAAAAACAGATTGAGGCTAAAATAATCACCACATCACCCCTAAATTTTAAAGTTTTCTGACAGAGAGTTGAAAAGCAGCTATAAATATCCCTGAAAGGGACTTTACTGGCAGAGCCAGTTAATAATGGATTGCAGAGTAAAGGTTGTTTTACCGCTGCCACGTCAATCTCTGTCAGTAAAACAGCTGAATTATGTTTCCTCTTTGGGAAATCCAGATGTTATGCAACAAGAGTAATCTGCATGTCGCACACCCTCTCACACTTCCTGAAATTTTTCTTTTATTTGGGTTTTTTTCATTGTCTGACATAATGCATATGTGAGATATTTACAATATCTAGCTTTAATTGAGCTTTTGTTCAGGTGTGAATGGAGCATACTGTAGCTGTGTGTTTTAGACTTTAATACAGATAGAAGCTTTAGGTTGACTAGAGGTTTGAAATAATGTCATTAATAACAGTAATTATTAATTATTGCTGTATAGTTATTGCTGTAATGCTATACAGATCTTTTAACAATGTTCAGTAGTCTGGAAAAATGGTCAGGAGGACAACTCTCTCTCCATATGGCACTCTCAGAATGGCAACTTGAGATTGTGGATCAGGGATTGTGGATTAGTTTTCCTTCGACTGAAGGTCTTTGAGAATGTATTCGACTGTGGAGATACTCTTACCTTCACCAAGGTTGCACCAGCACAAGGCTTCAGCAATGTTTTATTTTTTACCCAAAGATGTATGGTAGTATTATTTTTCCCTTATACTATATATTAATGTGCGTGTTCTAACACATTAGCATTTCTATAGTAGCAGCTTACACAGGGACTTGTATCATGGACGCTCCACATAAATGATTTTAAAAATAGGATATGGCAGTTCTGCAAGGAGACTTTTATTAAGCCTTTTTGGAAGGAGTCTCCAGTGTCAGTGCTTTGTAAGAGTCAGTGATAAAGCTATAACTTGAAAGTATTCAAGGGTGAAAGGCTTTGCGGTTTCACTGTAACCTGACAAGCTGCTTTCTTTTTCTATTAATTTAAAGAGAGAGAAAAATAGAGAGGCAGATGAGGGAAAGACTGTGTATAGCTACTATAACATAAGTGGTTCTAACTTGTTTTGGGGGATGTTCTACAACATTAAACATAATTATAATTGGATAAAAGTATGATGTGTCATTCTTCAACTCATAAAAAATATAATAATTGGCAAATTGCTGCGATATAAGAGGAATAAAACACATCTGGATATGCTGTTACTGGAAAACAATGAATTTTGGGGTGGTAACAGTAACTCCTATTACTACTTTGGGAATGCAGTTGGTCTTCATTGCTTTAGGAATTCCCATGATATGAAAATGAAAGTGACTACTGTAAGAATGTATAAGTGGGTGTTGTTTTGTCACAAACTCCACATGTGTATAGAAAGAAACGTACAAATATGAGTAATTATAGACCTAAAAGGTTTGTGAATTTCTCAGAAAATTTGGTGTGATCTTCATTCAAGTCATCCTAATAAGCAAACAAAATTAATTACACACAAATATTTGTATTTTCATGTCTTTATTGAACACAAAGTTTTAACTTCATTTGGCAAAGGTTTGTGAATCTTTTTGTAATATCTCATAGCAGCAATAATCAATACATCATTTTGGCATAGTTGACATGTGGGACTACTATTTTCAAAAAAAATTGCTACTGTGTGCACAATACTAAGGAGATGTTTCACAATCCCTTTGTGGGGAAACATGAAACTTTTTTGGCAGAAAATTTTGGCACAAAGCTGTGTTTCATGAAATGGCATGGCACAACAACAACAACAAAATCTCATTTCAACTGTGAAGCATGGTGGTGGGAGCATCATGGTTTGGGGCTTGAAATCACTGAGGGATTCATTCATTCATTCAGATACTGTAATCGTTTTATCCTGGTCAGGTTCTCCCAGTCGTTAAATACAAAGGTTCATATCTATTATTATAACTTAGACGCGTAATTAACAAATGTTTTATTGCATCTGTGTCTGTTGTTTCAGTGTAATTCAAACTCCTGAACCGTCCAGCCATTTAAACATTAGTGTTCTTCTCCTTAACTGTGTGATGTTATCTTTTTTCCCATTTACTCACAGATTAGCCGAGACTATGGCTTCCACCCGTCACTACAGTGCTGGATCATAGGGAAGCGTTTTGCTAAGGATGGAGACACTCTGTTCAGCCACAACGTGACCAGTGATGATGATCAGGCATTTCTCTTCCTCAAGTCTGCCCATTCTGCCAATCTCAGCCGTGAACAGCAGAAACAAGAGGAGCAGGACAGGAAGATAGGCGGTAAACTTTCTCCTCAGTGTTCCTTTAACCTGTTATCCAGCTAACAATTTTCTGAAGGTTATGGAACTTTTGGTTTTTAGAATCAATCTGTTAGGTTTTCTGAAAACTCCTCCTACAACATTTCTGCAACCTAACTTGTAACATTAGCAAGAACATTAATAAGTCAAGCCTAATTTTATGTTTTTGGGACAATCCAAGACATATTTTTTGCAGTGCAGTGGTGAGACACCAAACATGTTTTGGCTGAGCTACATTTGAGTTATTTGGGCAATTGTAAAAATGGTAAACTTTATTTTTGGCTGGATTTTACCTACAAGATAAATCTAGTTCAGTTGTGCATATTATAATCTGTACTCAAAAACTGTAAAAGGTCATTCGAGCCTGATGAATTACATATTATACTGAATGACATTTGCTCAGGACAGGAGTGTGAGAGCATACCACATATCATTAGTTAGGTGTAAAAATCAAGTTTTACAGAGTAATTAGTCAGTCATGTGGTTTGTAACACAGTTAATCAGGGTTCCAACATAAATGAGAACTCTAAAAAAGCATGCAAATATCTAAATGACATAAGTAATAAAACAATGACATGTGACTGTTTAGTGTAGCGCTGACATGGTTTTATATTTGCAGTGGAACTGCAACACAATACATTTATTGTTATTCATTGTTGTAGCCTTTTTAATGATACCGTACATGTATAGTGATTGAATGAATCTGATAACCTCTGCAATTGACAAGTTGGGTCCCAATACCCATGAGTCTCAGTGAAGGGGTGTGGTCTCTCTGCCTGCCAGTCCTAGTAAAGAAGGTATGGACTTTGTTCTTGTCAGTACCATTAAGGAGGCCACGGCTCCTTACAAACGCAAAGGCCGTGCCTCCTTTACTGGAGACTGCAGTCTCCTTAAATCTTATTCTGGAAATGTGTACAGTATTAAATCACATTGCTCTGAATCATGTTGCCACTGAATTAAATCATATTGCACTGAATTTTAGGGAATCATTGTCCCTTTACTAGGACAGGCAGGCTCCTTAAAGCTTATTCTGGAACTGTGCACAGTACCAAATCATATTGCAATGAAGCTCTCTATTTTAGTGTATTAAATCACTAGCTGTTTTAAATGTATTTTTCATGAATTTTATTGTTACACAGAGATACACACCTCTTGCTTTTACAGTGTTCATGTGACAGTAGTTCAAGTCTGTATGTCATAAAACTGACTATAAAAGGTCATACAACCCCGCTGTTTGACATTCAACATTAGCGACATTTAATACTATACCCTTAGTTGCAAATGTACTGGCACTGGTCTCGAATCAGTGGTGAATGTGCTGCATGTACATCTGAAGCTGTGAAAATTAATGTATAGCAGCCTGAATGCCACCTTATTGCTTTCATTTGCTGTCTTAGGTATAATTGAGAACATTGAGGTACTCAGTAGAGGTCCGGGAGAGTTGGGAGCACGCCACAAACAACCTCAAGTGTCTCCTGTACGAAAACCTTGCCCAAAGCCTCCTTCCAAACCAGTGGTGAGGTTTGAACCATCCTTTTTTTTTTCATAATATAAAATAGTCATATATATAAAAAGTCTGTGCGATGTTAATCTGTAGGACCAACCCACAACCACAAAATTCTTGTTTGATTATAATATTACATATTTCTTAGAACATTTATTTTGTAGTACTAGTGTATTGTTGAAATTTGATTCATTTTATTGACTCACTGTAGTGACATGCCTCTGTTGTGCTGTTTTACATATGCTCTCCGTGAAAATTGTGACAGTTCAAATTCCTGATCATAACCATAAAAACAATAAAGATACAACTCTCTAGATAGTATATGAGGAGCCTGATCAGTCTACACAGTGCCAAGTCCAGTAAAGGGAGTGACACAAGGAATAGATCCTGCTAGATACATAGTACAGTATAAATACCATAAATTAAAATGTATCACAGTAAATATTGCAACATAAAAAAATTAACAGAATGGAATAATTTTATATAAAAAAAAGCATTGAGCATTCTTCCTGTTTGTCATGTTATGCATATAATCTAAAGTACTTTGAACTGAAAGTACACTGCTGGGCAGAAAAAAATAGGCCAACATTAACAACAAATTTACAACAATTAACAACAAATCATTGGTAAAGAAATTAGCCAGAATTAAACAAATAGATAAAGGGAGTTAGTATGGGAAGCTTTTACCTTTGATTTCTTTAAATGTTTCAGTCTCGTGGTCCTTGATGGGCTGCATCAGCTGTGGCAGATAACCAAATAATGACTAATCTTTAAAAAAAAAAAAACCCAGAAGATATTTTTGGAAAATTTTGTACACCCAGACATGTGTTAGTTTGAATTTTACATCAAACATTTTAATCATCATGATTTTACCTTTGCATACAAGAAGACTATATAAGTGAATTTCCAGTTCACTGCAGCAAAAGTAAACCAGCAAATGATGGCACAGGAAGTCTCTGGAGTGCATTTGTTTCATTCTTGCTCATTTTCTGACCAATGATTTGTTGATAAGACCATTAAAAGCTTAATATTTGCCATTTTTTGCCTAGGAGTACATAGATGAGCATACAAATGATTACTACTTCTTGTAGTTGTGTTTTATCATTATGATTTCACCATTAATCACACAGGCGAAACATCTATGTTGTGGTTCTAGATAGGATGGTGTTGTTTGCAGTGCACATATGTAAACAAACCCACACGGCCAGGGTGTGCAATGTGCAGTGCTGCGAGACCAGAAAACTATAAAATACCAGATGTATACCAACCAGATGAAGAGGAAGCACGCAGACTTCTGCAAGAAGAGCTGGCCAGTCTACAGTACCAACAGGTAAGACTTTTATTCTTCTATTATTCTTATTGTATTATTTGGCAAGTTGTGTGTTTCTGAGATGCTTTTCTGATAGGCACAGTTGTGAAGAGTGGTTGTTTGAGTTAGTGCAGACTTCTTGTCAGCCTGAACCATTCTGGCCACTCTCCACTGACCTTTCTCATCAAGAAGGCTTGTCTCACTGGATGTTTTTTTGTTTGTCACACCATTCTATCAAAACTCTAGAGATTGTTTAACTGAAATTACTGGAAGATCAGCATATGGAGTTTCGCATATGGAGAAGAAACTAACTCTGAGTAATGAAGAGACATCAGTAATTATGGGCAGGAGCTAAGCACATACTTGTAAAATATATTGAGTCAAACATTTTAATATATGAAGTGAATGGAAACTCCAATTTATTTCAATGTAACACACTCCAAAATAGATCAGATTGAATTGAATAATACAATTGGGTCATTTAAGTTTTATATAAAGCGTTTTAGTAATAATAATAATAACTTCTGATGACTGATGAAATATAAACAGTGTTTGGTACCAGAATTTTGGAAGCTGGTGCATGTATTTAGTTAAGAATAAAACACTTCGGGATGTGCTGTTATAGGAAAATAAAGCAAAGGAGGACCATTACCACCCTGGAGTTGATTTTGTTTTATTCCTCTTATACCACAACAATTTTCCAACGATTACAAAAAAACAACACTTCAAACTTTTTATCCATTTATAGTTCCATTTAATGTTGTGAAACACCCATGAAACAAGTTATTTCCTGTTATGTAATAATAGCTATAAACAGTCATTCCGTCACTTTTGCTTGAAGTTAATAAGAAAAAAATAGCTTGTTACAGAAGAATTTCAAATCACAGTCCTCCATCCTTAGACTTTCCTGTGGTGGATAATTTAAAGTTACTGAAGACAAAGATAATATTCTTAACCACTCCTGCATTGTTGGAGATTGTGTATCTAAGGATTTATTAGCATATATTTGCTAAGCCTGATACTCAGATCTCTGATACTGGCATCATATTGAAAATTGAAAAAAAAAATGGAATTGAAGCATCTATAAGAATCGTATGTAGATGTATTTTTAAATGTGATGTTATTTATGAAATTGTAACTGTCTAATAATTACCAGATTATAAGAATCACACACTGCTGCTGTTTTCAATGAGTCTCTGTATTATTTTAATTTTGTTGATGTGATGAAATCTTTCAGTCCATCATAGAGGAGCGAGAGAAGAATTTCCTCAGTCTGCTGGAGACAGACAATCTCAACCTGGTTAGTAACACAGAGGAGATTTGCTGCCCCATCTGCTGCGAGCAGGTCCAGGCAGGAGAGGGCGCCACTCTCCGAGAGTGCCTTCACAGCTTCTGCAGGTAATAAATAACCACCACTAATTACAATCATAAACATGATAAAAGTGACTATGTGACAATTTTGTTTTTTACAGAGAATGTGTGAAGATGACCATTCTGAACTGTGTGGATGCAGAAGTGGCGTGTCCTTATGCAGATGGGGAGTACTCCTGTGACTGCGTGCTTCAGGACCGAGAGATTAAAACAGTAAGCCCTGATGCTCAATATATACTATACTACACTAAACTATACTTTTTATACTAAACTATAAAAATGTATTCAAACTGATGGGGAAAGGTCATGATTTGTGTAGTCAAGCTCTATGGCTCTATTCCCCCCTTAAAAAATCCACCCTGAACAGCTACATTACCCAGAATGCCATTCAACTCCCTGCTGATAGTGGTGTAGTGGGATGTAACCCTTGCTTCATTTTTACCTCAAGAGAGTGATGCAGCAGCACTTTAGTCCTTTAGTCTGTCCAGTTCTCTCAGTTTCCAAAGCTTCAACATTCATGCTAATACCACCATCAATGCCATCACACTCGTCATCTCGTAGCTCGCTAACTAGCTTAGCCAAGTCTCTGCCGTAACTACGGGCAGCTGAGTTGCATTCTGGAACTTTGTTGTCACTTATGTTTGAGATGGTTGGATTTTTTTCTTCTGCTAAACACCCTGTGAAGTCAGAGCCTCAGACAACGGCTAACTTCTCACAGAAATAATGAGAAAATAACATCAATTAACAAATTAGCACCAAAATAGCTAATCACATTATAGATATTATAATAAAATCATATTTAATATGTTTGACGGTGGAGTTTTCTTACACAAATCAACGGTGCTCAGAACCTGGAGAACCTACCGAGGATAATATACACAATATAATAGTAAAGCATTTGTATTCAAATAAATATATTTTTTCTAAACAATAAAGTAGGTGAAAATACTAATTTGCATTCAGAAGCAAAGTATAATAGATGCAAAAAAAAAGGTGGTGTTGCCCACTGTGTTGTGACTGGCTTGCACTTTAGTCTTTCACTGTTAAAACAATTTGATATTTTACAGCACAGTGTTGTTTGCAGCTTGTTCATAGTGGGAGTGGAAGAGATATAACACCAATTGGACACCACAAGTACACAAACCAAACTACTACTTTAAATATTTGTCTAAAGTGCAACTATAACAACCAAGTCAGATCCAACTTTGAGGTATCACCCAAACACAACTAAAGAAAGTGAGAAATGCTTTGTGTCTGAAACTAAAAAGTGATGTTAATGGCCATTCCAATAGTTTTCATCTCTTACTTACACATACACCCCTCCTTTAAGTGTGGGAATGGCATTTGGGCAATAAATTTACTGATAGAGTTAGTTTATAGCACTTATAATATTAGATGTATCTGGTATTTTATTTTTCTGGTATTGCTATGAAAGGTACAGACATTTTATTTTATATCTACTGCTATAAACTAACACATCCACAGCTGAGTAGTGAATGCAGTGGAGGGATTTCAGCACAGGTTTTACACTTCCATCCACACAGCTGTTGGCTGTAATTTCTCTTCCAGCTCCTGTCACCTGAGGAGTACCAGAAGTTTTTGGAGTTGAGGCTGAAAATTGCTGAGTCACGCAGTGAGAACAGTTACCACTGTAAAACACTGGACTGCCCTGGCTGGTGCATATTTGAAGACGATGTCAACGAGTTTGCCTGCGACATCTGCAACGAGACCAACTGCCTCCTCTGCAAGGTGAGCAAGAAACCCAATCTGTGAAAGGCCCTTGGTTTATTTTCATGATTATAACATGATTGTAAAAATAAGGCATAAGGTATATAAAGGTGTGTGTCTGCTATAGGCTATTCACAAAGGCATGAACTGTAAAGAGTACCAAGATGACCTTCGCCTCAGAGCAGAGAACGATGCAGCAGCCAAACGAACCACAGAGACACTAGAGGTTAGCCAACAAAGACACATTTACACACCATGTAAACTACAGTAGCTATATAAATGTAAACATACATGCATGTACATTATCATACTACATACATTTTATATATAAAACGACAAATCTAATGTATACAATGACTATGTTTACATGCACATCAATATTCCAATATTAATCAGAATTTGGCAATATTCTAATTAGTATTGAGTCATATAAACGCCGCAATCCGATTTCCGGAATTGTGGGTGCTAACAGGTGCTTAGCTTAACAGATGCTTATATGACCCTTTCCATTTCGAGGCAGTGTTATCGGGCATTTTTGATGGTGAGAAGTGTTAGTCCTAAGTAAATTTGTGTGAAAAAGTAGTAATAAAACTAATAACTGAGCACGCTCTCTAACCAAAGGCAGCATCTTGAATCTCCCAAGAAATAATACCGGGAAAGGAAAAGCGCATGTGTAGATCGGCATACTTACAACAACCTTGTATACAGGAATATTCCAAAGCTTGTACGCATATAAACATTGTATTCGAAATATGGCTACAACCAGAATATAGACCTTATACGGAATTTGATGTGCATGTAAACGTAGTCAAAGTTCCAAAGTACCGCAGATGTAGCCAAAATATGAAATACTCGCAAATAGAAATTTAAGTTTCCAGTAAAATTATACCTTCAAATGTTTGGAGAATGATACTAAATGGTGCTAAGGAAATATACTTGATTGTCCAAGATATCTGCTCCTATATCATTACAGTGTACAGCTACATGTTGATATTTTTTTGTTTATCAAGTCACTAAGGAACTGGATGTAGTTTGAGGCAGATTTATTATTGTTTGGTCAAAAATCTCATTAACGCCATATACATGTTTGTTGTCTTGGCTGATCAACTACATGTATAGAATATGGTGTTAATGAGATTTGTCACTGAACCATTCCTTTAAATCTATACATGTAGACATTCCTCAGATTGGTAACATGCTCATTGTGTATTGCAGATGATGTTGCAGAATGGTGAAGCCATGTACTGTCCTAAGTGCAAAGTGATCATCCAGAAGAAAGATGGCTGTGACTGGATCTGTTGCCTCATGTGTAAGACGGAAATCTGTTGGGTGACCAAACAGGCCAGATGGGGTCCTCAGGTATAACTGTATTAGTGTTTATTAATTCAGCATGTAGTTCACTTACAAAGACATTTCTTTGTAATACAATCATACAATTAGGGGGTGTGAGGGTTCACAGATATGCCTGTACTGAGAAAAGGAAATCTAAGTATAGTTATATAGTTATAGTATAGTTATAGAGTTATAGTTATACATTTCCTGGTGCAGCAAGTCTCTTGAAATATGCAGCAAGAATAAGTAAGGAATTGTTATTATCCTTCCATTGTGCTGTTATAACATAATCAACAATGGGGTGGTGTGATGCCACCTGACGTTAAGCAGAGTTACTGCTACCACACTGAAGTTGATTATTTTCCAAGAACAGCAAGTTCCAAAGTGTTTTATTCCTCTTATATCACACAATTTGCTAACAATTAATTACTTACAAGTTACATATGCTGTAACAGCTATAACCAGTCATCTCCTCACCAGCCTCTCTTTAAAAAAGATGCAAAAAACACAGATTGTTAAACAGCACAAAAAAAAACAACATAGCTTGTCAAGTTACAGAGAAACCAGAAAACCCCTATGTCCTGAAAACTTTCCAGTAGCAGAAAACTTCACGTAACAGCTTTACCTCTGACTGTTACACCACTTACATTCCTTCCACAAATGTTAAATAAATGTTTCCTCACAAAAAATATGGGCATATCAAAGATTAGATGCTGTTTTTTATCTGTTTACGTGGAGTGTCCACAAGAGCAATAAGGTTTTACTATAGAAACTATAACATATTATAACGAGCACATTAATATAAACCTTGCAGTCAGAACAACTGTCAGAGCTCCTGTTGTTAAAATGAATCAAAACTTTGTGATCAATCAGAATTGAGCATTGCTGTTGTAGAATTTATTGTATACTTAGGTCTGGTTTCTGTTGACTTTGTTGCTCAGATGGTGATGTTTCTATTGTTGTTGAATCACTGTCTCTTATTCGCCCTCAGGGTCATGGAGATGTCTCAGGTGGATGTAAATGTCGCCTCAACGGTGCCCCTTGTCACCCAAATTGTCAAAACTGTCACTGATCCCTAATCCGCCCTGTGAGGACACATCATATTTCCACTAACACTGTGGAGTAAGGAAGTAACCTCTTCTGTAACTTAGCAGACTGAAGCTATTGATCCATAAGCATCTGTCCATAATACAATCAGTTTATTCGGTGGTATTATGAATCATCAGTTGGGTATGTGATCACAATCTTCATAACCTTTACATGAACTGTTTACAAAAAAAAAAAAAAAAGATCATCTTCGTTATAGGGGTTTGTTATTTGGGTATATTGATGACCAAATTGTTTTTTGGATAATGACCAAAGCAGACCTTGCACATTAAGCGTCATGGCACTAATATCATTAGATGAGAGAATTTTTGTAGCATTGCTGTGTTGAAAATGCAAATGAAATTTTTTTTTGGGAGCGGGGAGAGTTTTCCTTATCTTCACTTGCAAATTCCCACCCACTACCCAGCTCTCCTCTATCATACAAGAGCTACCAACAATGGAGTGTGAAGTCTAACACGTGCTTCCGTCAAGACACATGAAGCAAGCCAACTGCATCTTTTTGAACTGCTGTGTCACAGGGCAGTGTAACACACTCAGAGGAAAGTGCTATCTGCCCTCTTCCGCATACATGCTTCACAACAGACAACACACGCCCACGATTACCTAGTGTCGATGTGATTGGCGGGGAAAAAAGCATATGCCATCCCTCCCACCCGCCCAGAGAGCATGGCCAATTTTGCTTTCTTTACTCCCGGCCAGGATGGCTATGGCATCATCAGGAGTCCAACTTGTGATCTCCTGATAACATTGTGCCACTCAGGAGCTTTGCATATTAAACTAGTGCATTATTCTATAAATATGTCATTTAATTCTTACACAGGTGCATATGAAGTTAGCCTTCAGATAGTTCCTCAAAAAAAAAAAAAAAACTACAGTTAGCCATTAAACGTAAGCATACGGTACACGTTAATGGTGCATTAATAATATCTGTAAATTATGAAACATGAATGTCATAATGTGCATCATTGTATACAAACTGATCTTTCATAACATTTGCAATAATAATCACTTGTGACATATTCATGGTTTCCTAGAAGTTTATTTGTTGGTCAACATACTTTGCAGATTAATTAAACATTGTTGAAAGAATTACCAAGTCAGAGACATATTTTCACAATTGCAAAGTGCAACCAGCAAACATGAAGAACATATTTCAGTGCAAATAAATTAGCAAAAATTATTTATTAATAACTTATGATCAAGTAAAAATATGGATTAAGCACAGATTGTGAATGCGTATGACCAGTGAGTGTTGGTGCAGTTCAGACTTGAGTTATAAAGTGACAATTAGTGAAAACGATATATTCTGTGCTGATATCTAAAATAGAGAAACCAGATATTTGTATGCACCATTTGTTATATTACATTGAATTCTATAACCATTGCCATCGAGTAACTAACACCATCCCACTGTTTACTCTTTACTTGTTATAATACAGAATTAATTAAGGCCTCTGCTTACAGAATATACTGTAATGGAACAGAAATTGTGCATAACGGAGATTGTTGCATAAAATATTGTAGCTGTTAGTGTAATGGTAAATTGTACTGTAAAACCTTTAGAAGAAAGATCAATAGGCTTTCAAGAATAATGAATTTGTATTAAACGTCCAGACTGCTGATACTGATTTCACAATATTGTTCAGTCTGGTGTATTTTTGTACATGCAGTGAACGCATGTGATGGGAACTGTCATTGTTCTCCTTTTTTATTAAAAGTAGGGTCATTATTTGTTCCATATCCACAGCTCATCATTAGCTGAGAGAAAATAACAGAAAATAGGGCAAATCTTACAGCAACATCTTTTGACAGAGTGTGCAGTTATTAAATAAAAAAAGGCCATTGGATCATACTCAGAGCTCTGTTTTCAGTATCATGTATCAACTCTGATGGTATACCATAATATACCTATAAATGAAATATCAATGTTCTTGTTTTTTTTGTTTTTTTTTTGTTTTGCCTAAACAAAGGGTATAGAAACTGTGACAATTTATTCATGTTCAGTTAAAGAGCACATATTGAAAATAATGAGCTGTATTAATGGCAAAAATACTACTAATAAAGGTTTTTGGTCTCAATATTATTCTAATGTAAAGGGAAAACATTTCCTCTTTATAATGGACATATCAGCACTCTCTGCTCATTTAGATGGACTTCAAAATAATTGTGCGTAAATGCAACGTTGACACTGTAATCTCATGAAAATCCATAATCAGATTTGTGAATCTGTAATTATGTGAAAAACCCAATAACCTGTTTTGCAGGTACAAACCTTTTATTACTATTATGAATCTTACTTTCAAATATCTTACAATGTTAATGTTGCACCTACAACTTAAATGCTATATTTCCGAATTCCTGGTTATGCTGCCAAAGGACATGATTACAATGGTTATGAAATCTTACTTTTTGTGGGTTGGGGCCAATTGGATGGGTCCAGAAAGGTAAGTAGGTGGGGCCAAGTGGTCAGCTTTAGGGAACTGATAGAGGTGTGGCCAAGTGGATCTGTCCAGAAAGGTAAAGAGACATGGCCAAGTAGCCAGCTTTAGAGAGCTGATGGGGTGGGTCCAAGTGGATCTGTCCAGAAAGGTAAAGAGACATGGCCAAGTAGCCAGCTTTAGAGAGCTGATGGGGTGGGTCCAAGTGGATCTGTCCAGAAAGGTAAGGAGGCGAGGTCAAGTGGTCAGCTTCAGAGAACTGATGGGGGTGTGGCCAAGTGGAAGAGTCCAGAAAGGTAAGGAGGTAGAGGAAAGTGGATGGGTACAGATAGGTGAGGAGGTATGGGCAAGTGGATGGGTCCAGAAAGGTGAGGAGGTAGAGGAAAGTGGATGGGTCCAGAAAAGTGAGGAGGTAGAGGAAAGTGGATGGGTCCAGAAAAGTGAGGAGGTAGAGGAAAGTGGATGGGTCCAGAAAGGTGAGGAGGTAGAGGAAAGTGGATGGTTCCAGAAAGGTGAGGAGGTATGGGCAAGTGGATGGGTCCAGAAAGGTGAGGAGGTAGGGGCAAATGGATGGGTCCCGAAAGTGTAAAAGAGTAAAAGAGTAAAGTATAAACCAATTGTACAAGATGTACTGTACAAAATCAATATCACATGATAAGCAAACAAACCTTGACAAATTAGAGATTTACAAAATTGACTATGGATTCAGAATTCATAAAATTACTAGTTTGAGGCTGCATTTACATGTGATTACTTCTGACAACAATTCAACTCCATATTTAGGCAAACCTGTTCAAATAAAAACTTACACTGTTTCTCTCTCACAACACAAGTACTTCTCATGGCTCAGTAGTGTGTTACTTATCATCCATTCCAGATCCTCAGCTTCGACTGATGGCGGGAAAAAACACTTTACTGTAATCTCTCTTAGCAAGACATTAATTAGGCCTCACAAATATAAATAAAAAAAGAAATGAAGACAGCCCATCCCAGAGTCCTTGGAGAGAGATAGGTCTGGTTGGTGCATGCTAAGGGAACAGTAGGTCGAGTTTAGGTGCCCACTCCAGAGCAGAGTTCACTACAGCCAATGCAGCAGCCCCCAGTGCCACGGTGATGCCCATCACCGCTAGTCTGACAAGTCGGCGAGCGGCAGGTCGAATCATGGCCATGGTGCCATGCTGAGCATCGATGGTGCCGCCATGCTGCTGCTGCTGCTGCTGCTCTCTCCGCCTGCGGCGGAGCACTGTGTCAGGCCGCTGCTGCGCTGAGGCTAAATCAAAGTCTCTGAAGGTGGACACGGCCGTTCTGGAAGAGAGAATGAAATCCTCGGTCAGGACACTCTGCAATTGACCCATAAATAGGCCATCACAAAATTAACATATCTGCATGTTATTTAAAGGAACCGTTTAGGGGAACCATCCAATCTTATCTGGACAGGGCCGGTGTGGGTTCAGGTTATCATTCCAACCAAGAAGAAGCAACACCTGAGTCTACTGAAAGCCATGGGCAACTGATTAAACACGTGGAATCATGTGTGGCTCCTGCTTGATTGGAACGCCGGCCCTTTGTGGATAGGATTGGACACCCCTGTGATAGGCTAAATGTTAGTCAGACATGTTTAGTTTCCTTAAGGCTAAAAGCCAAAGAAGGACAGCAAGTCAGAGTGAATGGATAGCAGGAAAGGTGACTCACTGCTGAGTGCGCTCCTGAGTCGTTCCCTTTGCCAGCTCAGACGGAGGGAACTGTACGAAAAGATCTCCGGCTCGGCTGATCAGGGTCTCGTAGGGGAGATCCTGAGGGATCTGAGAGAGCAGGTGGTGCATCATGGCCATGTCACACTCACAGTCCAGCACCTCCTCCTCCCTATACAGGACGATCTGAACACAGACATGATAAACAGATGAGGAATGGGCTGATCATGGGTTACATCAATATGTACAAGGCCCTATATAGATTATACCCTGTAGTAAGTACAATCTCAGTTATACCTACTACAACATATAGAATATGTAATATTTTATATATAATTTTTTAATACGGTATTTTTTATAATACTGGGAACCAGAATTAATGTTGAGGCAATTATCCTATTGAAAATGTAATATATAGGGCTGGAATCTGATGTTATTGTTTCTATAGTAACAGCTAATTCACAGGGACTTGTATGGTATACGTTCTACATAATTAAAAGAATTTATTAAAGAAACACGTTGGATTAAAAGAACCATGTTATTTAACAAAAAAAAAAGTACAATCATTGACATGGTGACGCTTTCTGTAAGGACAAGTTTACTTAGTATTTAAGGAAGGAGTCTCCAGTGTCAGTGCTTTGTAATGGTCAATAAATTTTCCCCTGCAGGAAAGTCCTCAAGACTTTCATCATGAAGGTTTTGAATTCAGATGTTAATTGTAACGATAAATGGTTAAAAAGCCCAATGTGTCATTTCTTGATAAAATTTTAATTAGAATTCTTGGTTAACTGCTGTGGTATACACTTTGGGATGTACTGTTGTTGGAAAATAGTCAACTTTAGGGTGGTATCAGTAATTCTGCTTCATGTCACGTCATATCACACCACCCTGTTGTTGATTATTTTTTTATAATAGCACAGTCCGAGGTGTTTTAATTCCTTACATATCTCAGGTAGCCAAAGATTTTGAGGATGATGAGTAGGGAGAAGAAAAATAAATGAATAGCTTCTATATCAATGCACAAAATTATATTAACTATACTTTACGGCATTTAGACTTTTTACATCTTGATTTCTATAAAATATACAGACTGATTCATTAGCAGTCAAACAGTGAAATTCATTCTGGCAGCCTTCATAGAAATACAATAAGCCTAATAATTTTCATGATGGATGTAGTCATACTGTAAAAAAAGTTATAATATATCTTACAGAAATAAAAAATTGAGAATATTTTATAACCACAAAATGGCATCCTCTACTATCCTCTAGTACTCTATCTATCTACCGATCTCGATCAAAACGTAGGTTACCTAGATATTCCCACCAATATTAGTAGGACTAACAGTTTGTGCTTCTTTTCTGTCCTTCTCAAATGACCTGTATAAGAAGACAGTTTAACAAAAAATGAACGCAGGTGCCATGTCTATTAAAAGCACTCTCCGATAATGGCTACTGAAATATTGATGATACTGTATAAGCCTAAGCAAACATAAAGTGCTTTTACAAAAGTGAGCACAGCTGACTGTAAATATTTGCTCTGTTAAACTCGGCTGTCAAAAGCTCAGTAAGAGCCTCCTTTGAACTTGTCCACTTGTTACTGCTTACCCAAAATAGCAGAGACTAAGAATATCGGTCCTGAACAAGAGAACACTGTGTAAGCCTAACCATAGAAACATTCAGTAAGCTGAATGACCAAGCTCACCACAGCAGCAAAATAAATTGGCATCAGTGGATGGCAGGCCAAGAAGAAATCGTATAACCGCACTACGTGGCGGAAATCTGATAATACATGGCCGAACCAGGTGATGAGCCAGCTCAGGGCGAAGATGGTGCCCACCTCGGCTCTAGAGAGAAAAAAAAATTCATTTCACTTTAAATAACCATAAAATGTGGAATATAAATAATGAATAGCATTTGGCAAGAACATCATTACCATTAAGATCATAACTTCTGCCATTTTTTTAAATAGTATTCATAATTTTAAGGTTAATTTTAAGCTTAATTCCATATATACAAAATTAAAAGTTGGACAAAACTGTCATAACTGGAAACTCATCTTAACATTCCTTAACAGTCTAAACGTACATTCAACACTCATGAAGATGATTCAGACAACTCACAAATATCTAAAAAAGAAAACTTAATATACAACCATCTAACTATCTAATAGATTTACTCACTGTTGCATGAAGTCGTACACCTCTGGGTTGACTCGGTCTATAATCGGCATAAGGTAGTTGAGGATGTGTTTTGTGTTGTCCATGGTGGGGTCCATAAAGTCCCTGTAATGGAAAAAAGGGCCAGTTCTCAAATACAAATGATAAAATCTTACTTAAAATAAAAGAATGTGGCACAAGTGAAGACAAAATTCATAATGACGCAAGTGCTTATATACGGTTAAGTGTAAAGGTTTCATACATGCATGAAAAATCAATCAATCAATCAATCCAAGCATTAAGAAATGAAATGTGTGGACGTCTGGCAATAAGTCAGTGAAATGTTTCAGACAATTCTACAAATACAGAGAATTTTTTTTTTTTTTTTTTTTAACTACTAAAGCTGATTAAGTATGACTTATGTCAGAAATGTCCAGCAAACATACATGCATCTGAAATGTATTTGTATGAAATTGCTGTTCCACCTGAGATGGTGTGTGGAGAGTTTCTCCACCAGCGCAGTGGCGAGGCGTTCTCCCAGCACGAGCAGGAAGGTGACCACGATGTCGTGATAGCCCTGATAATAGTGCAGCTGGGGGTTTTTCTGCAGCACGCGCAGGATGATGTCGATCAGCTCCTCCTGCAGTCCCATCCTCTGCTCATCAGGCATACCTGCACACAGCGAACATCAAAGTAAACCTCCACTGCAATATTTGGCAATAAAGAGATGTTGAGAAAAGCTGACTGTTTCATGACCACCACAGTTAAAGAAACATTTTGGCCAAAAGTGAAACATACACAATTTTCTCCTTACCCAAAATGGAGTCAGGTCAAGTTTGGCATCTGAAGATTCTGTAGTTTTTTAATGGAGCTACAAGACTAATAAGTAAGATTATAGCCACCAGTCCACTGAGCTGCATGCATTCCATCATCACACACTCGCCTCAATCTGTGTCAAGCTCTTCAATATGTGGTTTCTGACACTGTATGACTCACTGTTATATACACTCTTGGGCAAAAAAATGGTCCAAGCCCAAAATGGCAAAATATGAAGCTTTTAATGGTCTTAACAACAAATCATCGATCAGGAAATGAGCAAGAATTGAACAAATAGATAAAGGGAGTTAGTATGGGATAGCTTTTCCCTTTGATTTCTTTAAATGTTTAACCTTGTGGCCCTTGATGGGCTGCATCAGCTGTGGCAGATAACCAAATAATGACTAATCTTTTAAGAAAAAAAAAAAACATCCCAGAAGATATTTTTGGAAAATTTTGTACACCCAGACATGTGTTAGTTTGAATTTTACATCAAACGTTTTAATCATTATCATGATTTTACCTTTGCGTACAAAAAGACTATATAAGTGAATTTCCCTGTTTCTAGTTTTTCCCCAAACAAACAGTTCACTGCAGCAAAAGTAAACCAGCAAATGGTGGCACAGGAGCTCTCAGGAGTGCATTTGTTTCATTCTTGCTAATTTTCTGACCAATGATTTATTGTTAAGACCATTAAAAGCTTCATATTTGCCATTTTGGGCATACTACAGCAATGGCAGCATGTTTGTGTCACTGACCTGGAGGAAAGCGTCTCAGGGATCTCTGCACATCCAACAGCACCTGGTTGTAGTCCTTATTATTCTCTCTATCCACTTCATCTGGAGAGAAACCATTTTTGTGACACATCAACTACTTATACCAAGTATCGAACAATTTCCGCTCGCCTTACCAAATTTACAACTTACCAAGTTTTTCAGGGATGCTGTCTACAGGGACGTTCAGTAGATGAGGCCAGACTTTACAGCGGATCTCATCGGTCATGAGCCCTCCTTCACTGATGGCCATCCTCCTCAGTGTGGCCACGTCGACAGGCGTTGCGTTCAGAGCCTGTGTGATCTCCGCCATCTTCCTCTTCCTCTTCGAGTCAGCATCTGCACACACACACAGTCACAATCCGTCAACAGCGCCAGGAATATTGCACAAACATTTCAGTGCTACAGAAAGCCAAAGACAGACATTGTGAAATGAAATGTCATTCTCAACCTCTTCCCTCAATCTTGTTATTTTCCTGAAAACACTGACCCTGGGCTTAAACAAACAGAGCCTGAATCCCAAATGCCTCCATGGTTGATAAATAGTGCACTATATAAGGTGTAAGAACTGTTAATTCACACCCTATATAGGGCACCTATATACAGAGCAGGGCGTCATTTGGGATTCAGCCTCAGAGGTGTCGTTTTCTCTGAGGGTTTCTTTTGAGTCATTAGACAGACCTTTTAAAAAACCTTTTAATATTGACATGAAGTTATTTTCACACGGGTTCAATGTTATGTATAACTATACAAACTATGCTTATAATGGCATTGAAAGAGAAAATTAAGATATTCGTTAATATCACGCCAAACCCGTGTTAAAGGTTTAGGAACATCTGGTATCATCACAGGCTAACTGAAGCTTTACCTCAGGTATCAGTGTTAAGATGGAATTATTTAACTTTTCTTTAAAATACATGGTTTAAGATTATTCATTTTAACTCATTTTGTGCATAATTTAATATTTAACACCAATAATAATTTACTTTTTAACAACATATTGATATTTGGAGAGAAATTGATATAATTAAGGAGAGAAAAAAACACAGTATTTGGGACAGTAATGTATGAGGAAATAACAAACCGCCATTTTGTCAATATTGAAACTAACTATTGAGTTTTTTTGTTTGATTGTTTGTTTTTGTTTTGTGATACATTATTTAGCCAAGCAGCTTTACCTTGTTTTCCAACCCCATCCAAGGAGATGGAGGAGGCTCCGATATTTCTGGACTTTTTCAGGTTCATGATGTTGTTGACATTTTACAACAACATGGCTGTGTTTTATCTTCAGCTCGCAGGACCTGCAGTGAAAACACCAGTGCCATCCGATTTCCTGCACATCACTGATTCTCTTCTCTAATGTCAGCTAGCATAACAGCTCCGAAAAGGGCCACGACCACTCAGATAATAAACTACTGTTTTACTAAGCTTAACAATGATCTCCGATCAAACGCGAACATTTCACATATATTCAGATCTCTATAGAAAAATAGCCATAACTGACATTATTTTATGTGCATTAGCTACAAATATAGCGCTGGCTGTACTGTACAGCATCCTCTCTGAGCTGGCATTCTCTATGCGGAAGTGAGACACAATAACATCAGGATGGACAGACTCTAGCAAAATAAAAGTCCTCTTAAAGCCCAACTCTGACAGCTTCCTATCTATCTATCGTTCCTGTTATTCCTGACACACATCCTTAGTCCTTATGGTGTGGTACAGGTTCCCAACCTTGATCCTGGAGTACCCCCTGTTTTAGTGGTTTCTCTACTCTCAGAACACCTGATTAAACTAATCAGCTAATTAACAACCCTTGCTGAATTGAAGTGGGTGTGTTAGAGAAAGGAAAATACTATAATGTGCAGGACAGGGGGTCCTCCAAGTAACCTGTGCCTTATGGAGATAATTACATGCCAATCAGAAAAGCAATCACGCCAAGGGGGAAAATGTGAAATGCAATACAAAGACTGGTATTGCTTTTGATTTGTGACACGAGGACGACGTGCTGCACTGAAAAGCAGAACCTTAACTCTTCCAACCATTGCTGTTCTGTCGCTTTATCTCTTCAGGAAGGTATTGCTTTAAAAAATTGTATTAAAATGCTGACTTCATGTCAGAAGTGAATGTAATTCACCCTTGCATTGCATTTCATTTTTATCAGTATGTTGCAATAGTGTTGCACTGAAATGCAATCACTGACATCCAATCAACATTCAACACAGACATGCACACACACACACACACACACACACAAACACACACAAACACACACACCCAGAATCTTCTCCATAATTCCTGGGTCATACTCATTATTAGTATTAATACAAAAATCCTACTCAACATGGAAAATGTGAGCGATCAACCTTCAGTCATCAAACAAAATTTGCCAAGAATAACTCACACATTGTCAGATTATGCTCACAAATCAGTACCATCGTATAATCCCAGAATTTAAGAACCTGGGACAACATTTTTTCTGCCATTTTTTATTTTACTGTAGTAGTTGTATATGGTGTTTTACTATCAAATAGCTTTAGTTGTGTTGTTCGTATTATCTCTGTAACAGTGCTATTGTGGAAAGGTGTGAATTGTTTGCCCAGCAGGGGGGCTCACACCCCTCCCCTTTCCCATCGCCCTGCTCACCAGCAGCTAAACACAGAGTCATGATACTCTACACACAGAAACCCAACAGTGTCCTGACTAATCTTATAACAGACTTGCAGTGATAAAATATTTCATTTGTTTATATTTGAAAATTGAAAATATCTGATAAGTTGATTTCCATTCCGATGGTGGAATGGAACACCAGTGTACTGCTAGAAAGGGTTAATGATGTTAGTTCAGCTCAGCTGTCTTTGGTTATTCGTTTACCTTTAAATTGTGTTTTCATACAAAAGAGTTGGCATCCCTCTCACACTACAGGATGCTGAGTTTTCCATATCTAACGTGTTTAAAGATTGGATTTTACACACCCCATGCTTGGGTAGATAGATAATAGAATAATTTAACACCAGTCTAAAACTGGGATACTGTTTGGATGAATTGGTCTCAAAATTAGCCAACTTATTCTCTGGTGTGACCTATTGTGACTACATAACATGCACAAATGTGCAGATGCCATTATTTTATGTCTTAGTGAGATTATTTAGGGAATCATTATAGTGAAATGCACTATACTTTCTTTCTACTAAATATACTGTATAAAACCTTTGACTTGTGTGTTTTTGGTGCTATACCAACTCCGCTCTAACAGCGTTTTTCACTTTATAGTAATTTTTAGACCCTGACCTATTTGTACTGTCATGAGGATGTGTTTTTTTATATGTGTATATTTTATTTATAACTAACCCAACAGACAAATTAAAAGGAGAAAAATGAGTGGAATCTCACATAATACGTACAAATGAGAACACAAAGAGGGGGAAAAGGCCCCTCTTCCACAACCTGAACTGTCCCTCCCTCCCCAAACACACATCAGATACTATATGATTTAAACACCCTTACAAAAACGCAGATGACTCTAGGCACTTAAACCCCACAAAAATACATAGGAAATGGGGAACTGTAAAACAATATAAAAGTTATCCATCATATATGACAGGTGCACAATCTGTTTTCAGCTCTTAAAAAGATACCCGAGGAAGGGGCCCCAGATCCTGTCGAATGTTTTGGAAGCACCAATTTTGATTTTTCAGGATCGACAGGATCTTTTTTTTTTTTAAATCTTTTTAAGAGCTGAAAACAGATTGTGCAGCCATTTTAGAAAGCTAGGTGGCGAGGTGGACTTCCATTCCATCAAGATCACCCTCTTAGCCACCACCATATGAGGATGTGTTTTTAATGAAGGCTATAAAGCACATCTATAAATCATCTCTACATAAAGGCTAGGTCAAATTCTGTAAATATAATATATGGAATATATTCTAAAACATTGTTTCATTGCATTTTACATTAAAATCTTTTTTTTTTCCCCCATGATTTTATTCATTTTATTTATTCTTATAAATTGTAGTATCATGTTCACTACCTACACGTTTTGGGACTTTTAATTTGACAAGTCGTTCGACCCATAAGTATACGCACTGGTCTGTCACATGACTTTGGCCCAAACACCGTCAACAAATAATTCAGGGTGTTTTTTTTTCTTGAATATATTGTGCCTTTTTAAAAATATAACGTTAATGCAGTAATCATTGTAGCAATGCTGTCGCGGCTGTTAAAGGAACATCAAGCAAAACAAAACGAAAGGAAAGAGCTTCAAGGTATGATGTTTATATTAGAGACGTGTCAAGATGTAGGATTTCCTGCAGTATGATGAAGGGGAATAAAGCCTGATCTTTACATTTCTGTATGATGAGATATTGATTTGTCTCTGAGGTCTCTGAGCAGTTAACCTAACGAGGTTTTGGTCAAACTGCAATATTTTAGAGGAGGGAATGAAATGCATACATACATAATTACCACCAAACTGAGTCAGATTATAGTCATGTATAACTACAATCCAGCACAGATGGAGCATTTTCCTGCTCTAACACATCTATAAAGCTTAATGATAAGTTCATATGGTTTGTGGCTTCCTGGAGCTTGGTAGTAAAAATAATGGACTTGCTCTTTTACTGGCAACTCAAACACAGACTCTATTCAGGGGAAAGTAGCTAATGTATGCTCAAAAAGTCCGTAGAAGTCACCAGATGATGTCACATAGTAATTTGCATATTCATTGAATCATCATGATCATTTGCATATCAAACCATGTTACATGAAGAAGTCAGATTTTCTGAAGACACTTAAAACAGCATAATATGGGATATTTTATCAGAATAAATAATATATTATAACTTATTTATTATACAAAGAAAGGGTCTTTGGTTATGGCACCGCAAACTCTTATGTATTTAGAAATTGCACCAATTTCTATCAAGACCTCTGACATAAAGAAGCAGTGGTAGTGAGTAGACAGGAACCAGACAGGAAAGAAATGGTCATGGATGGAATGACTTGCTTTTATTACTTGTAAAAATGTAGACAAGAAGAGAGTTTAAAACAAAGGACAAAGTTCACAGGTGGGAACAATGGTGATCAGTGATTGGTCATTGTGAACAATGGTGATCTGTGATTGGTCGTTGGGAACAATGGTGATCAGCTGTTGGTCATTGGAGAAGATAGTGAACAGTGATTGGTCATTGGGAACAATGGTGATCAGTGATTGGTTGTTGGGAACAATGGTGATCAGTGATTGGTTGTTGGGAACAATAGTGATTAGTAATTGTTGGGAACAATGGTGATCAGTGATTGGTTGTTGGGAACAATGGTGATCAGTGATTGGTTGTTGGGAATAATGGTGATCAGTGATTGGTCATTGGGGACAAAATAATTGTCACAATTTGATTGTTCACAGTTGGTCTTTGCATTTTTATGTCAACTGGTTTGTTAAAGAAATATTCCAGCCTTTTTTTTTTTTAACCTAATCTTCATCTAGTGAATCAGTAGTGTTTCTGTGATTGCCATGAACAAGTATTTAAAATAACTTTTAGCTGCCCTTTCATAGTATTTTTCTCCATGTTTCCCTTTAACACAGAGCGGCGACGACGTGAAGCCATCGCAGCTGCCACCTGTTTAACGGAGGCCTTAGTGGACCACCTGAATGTGGGGTAATGAATGGAGTCCAGTAGAGCTATTCCCTGTGATGTCACTGTGACAGTTTCATATTGGTTTGAGTAATGAATAGTTTATTTATGAACCAGTGCACATAAATAGAAGCACAAAGCCTAAAGAATGAGACTGTGCATGTGACATGAGGCTCCGTGGTCATAATCATAATCCGGGATTGTAGTGAAGAAACTGTGTGGGGTAGTAAAGATTAGAATGAAAAGCACCAAAATAGCACAAAAGCACTATTAAGATTACGAGACTGAATATTTCTTAATTGGGCAAAGATTTAAAAAAATGAAAATAATTTATACATATTTTGCAAATACATGTGTACAATTTGCCATGCCGTTTCTTTGTCTGTTGTCTTTGTACAGATTTTATTTTCCTTAACCTGTTTATTTTATGTACCTTTTATACCATCCTGTCTTTTATTTTATATGTAATATTTACACTGCCTGGCCAAAAAAAAAGTCGCACAATCTAATATTTTGTTGCACTGCATTTAGCTTTGATTACGGCACGCATTCGTCCTGGCATTGTTTCAACAACCTTGTGCAACTTCACAACATTTATTTCCATCCAGAGTTGCATTAATTTTTGGCTGAGATCTTGCATTGAGGACAGGAGAGTCTAACCACTCCGTAACGTCTTCTCCAGCACATCCCAAAGACTTTCAGTGGAGTTAAGGTCAGGACTCTGTGGTGGCCAATTCATGTGTGAAAATGATTCCTCATGCTCCCTGAACAATTCTTTCACAAGTTAAGCCTGATGAATCTTAGCATTTTCATCCTGGAATGTGCCTGTGCTGTCAGGGAAGAAAAAGTCCATTGATGGGATAACCTGGTCATTCAGTACATTCAGGTGCTCAGCTGACTTCATTTTATTGCCACACAATGAGGCTGAGCCTAGACCTGACCAGCTGATGCAACCCCAGATCATAACACTGCCTCCAGAGGCTTGTACAGTAGGCACTATGCATGACGGGTGAATCACTTCATGCATTTCCCTTCTTACCACGCCCATTGCTTTGGAATAGGGTAAATCTGATTTTATCAGACCACATGACCTTTTTCCATTGCTCCACAGTCCAGTCTTTATGCTCCCTAGCAAATTGAAGTCATTTTTTCCGATTAGCCTCACTAACAAATGGCTTTCTTGTGGCCACACAGCTGTTTAGTCCAAATCCTGTAAGTTCTCATCACATTGTGTGTGT
>CM040473.1:13959282-14003229 GCA_022758105.1 Pangasianodon gigas
CTTTTCCACGACCATGGGATACGTAATCTGCCATGGTTGTTTAAGAAATGAGAAGCTACACACTGCATCAGTTAAGGTTAAAAGAATTGTTGCCAGCTGAAACATATTAATCACTGCAGTAATGATCCAATCATAGGCTCTTAAGTATTTGCTTATTTAAACCCAAACAGCGACCTTTTTTTTGGCCAGGCAGTGTATTTATTATGTTTATTTTTTTTTATTGTTAATGAAATAAATGAGTGTCTCTGTTTTTTTTTCCGGTTAAATAATTTATCTGCTCTGTATAGCACTTTTTTTAGCTTCTGTTCTTTAGATGCACTTTGGAAAATAAAATAAATCAGATTATCTTGACTTGACATTACCATAGGGTATATTTTGATTCTATGAATTCTGGGAACTTGCTGCATCTGCCAGTTTCCTCTTTTCAATCAGGTTCCTTCCCTTTAACCTGTCCACCACTCTGTCCCTCCTACCAGAGTGGCTCAGGCGTATGTTAATCAGCGCAAACTGGACCATGAGGTGAAGACGCTGCAGGTGCAGGCAGCTCAGTTTGCTAAACAGACATCACAGTGGATCAGCATGGTGGAAAACTTCAACCAGGCATTAAAGGTACAGTCTTATTGTTATTGTTCTCATGAGTTCAGGTGTACAGTTTTACATTTTGATATGAAATTATAGATGTCCATATTAGAACCCTTACTAGAAGACAGAGCCACCACTTCAGTGATGCATACTACCATGAAAGTAAGTGCTCCCCTAATATTGTTTTGTGTAATATTCTTGGACTGCATAAACTCTGGTTATAAAAGGTGGGTTTTTTAACCTTCTTGCTTAAATTTACTTGGCAAATAGTCTGGCAGTAGTTTGTAAGAAAGTTGTCCTCAGGCAAGATCCGTCACGAGCTTTATCCACAACAAAAAAAAGTCTGTGTACAGCATGCATAAACCTAGATTTCCTACTGTACCATGTCAGCTCTGAGGATCCTTCACATTCCTAAAAACAAATTATAACTTGAATAGTCTTGATTTGATTTCAACACTGACTGTTATTTCTGGATTCAGTGTAGTTTAGCTTTGTAATGGAACAGAATAGTCTGTATTTCGTGGTCCAGTATAACCAGTGTGAATACACAGCATGATAACCATAAAACCCAATATCACAGCTTTCAGTATATAATGGCATCTGCATACAGCTTATTTTTTAAATAGGATGATATAAAATGCAATACAACACTGTAGCACAATTAAAAGGTTAACTTATATACTAGAATATTGTTTAAAAATGACTTGTTAAGGGGATCAGTAAAGGTTTGTGTGTTTAAAAACATGCAAACTTGAGAACACTAGCATAAAACGTGCAAGCTCATTCACTAGCAGAGGCAGAGATTCAAACTTGCCATGGCTATTAAACAATTAGCAGATGCAGACACCTAATATAAATATTGATTCCTTCTCCTGTTCAGCACAGTGCAGTCATTTATAAATTATTTT
This sequence comes from Pangasianodon gigas, assembly GCA_022758105.1. Classification (NCBI taxonomy): domain Eukaryota; kingdom Metazoa; phylum Chordata; class Actinopteri; order Siluriformes; family Pangasiidae; genus Pangasianodon; species Pangasianodon gigas. The sequence goes on from CM040473.1 coordinate 13,960,773, forward strand.
TTGTAAATCACCCACTACATACACACACAATTTATCTGACTGCACACTTAAATTAGCCATCTGAGCCATCTTAATAATTCAGGGCCTTGATCTTCGGTAGTATAGCACTTTGTCTGATTTGGGCCTGGTATGTATTTTAAAAGGTGGGCAACCATATATATAAAAAAAAAAAATTAATAGCTCCTAAAAATCTAATAATAATAGAACATTTCAAGCTATACTCGTGTCACATAATGCTAACAACATAACTATTTCTAGTGACTTATTCCCTGTATTCTCACTTTCCTGTAAAAGCCTAAATGATGTCTTTGCTGCATCTGCTAATTTTTGGGTCATGCCTCTAGGTTTATTGGATTAGTTGAAACTGAAAAGATCTTTTGTCTCTCCTAAGATTAAGTCTGTCTTTACACATATCTATTTATAAATCCATCCCAAGCAGTTTTTAATACTGAAACCTTGTAATTCAGCAGCAAGCTTACCATAAAAACTAACAGTTGGACATATTGCAAACATACTTTTTGTGTCACTATAAGTTACAGCCACTGCTATAGGGAAAAATTGTGTCTTACAGGTTGGAAAATATGGTACAAGACAGATTTTTTAAAAACTCATCAACCTTGCCCATTTACCCATTCCTGCATTTTTTTTTTTTAAATCAGGAAATTGGTGATGTGGAGAACTGGGCACGCAGCATTGAGATGGACATGAGGACTATCGCCACAGCTCTGGAGTATGTACACAAAGGCCAGATTCAGACAGCGTCGTCCTAGAATGCCCTTGCAGAGGGACAGCAGAACAGGGACAACACATTGTGCTTTAGTATTCTGCAGTAGTGTAGATCTTGGATTACTGCTACAGGGACGGAAGAATGGACTTGCTTATGACGAACTGCTAATTTCCTGACTGAGACTTTCAGCTTCAGCTTAAACCTAGACATGTTTGCAGGTGATGTTGTTAAAAGATTATGTATTTTGTCTGGAAATGTTTTTTTCACCCAAACAACTCATATCAGGAGCAGCTGTGTTTTTATAACACTGAGCTATAAAAAAAAAAAAAAAAGTTTGCATTACAAATGATAGCTTCGTTTTATTGTTTGTGTCTGTAAATAGTTTTTTTTTTTTTTTATTATGCAGCATTTGCATTGTCGTATGTTAGTGTCAGGATGGAGGGTAACAGTCCCGAAGGCTCAGACACAAGTCCAACATGAACATGAAGCACAGATAAGCCAGATGGTGATTGCCTCGCTTGTAAGTCACTTTGAATAAAAATTAATAAATGTAAATGAAATGTCAATGTACTAAACTGGCAAGTTGCAGCATGTGCTTACTGGGTTTTTATAAATAAACAAGGTTGGAGGTAAAGATAAGTAAGGATAATGATTATTTTCCAATAACAGCATGTCCCAAAGTGTTTTATTCCTCTTATACAACAGCAGTTTGCTGGGCTAATGAATGAAACCTCTTTTTTTTTGTTATTTCCTATTATCAGTTATATTAGCTACAAACAGCTGTTTCCTCACCAGCCTCTCTTTTTTTCTCTTTCTTGAAGTTAATAAGAAAAAATTGCTGCTTCTCATGTTAGCGAGAAGCTGCAATGTGCAAAAGTCCTCTGTTCTGAAGACTTTCTTGTGGTGGAAACCTTACTGACTGTTACAAAGCGCTCACAGTGGAGGTCCATAAATGTTAAATAAATGGCTCCTTACAGAAAACTTCACTATATTAAACATTACACACTTTTCTTTTTAAACAGCAACACATTTTATCTGGTTATTACTAGCCTAGATTATGTAAGACAGTAACTTTCGAAACTTAATCAACACCTTCTGACCAATTCAATTCCAAAATGTGACAGTGCTGTGGTATAAAGTTAACATGACACAAAAAGAGACACAACATTCATCCATCCATCCATTTTCTGTATCACTTATCCTACACAGGGAGCCTACCCCAGGGGACACCCTGGACGGGGTACCAATCCATTGCAGGGCACAATAGCACACCCACTCTCACACTACAGACAGTTTATAGAGGCCAATCAGCCTACAGTCTTTGGAGTGGGGGAGGAAACTGGAGTACCCAGAGGAAACCCCCGAGGCACAGGGAGAGCATGCAAACTCCACACACACACACACACACACACACACACCCCGAGACACGACATCCTTTTTAAAATATTTAAAATAAATAATTTTTAAATAAGTATTTTCATAAAAAATTAGGGCTCACAGCAAAAATACTGATTTTTTCTAAAGCTCAAAATTCCAATAACTAATAATCATTTGTCTTTAGTAACCTCTTTATGCTGGTCTGGGTCTTGATGGATCTAAATAATAAATAAATAAATAATATTTTTTGATTTCATTTTATTTGCTAATAAATACATCTTGATTAAAATTTTAGCTGTGCTATTCTTTCTAACCATATATGTAAATATATGATATCCTCTTAGGACCTTTCTGAAAGAACTATTTAGGGTAGCTGCATGTTTTGAATACTGCCTGTTCATTGTCTGCTTATGTCACTGGAAACCTAGGCCTGGCAACCCTGCTTATGAATCTAATATTCTAATTCATACAGCACCACACCACACAAGAGCACATTCACAATTTGGAGCTACAGTGTGTTTGGTGGTTATTCCAAATAGCCTACAATCACATTCACAAATGTGGCTTTCAGATTCAAAACAGTTCAAACAAAAAGATATTATTGGTGATCTGTGTGATTGCCACTGATGCTAATAAATCCACAGAATGTAATGGGTTGGTGTGTGTGGTGGTATTATAGATAATACACTTAGTTTAAAATCCACATTTATAACCTCAGAATGACTGTGCAAGCAGTAAAATCACAAGGAAGCATGTAACCAGGTTGAGAAAGGAGAAATTCACCACTGTATTTTCATTATAAATACCATACAATTTCAACATACCATTTCAATAGTACTGTATAAAAATAGGCAAGTGAACAACTGTTTTAATTTTTTTATTTATCAAAAAAAACAAACTGAAATTGGATTTTACTGAGTTGGTAAATATTTAAGACTAAAATTCTTGAAATTATACACAGTTTAAATCCATTTCAATGTCCATTTCACATACTGTTTGATTCATTTTTTCCCCCAAATAGTAGAAGTGTCATATATTTGTCAAAAGGAAAATCATGCACACTATTAACTGTTATGTGTTAATTGTTTTAGCTTATGTGTGTGTTATACTTGTTGCCTCCATTCAGAAAGAAAGCAATTTTTGAATTTGCAATATAAAGCAAGATAAAATACTGGTCGAGAAGTCTAATTTGTTTTGTTTTTGAAAATGTTTTTTAAAGTAAAAACAGCTCTTATTCATGGCCATTTGAACTGTATGCAGCCTGCAGGGGTTATAAGTTTCTGTGGTACTGCATGGAGATGATTTTTCTTTTTTTTTACCTCTCACATGTTCAACAGATTTTTAGTGTTATACAATGCAAGTCCTTTGAAAGAAACCACACTGAGCTTTCGATCTGCTTTTGCTCCTTGTACAGTGTTCCCTTATTTAGAACAAAGAGTGCTCACACACAGCAATAGGATTTGTCAGCTTGTTATTTACTGGGTTAATGTTCAAAGCCATGAGGGTCACTTATCTGCCCTCACTGTTAACTTCGAAACCTCACAGTCTCACTGAATTATTATTTGTGTCTTTACTTGCAAATTATTACTGTAGCCTAGTGATGTGTAAAAGCCTATATACACTCAACCCAAATAGCAGTTTTATCTAAAATTGCTAGTAGGCATGTGCCAGAATACAAATTTAATCTTTTAGTATTGTTTATTATATTAAAATAAATACAAAATAGTATTATTATTATTATTATTATTATTATTATTATTATTATAAATTAATTAACTACAAAAAAATCATCCCTTAGTTAAAGAAGCCATTCTTTCTAACAAGCTTCATGTTACTGCTGAACAAAATCATAGGATTGCTTTCTGTGAGAATCTAAAATGAACTCTAAAAGCTGTCATTATGCTGTCTTCTGAATGGGACAGACTTTATCTCAGGAAGACCAGCAGTACCCAAAAAATGTAACCTCCTGCTAAACTGAGCATCAGATTTGGCTATAACATTCCCCAGCATATGGCTGTTGAGCCTTATCTTGAGTTCTGTTTTGTATTGTATAAATTTCTATTTCTAGCATTTAGGGATGTGTGTCTGATATTCTGCTGTGAATTATAGTCTCAAAAACACTTTCATGTGATACACGGAAAACGGTTGTGTGTTTGTGTGTGTGTGTGTGTGTGTGTGTGTGAGAAGTGGGATGAAAAAGGTTCTCATGTCCTTCTCAGTTCTGCTGTAATATTTTGCTGTAAAAAAAACTGTTCCTACTTTAGCTTTTCACTACATTTTACATATTGATATCTGTAAAATAGCGCTAATACATTTTTCACATAAAATCACTTAAAGCTGTCAATTCTTATGAAAGCACAAATCCGTGTTGTAAGACCACATGTTCTTGTTCAGTGTTAAACTTTATAATCCACACAAGTTTAACTCTTCACCCCTTCAGCAGTAGGTGTGACTTTATCTGTTGTATAAAGTATGCAGGCCCAAAGGTCAAGGAAGGATAATGTAGAAAAAGAGCAGTAACACTACCAGTTTTTGTGTTTTACAGTGAGATTCCCATGTGTTTAATATATATACTGTTCCCTCCGAAAATATTGGAACGGCAAGGCCAATTCTTTTTTTCTATACACTGAAGACAGTTTGGGTTGAGATCAAAAGATGAATATGAAAAGACAGATCAGAATTTCAGCTTTCATTTCCTGATATTTACATCTAGATTTGTTAAACAACATAGAACATGGCACCTTTGGTGGTAGACCATGAACAGATAGACTTAAAGTAAATTAAAATAAATAACACTGTCAGAATTTGGACTTGTTTTGTTGTGTTTTTGTTGTGGACTTGTTTTGTTGTGTTGGGACTCACCTGCCTCCACCACAATGCTTCTTGGGAGACCCCAGTGCCTGTTGTGGATTCCTCACCCAGTGTTCCCTCACATTCAAGCTGCAGCCATCATCTTTCCCTTCAGACAGAGCCAAAATTGCAGACATCACCCTCCTCTCAGGAAGAGACCTCTTGTGGGCTGCAGCCAGCTGGGAAACTCAGAGTCCCTTCAGTTCCAGCTACTCCCCCTTTGCAGAAGAATTCAAGTGGGTCCTTGATCATCTCATCAGTGGTTGTGAGGCGTCTAAGTGACTGCTAACCCTTCGGCAAGGCAGCCGCATGCGGGCCCTTCTGGACCAACTCACGGCTGGGCCTGATGCCACGCGCCCCCTCTGGGAATATTTTGAAGAGTGGCTCCCGTCCTGGCTGGAGACGTCTTCCACCCACCCTACCCCATTTTGGACTTCGCTCCGCCCCCCCTGCTCGGCTGAGGACGTCGCTCCGTCTCCTTGCTTGCGTCGATCTGGTCTCACTGTAGTCGTCATGGCCATCGCTCTATCCAGGGGTCTGGGCCTTCCTAAGTTTTGGTGCTTCAGGAGCTGTGCCTTAAGGGGGGGGTCCTGTCAGGGTTTTGGACTTGTTTTGGTCACTAGAGGCCCCCATTGTTCCCCCATGTTGTCTTCCCTCTGTCTATTAGTTGTCATCATTACCACCTGTGTCTCATTTCCCTGTGTGTATTTAAGTTGCCCTGTTCCTTAGTTTCCTCACTTGGTATATAGGTTGTGTTAAGGCCAGCCCATCGTGTCTCACGTAAGTTCTCTATTTTTTTTTTGCCTGTTGTACTATTGAAACCTTTTATGATTTTTGCCTTTGTTCTCTTGAGACTTTTTATGTAGGAGTGCTCCTTTGAAAAGATATTGTGTTGCCTTTTTTCATTGGATCTTTTTTCTGGATTTTCCCAACTGAACTTTGTGGATAACCTTTGTTTTTTGTTTTTTGCCTTTTTTCTATGTTTGCATTTTTGGACTTTGGACTTCATTAAAATCTTTGAACTTCTGACTCTGACATCTGACTCTCATGCCGCTGACCCTGGTTTGAGTCCCGGCTCTGAAAAACACTTAATATTTGGTTGCATATCCCTTGCTTGCAAAAACTGCATCAACCCACTGACATCAGCAAACTGTTGCATTCTTCTTTTTGATGCTTTTCCAGGCTTGTACCATAGCTTCTTTCAGTTGTTTGTTTTGGGGGGTTTCTCTGTTCAGTCTCTTCTTCAGAAGGTGAAATGTATACTCAATTGGGTTTAGGTTTGGTGATTGACTTGGCCAGTCTAAAACATTTTACTTTTCCCCCTGATGAAGTGCGTTGTTGTGTTGGTAGTGTGTTTTGGGTCATTATCTTGCTGCATGATGAAGTTTCTCCCAATTACATTGGATCCATTTCTCTGTAAATTTGCAGACAGAATGTTTGTGTAGACTTCTGAATTCATTCTGCTGCTACCATCATGACTTACATCATCAATAAAGATTAGTGAGCCTGTTCCAGAAGCAGCCATGCAAGCCCAAGCCATGAAACTACCCCCCACTGTGCATGACTGATGAGCTTGTATGTTTTGAATCATGAGCATATCCTTTCTTTCTCCACATTTTGGCCTTTCCATCACTTTGGTAGCAGTTAATCTTGGTTCCAGAACTTTTGTGGCTTACCTCTTTCTTGGAATTTCTTTGTGAATTCCAATCTGTTTGCATCTTGTAGTATGGCCTCTATATTTCTGCTCTCAAAGTCTTCTTTGAATGGTGGATTGTGATACCTTCATCCCTGCCCTGTGGAGGTTGTTGGTGATGTCACTGACTGTTGTTTTTGGGTTTTTCTTCACAGCTCTCGCAATGTTTGTCATCAACTGCTGTTATTTTCCATGGCCAAACTTTTCAATGTCAGGTTGTTAATACACCAGTGGTTTCCTTCTTTTTCAGGACATCCCAAATTGTTGTATTGTCTATGCCAATGCTTGTGCAATGGCTCTGATATTTTCCCTCTTTTCTCAGCTTCAAAATGCTTGCTTTTTCTCCCATAGACAGCTCTCTGGTCTTCATGTTGGTTTATCCTTTTTTAACAACAAATGCAGTCTTCACAGGTGAAACCCAGGGCTCAAACCAAGAGTAGACATTCAGAGCTATTAATTATTTAAACAACCACGCTAACAGGACACACCTGGCCAACAAGAAACACCTGTCAGTCACATGTTCCAATATTTCCAATCACTTGAAAAATGGCTACGTTCAAACAAAAGATGCAATGTTCCAAGTTGTTTAACACGTCTAGATGTAAATATAAGGAAATGAAAGCTGAAATTCTGATCTATCGTGTCATATTCATCTTTTAATCTCAAACCCAAATGTCTTCAGTGTATAGCAAAAACAAAAGAATTGGGCTTGCTGTTCCAATACTTTTAGAGGGTAATGTATTTGGTGTCTGGATTTTGTTTCTTTAGTGTTTCATTAGAGTTATGAGACTAATGTTGCTAACATGTAAAGGAAGCTTAGCGCTACCATGCCTTGTAGCTCCAGTACAAACTTAAAGAAAGCCAACATGTTTGGTTAACAGACTATATTCAAAGTAAAAGAAACATTGAGTAATTTTTGTATTTAGCTATTACTTTAATCCAGTGACTCATAATTATTGCAATTACATTATCAAAACTATGATTCTGAAATATCTGCAACTTTTTAACTAGGAACTTAGCTTTATGGACTTTTATTATATTAGTGTCTTACAAATCCAAGAAACACAAATGCAGGATCATAAATCTAAACTGAGAATCAGTGAAAAAAACTTGGATATATGGCCGTAAAACTAATCTGAGTAGAAGCAAAGCCAATTAAACATGAATAGGAAATAACAATACAGTTATAGACTGAATAACAAGACATTCCAGCAGTATCTTAAGTTTTAACATGAAGGAAAGACTGTTATATAAGCATTTAGGAATTTTGTTTCTGGAATCTGTTCTCATGTCATTCTGATCCGCCCCTCACACACACTGATACACACACATGCACTCACAAATAAGAAGCATTATGCACAGCTTGGAGATTACAAATAGTGGACCTGCTTTAAGGGATAAACCCAAGGGATAAAGCCCTTTGTGAAACCTTCCCATTCTGAGGCAGCAAGTGGACACGCTCAGGAGGACACACAGGACTTTTAGTAAGAACAGAGTGGGTAGGACAAATATGATACTTTTCCACTGATTGCAATTTAGCCTTGTGTAAAATTTCTAACATGCAACATCTAATCATTTGTACAGATGTTGGTTCATGTAATGCCAAATGGGTTTAAGTTACAATATTTATTGAATAATATTAATTTTACTGTCTGAACAATTAAGTTTTCTAGTCAAATCTGACTAACCAGAGATGTTCATAAGTGCGACTGAAGCAGGACCAAAAAATATGTTATTGGTTCAATTTTAGTCAGTCCTGCTCTGTCTTGATTTAAGTGTATGTAAATCCCTAAATGTATTTTTTGGGAAAAAAAATTCCCATCCAAATGTAGGTGACCAATCAACATGATTGTTGACTGTTTAATTTTGCATATGAAGCTATGAGGCCAGTGTAGCTAACATGTAATAATCTGTCTTAGACAAAAACGTTTTCTCTTCATACATGCCCAAAACTTCATCTCTTATCATCATAAGATAAACATAATGGATAGAAAGGGATAATATGATACTGTTATTATCCTCATAACTTCCATCTTTCCTGTACAATTCCATACAAGTCTTCAAACCGGGGCTTAAAAAAAGGAGTTCTTCCATTGTCCTTTTTAAGTGGCCGCCGCCATAATTTTACAGTGTTTAGCTACATGGTGAAGTTTTCTTCATTTTTGAAAGCTTACAGTATGTCACACTGGCTCATCAAAGTTGTGCACAGTCAAATCTGATCATAAAATGAGCATAGACAGTTTCTTTATTCATCAACTTCACCTTTAGCGGTCAGGGTGTATGTAAATTTGAATGTACGATTTTAACAAAAATTGCTGAAAAATGTTTGATTTGTGGTTGAATAATCGATACCAATATCATCAGTAAGTACAGCAAGTATATTATGTAGAGTAATATAAGTAATAACAAAAAACTAGCAAATAACAATGATAATCTCAACTGTGCATGAAGGAACCTTAAAGTAAAATATAGGTAATAGGGGTTTACAATTAGTTTCACTGTAGTTACTAAATAATTCATAGTGGTTACCCAATAATCTGCTTTAACCCTCAAGTGCTCAGCCCATTGCTTACATCACTTGTAAGATGCATTGCATAAAAAGTATCTGCCAAATGAATAAATTGGTGATCTCAAAAGCTATTGCATTAATTAATTAATTACCATGAAAAATCACTATAACATTTCTATTTTTCAAACTGTTAAAACCTTCATTACTGTAAAATGACTGTGAAATACCACCAGTCATAACAATGGATGTGGGAAATAAATATATTCCACATTTGCATCTATACATCCACTACTTCTGATGAAATAATATGCCTACTCTGAATTCATTAGCCTCTTCCTTTCATTCTGTTGTTCTTTGAATCTGTACGTTGAAAACACATATAGGTTTGAAACATCGAAAGACTTGACATTTTGGCCAATGTGGGAGAAAGCAGTCAAGACATTCTCATACTTCTCTAGCAATACCAATGCCTCTTTGTTTCATAATAGCCTTAGCTCAGGATTTGTCATGCATTCCAAAAACACTGCCTTGTGCATCTGCTCCAATGATGTCAAATTTTATAAGAACTTAGGCTACAGTGTGAATGGGTATGGAGTTTACACTATGTATTTCTAAGTCTCCGTGATCCACATTTGTATTTACTATATACTCAGGGTCCTTTAATCAATCAAGTGTTAAAATGTTAATGAACAACCATTTTCAAAGACAAAAACTAAGCAATAACTAAATAATAATTTAGCTACTCAAAATATACGATGAAACGTAATGACATTTCCTCAACAACAACCACAACAACAATAACAACAACAAAATCCCTGATGAAAAAACTTGATGAAAGTGTCAGAACCTCAGTTGAACATACCTTTTCCCCTCATCTTAGTGCTTTCACTTTGTAAAAGATGATTATTCAAGAGAATTGCTTAAAACATGATGTTGGTTGGGAGAGGCAAGAGGGTGCCATAGATAGATTCTGGATTTGTTTTCTCTGTACTGAGTATGCATGCTATGGGTAAGTCTTTGTGGTTGGGGATGCTATAGAGTGCCGCAGGGATGACGTATTTTTGTAGGCCAACCTGGAAGTTAGCGTCACCCTGGTTCCCTCGACAAAAAGCCAATAGAATTCTTCCATTGGCTTTTGGATTATTGCAGAAAATAAGCTCTGTGACCAACAATTGATTCTTACACATTTTGTTCATCAAGATAATCTTCACGAATGAACACAACTTTTATGAATTTTGAAGCCTAAATACTATTGCCAGAAGTTAAAAAGCTAAAGTTAGGCTATAAACAAACTACACCACGGTCGCATGACTTCAACGTCACCACCGCTAAGCTTCCGACTACTCTTTCAATCTTTATTTTAAAAACATGTTCCCTGATAAGGATCCACTGTGCTCTTTTTGTGGATGAATCTGTCCCCACCTTTTTTTGGGAATGTGTCCATGTTGCAGTATTTTGGAGAAAATTCCATTTGTTTATTCCTATAGTAGATGTTTTCCTTTTCACCGTGATGACGTTTAATGTCCCTGACAACCTTTGTAGTGCCATTTAGCCACTTGTTAGCAACTGCCTTTTTCAAGACACGTAAAAGCTTTAAAAAAATCACGAGTGGGGTATTCCTGATGTATTTCATGTCACAGAATAAAATGTGAAAATATCTTGAGCCCATGTTAACCACAGACCTTATTTCAGGTGTTTAACCAAAAGCCCATTCAAAAAACCCACTGACTTCGGGACAATGGAACCGGAAGTGCTAAAATGCTAACTCGTTTCCAGGTTTCAGGACTCATTCCTGCGACATTATATTATGGTCCTGACTTGTTTGGTGACATTAGCAACTTTTTGCATATAGAAAAGTTTTTTTGTGATAAAATTCATTATCCTTTAGGAAAAACTGCATTTAACCAATACACATCAGAGAAGGCCGAAGGCTATAAGGCAAATACACATTTGCAAAGAAATGCTGCATTTAAGCAGGGGTTAACATTTAAAAAAACTGTTCATTTTTGTGTGTTGTAATTTTAAAAGAACATATCATTTAAATTTGAGAAGGAAAAACAGTGACACTTTCAATGATTCTGACCACTTTCGCTTTCCGGACTCTGTACATGTATGTTTGTGACCCTTTTGGCTTCCCACTTACCTTACACCCTTCCCTCTTCTAGTTGTTACTAACAGTCTGTTTTGATAGTTCCTAATTTCCAACTACCTTAATTAAGCTCCTTCTTTAACTGTCAGTCTTTGCAATGACTTGTGTGCATACAGCAGTTCTAAGCTATGGTTTCTAGGTCAAGTATATATTTTTTTCATAGTTGCTCCTTTGCTTCCTGATTCTAAGTGTATTGTGTTTTCTGCTTGATTTCCTGGTCATGAGTATGGATTTACCCTTGACTGTGTGTGCCTGTTCCATGCTCCCACTTAACACTTAAATAAAACAGTGGTTGGATCTACAGTATACTGGCATGTAGTGTAAGTTATATGCTTGAAGTTCTTGAAAAGATAATTTAATAACTATATACATTTCTAAGATTTAATTTATAGATTTAGTCTAGTCATCTATGCTAATCTATAATCTATTTATAATCTATCCATACTTCTTGTAGGTCTACAGTATGTGTGTGTCTAATAACTTGTAAGTACAATTTCTTATCACTGTGTGCATACAGGAGGCACATATCAATAATAATGTGTATTGATATATCCTGCTGAATCATGTATTTGTAAGTTGTTAAGCAATTCAAGTGGCATGGTGACCACATCGCTGGCTTGGATGTGTACCTTGAACAGTGTACCTTTAAAATTGTTAGTCATAAAGTGTATAACAAAGCTAAATGTGTGTATACATTAATTCCATCCAAAGCAATGCTTATGTGACTGAATTTAGGTGGTAAGGGTGTTTTAAACATAGGACATAGCATATAAGATCACAAATCACATAACTAATAACAATTTGTATAAGTTATGTTAGCCTACACATATTGTATATTATTAGCATTAACAAGGTCTTATTGGATGAATTCTGCAACAGCAAAAATATAATAGATATTAAATATGATATAGATATTAAGTATAATTTAAATATACTCCCACACAATCACAAATATATATATATATATATATATATATATATATATATATATATATATATATATATATGTAAAATTTTGCAATCTATTTCATTATGTAACTGAAATTGACCGCATCATATGTTGCTTTTATTATTATTTATACTTATTTTATGCTTAGTAATTAGCTCTGAATTAGCTGTATGCAGGATGGGGGTGATTTGGGTGATGTGTCTGCTCCAGCACATGTAAAAGTTCCTTCTGCAATTCTTCAGTAATGTGATCAGGGAGGGGAATTATTTTCTCAGTAAGGACTTAATATGTAAAAAGTTTTTAGATTTCATTCCAAGGAACTGCTGTGGCTGAAGCATATGAAAAATAGGCAACTGGAAAAATACCAGTCATTTCTGAGGTGGCAAAATATGTCATTTTTTGATATTTTATGTTTCCATTTTTTTTGCACGCATTTATACCAAATATATAAAGTAAAATCACATGCTTCATTAATTATCATACGTAAACAAAAACACAGGACGAGGATTAGCAGCAAGTGAGCTGAAAAGCCTCACTTTTGTTTCTTTAAGTTTTACATTACTACCCATTGACCATGCCAAGAAGCACAAGCATCAATAAATAAAAGTTCAGATGCTTTCTTACCATGGGTTTGGTGTGTGCTCTGAGGCCATGGTGCTAACCAAACTATCAAAGGTAATAATGGCAAAGCTATGTTTCTGACCAAAGTTAATGAAGGCTATGGTGCCAACTGAGTGAACAGACCTAATTAAAGCCAGGCATTTATCAAGTAGTGGGGTTAATGAGTGAGCAATCTGTAGTATAGAAAAAGAAATGTATATAAAATTTTATTTTTCACATTTTAAGTGGATGAAACATATTTCTCAAGAGGTCTTTGTTTGACATGGTTTAATTGTTTATTTATTTATTACATTTTTTTTATTGATATAAATATTTTTTCTACAGGAACCTGCATCATTCAGCACCCCCCCCCCCCCCATGGACATGGAGCTAATATACGAATATATCGGGTAGGAACGTTTGAAAAATATGATGAATAAAATCTTACTATAAAGTGCAGAATACCCCAGTAATTTTTTTTAAATTAAAGTCAAAATCTCATTTTCAACTCCATTACAGGTCTGCGTAATTATTTTTAAATGCCTTTGTACCAGATCTATATCATACATGTGATTAGTACACAGAAGAATTTCAACACATTTGCCTGTACTGAGAAAAGTATGGAAAACCTTTCGACTCAAAACTCACTTATATAGAGTCTGGGGAAGTTGTTTTCCATCAATAAACATTTAAAAACTTTCAAAACTACAACCATTACAGTCTAGCAATAATGGTCTTACAATGAGACAGACATTAGAGAATGTCTTACCAAAGCTCTTCCTGTTTAGATTTATCCAAATTCCTAGCACTTACACTTTCCATAAGGTGCATTAAATACAAGTGCCCTTTCATTATAATGATTTTCATTGTAAGTGAGTTTTGAGAAAATGGTTTTCTGTATTTTTCTCAGTACAAGGAAAAGTGCAAAAAGGTTAGAATTTCTTTAAGATCTTATAACAATTTTATCTGTATTATGAGACAGTACCTTTGTATTCTGACATGACTGTACCTTTACATACTGACATTACTGTATTTATGTAGGAATTTGTTTTTTTCCATGCAGTAAAGATCACCTGTTCTCGTACACTCTTGGTGCCTTTGTGCTGTTGTGGGCTTTGATATGGCTGTACCGTGACAGCCTGGAAATCGACAAAATCAAAGAGAAGTACGTGTTCGTCACCGGCTGTGATTCAGGTTTCGGGAACCTGCTATGTAAACGACTGGACAAACGTGGTTTCCGTGTGTTGGCTGGTTGCTTGACAGAAAAAGGAGCAGATGACCTGAAGAGAGTGACGGGACCTTATCTGAAGACCTGCATACTGGATGTTACTAGAACAGCTAGCATTCAGAACGCTGTGGAATGGACGAAGAAAGAGGTTGGAGACAGAGGTTAGTGTACAACACCAGACTTGTGTCTTAGTTAATGTATATTTAGTGTTTCTTAAAAAAACTCCTAAATACTTGAATGTAGAACCAGTCGTAACAAGACTTCTTGATAGTTGTTATTTTCAAGTGCTTATACAGTGTAGCTTTGGTGGTTGAGGGGCCATGTGTATTATCCATAATACACTACTAGTGCATCAGTTCTTCAGTAATATCACAATGACTTACCATTTATTGAAAAAAATAAATTGGGTAACTTAACAATGTTGCTTAAAGCAAATATATGAAAAATTGGGCCAATGTTTGTGTAAATATTTTGGCAAACAGGTGAATCATTACTTGTTTGCTACAATAGCATGGTAGCTCTGATGCAAAACTAAAGAAGCAAACTCCAGACTATCAGACATGGGCAGGTTGGATGCAGATAGAAACAAAGGGCAGGGTGATACTCAAAGACATAGAACAGGAAATAGTTCAAGCGATTAAACATCAGACTGGACTGGGTTAAAGCAAAATCAATAACTAGGCCAACACAGTCAAATGCGAACAAATACAAACAAAGGCAGGAGGCAGACTCCACGATGATCTGCCCGAGTTGTGTAAAGGAATATGTGTGACTGGGAATGAGTGTGTCTAATCAAAAGTGATGGAGCTTGTGAATGGGGATGTGTGTCATGTGATAGGTAATGGTGTGGTTTGTAGTTCATGACTTGGCTGAGGATCTTGGGAGTTGGAGTTCACAGTTTCAGTGGTGACAGACATCCTTAGTGATGTTACGTAGTACACCTAAATTTTCTTGGATGAACGACTACTGTTACAATAAGTGGGATTTTGCAATTTACTTTTCCTCCATTTTATTCTTTGTAAATGGTGATTGCTTTCAGTCACACAATATTGAATTGTTAGCATTATGCAGGTGAAATATGCTAATTGGTTACTTCATTGTTAGCTACATTGTTGAGTTCTCAACAAATTTGCATTTATTGCAATGGCAGGACTCTGGGGGATCGTGAACAATGCAGGATGCTCGTTACCCATGGGTCCTTCTGAGTGGATGCAGATTGAGGATTTCCACAGCACTCTAAGGGTCAACATGACTGGTGTGATCGAGACGACCATGAATTTTCTGCCACTCGTCAAGAGAGCCCGTGGCCGAATTGTTAATGTGGCTTCAGTGCTGGGCAGAGTGGCAGCGAACGGAGGAGGATACTGCATTTCCAAGTTTGCAGTAGAAGCCTTTTCCGATTGCCTCAGGTATTTCCAAGTTAAGAGCCACTGGAGTATTCCTTTAAGCACCTGCAGCCACAACAAGAAGATCTTGAGTTCAAATCCAGGTAGCAGTTAATAGCAGTATGCCTGTAGTGACTGTCTGTCCAGCCAAGGCTGGATCTTTAACCTCAAGCATGTCCTCCGACGCAGTACATTCTTCCATGTGACACAGGAAAAGTGGAAAAAAAAATTCCTATATAACAATACACTTGCCAAATTAAGGATTAATTGTATCTTATGAGAATTAGATGGTGCTATGAGTTCATCATAAATACAAACACTTCAAATCTTTGTTTCAGGAGGGACATTCAACATTTTGGAATCAAAGTGTGTATAATAGAACCTGGGTTCTTCAAGACCCAGGTGACAAGCCTGGAACCACTCGAACGGGAACTTCATCGCCTGTGGAACCAACTGACGCCTGAAGTGAAAGAAAGCTATGGAGAAAAATATCTGGATAAGTGTAAGTATACCTGATATTATATTTAAGGTACTCATGCACCTTAAAGTATGATTTTAAATGATTAATTTCTCTTGGATGCCTTGGATGCCTAGTTTATTTTCAAATTTGTTATCACAGAGATAAATTCACATTTTTCACATTTTTTTATGTGATGGTTTTAGAGAATAACATAGTAAACAGAACCTTTTAGCCACAAAACCTGCTTGCTAAGTTAGCTAATTATCTACCATATTAATGTTATATTTATGTTAAAGTGAAACGTAATCATGAAAATTCATGGTTATTTATGGTACTATATTGGGACGTGTTTGAGTACTGTTAAATAAATCCAGCTCTTGACTGCTTGAACTAGTTTACTTACAGTTATTAATTAGCCAGTTATTAATTATGGAGTGGATAATAACTGTATCAGAAATGCATGCTCACAAGGGTGAACAACTCTTCCATAGCAAGGCTGAGAAAAAGGAGAAAAAATGTGTCTCTTTCTTCCAGTGCTCAAACTTGAACTAATTTCAGATGTTTTTGTGTGGTTTTTGGGGCATAGTTGGGCTGGGAAATTTTGCCGAGACCTGGCAACCCTGCACGTATTATCACCAGCTTCCAAATTACCAGATGGTCCATGGTGCTTTTTTAGCCTCTAAAACACTGGTCATTTCTTAACCTCAGTGTTTTCCTTTTCTTTTTGCTGTTCTCAATCCAGACATCAACGTACAGAGGCTGATTATGAATGCTATTTGTGATGCTGATTTGAGTAAAGTGACCAACTGCATGGAGCATGCTCTGTCTGCTGCTCACCCAAGGACCCGATACAGTGCTGGCTGGGATGCCAAACTCCTCTGGATCCCTCTCTCTTACATGCCAGCTTGTGTTGTTGACATTGCACTAAGACTGGTGTTGCCGCGGCCTGCCAAGAGTGTTTTATAGATCCAAACTTAAGTTGAAATTGACCATATCCAGTGTTCCCTAACTAATTTAGACGAGAGTTTAAAGTAGTATACTCAAAAGGATGATTTACTTGTATTTCCACTGTATTTAAGTGATGCAAAGTAACTGATCTTGCCTGTGTATATTTTGCCTTGTTTGATGAAGTTGAGAAATTGCTATCGATTGTTCTTCTGTGCTACAGGTGACATCTTGATCCCTTCAAAATTGCCTTAGCTGCCAGTAAACCAAAAATGTCTGACCAAATATTTTGTTTATAACCAGCCTGTGCCTTTTTCTCACTATAATTTTTTTGGCTGAGCAACAGCAATATTTTAAAGAAAGTATAATACAAGTTTTGGAAACACTAAAGATGTGAATAAAACCATTATTTAATACAACTAAGTCAAGTTTATGTAATAAAGTAAATTACATCAATGTATACCTGTGAATCAATAAAATTGAATTAAACAATCTTATCAACCCCTCAAAGGTAAAATTGTCAGCCTACAACTCTTTGTTCAACAGTGTGTATGCCTTTTTCATTTAAAATGATTCATCCTGATATACAACATACAATCTTTTTTGTCAGATTCCTCTTAAATTCATCTTGTATCCATTGCCACACATTAACAACCTTTTCAGAACCTTGCCACATAGCCACTGGTTTAAGTTTTCTGGTGGAATTGGTGGAATATTGGTGGAATACTGTAAATAATCTAAGAATAATAATTTGGCCAAATTATTAAAGGAATAATTCTGCCAAAAATCTAATTTACCATTTAATCCAAATGTAGTTAACTAGACAGGACATGTCTAGTGTCTGAACTTTGCTTCAGACATTTTGTACTGGATCTATGAGGCTGATGTTGCATTGTGCAAACTGCATGCATAAGTCACTATACACTCGCTTCAAACTGCATCAAGTTGTTCATTACATCATATAGATTTCCTTGTGGTTTCCCACACTGTATGACACACTGTGATCGATAAAAACAGACAGAACTACATGTCAGATCTTAAAAAATTGGTAATCACGTTATTCCTTAGCACAAGATTACAAGGTAAGGGTTTTGACTGAAACTGCCAATAATTGGGGGATGGAGCTTAAACTTTTCAAAAGGTAATCTATAAACTCATGAAGCTACAAACTGTGTACAAACAGAACATCTAAAGTACAAACAGAACATGTGAATAATGTTAGAAAATGTCATATGAGAAATTTATATATGAAATCTGTTACGAGGTAAGTATTTAATAAATATTTATTAAATTGCCCATGGGCATGCAATTTTGGCATTACATCCATCATTATTATTTGAGACCGAAGACTACAGGAAAAATACATTCAGTAATCATACACATTACAATTCTATTTTAATCAAATGTTTCAAGAATCATAAAAGATCACAAAAGGTACATATCTCTCTATATCTTGTTGGCATATTTTTAAGTATATATCATAAGATATATAAGTATCATATGTCTATACTGTATACACATACAATTAATAGCTAATGTCTGTTGCACAGACAAAATTTGTTTTATATGAACACGTTTTTGGGAGGTGGAAGGAAACTGGAGAACCTGAAGGAAACCCACATGGACATGGGGAGTGCAAGCACAGAAACAGTGTAGAATTGAACCTCGGACCCTAGAGATGTGAGGCAGCAATGCCACCGTGCCGCCAGGGCATCTATTTGTACTTGCTAATAGACACAACCTTTAATTTCGACCCCAGATTTTTACTTTCAAATTTCCTGGAAAAAAATCACCACAGAAGAGTTAGACAAATTGATGTTATTAACTAATAAATATGAAATGTAAAAAAATTAAGGGATTTAAAAACCTCTAACTCCACTGCACCTGACCACAATTGTACCAATACCACATAATTACAACCAACAAATAAAATGATTAATATACACTCCTGGGCAAAAAAAGGGCCAAGCCCAAAATGGCAAAATATTAAGCTTTTCATGCTCTTAACAACAGATCCTTGGTCAGAAAATTAGCAAGAATTAAACAAATAGATAAAGGAACTTAGTATGGGCTAGCTTTTCCCTTTTTTGGGGAAATGCAGACATACCTCTGACCCAGACAAATGCTGGATGTAGGGCTGTGACAATACACCAGTATACTGCAATGAGGAAATCTGTAATAATTATGCCAAATAATGTTACATTATACAGTTTTAAGTGCTGCACATCCCATGAAATATAGCATACATTTTAAAGAACAAACATACCAGCTGCAATTAAGAGAATAGTTTCTTAATAATAATGGATATAAGAATATAATCTTCTCTGTAAAGT
Organism: Pangasianodon gigas; assembly: GCA_022758105.1. Lineage (NCBI taxonomy): Eukaryota > Metazoa > Chordata > Actinopteri > Siluriformes > Pangasiidae > Pangasianodon > Pangasianodon gigas. The sequence goes on from CM040473.1 coordinate 13,979,978, forward strand.
ATATGTTCTGAGGATTTTTCTTTGTAGATTGAAGCTTAAATGTACAACATAGACTCTTTATAGATATTCCCACAAACAGAGCAGCTCCATGAAGTCACATCGACATAGTCTGATTTTCTTCCCAGTTAGGCTTAATCAGTATCTTGAAAGCAGATGTCAAGTAAATGAGTAAATGGTGGTAGATGAGGTCTCAGGAGTGCATTTGTTTAATTCTTGGTAATTTTCTGATCAATGATTTGTTGTTAAGACCATTAAAAGCTTAATATTTGCCATTTTGGGTTTGGCCTTTTTTGTTTGTTTGTTTGTTTTGTTTTGTTTTTTTTACAGTGGGGTCCAAAAGTCTGAGTCCACACTGAAAACTGTTTTTCATTTAAAACTGGAAATAAACAGAAGGTTTTAGAATTTTGAAATAAGTAAATGCTCAATCTCTTGCATATTTAATATTCCAGATTCTGCACTATTTTAGGTCCATCTTTAAATGTAAGCACATTTGTGATATTGACCATAACTGCATTGTACAAAAGGTCAGATATTCCTCGTGCCTAATCTCTTCCACTGAGGCACGTGCTCACACGACACTGATGGATTTGATCTGGGCATTTAAACACAGCTGCTGCTCAGTGCCGCACGTGCGCACTAGTCTTCCGCACGAGCCCCTTCTGCAAAGTCCAGAGACCGTCGACAAACTGTGTGTTTAATCTTCGTCTGTGTGCAAGTGGATGATGATGTCCTGTTTGAGAACTTTTGGGCGGATTAATGTCGGAATGGTGGAGTTTCTTGTGGAAAATGTCGCTAAAAACGGCGCACTGGGCTTGTACTGCGGCAGCGCGCGCCGAGTCTCGCGACAGAGGCGGTGTTTCAGTAACGGTTCTTCACAGCTTTACCTCAGCAGAGCAACTACTGAACATACTGAACACCCATTACCAGAGGGGTAAGCTAACACAGTTTACACAAAAACACGTAGTTCAATAGCCATAATAAACTCGTACCACTTTCAGTGTTGTATAATATTAACAATTTTATATTAACCTTTATTAAACTTTGACAGTAGTATGTGTGGTGGCCTGGGAAAACCCTTCACAAAGCCAATTTCTGACATTTTCTACTATATATAGTTCTTAAAACTAGCTACAAGTTGTCCTGAACTGAAATATGTTTCACTTTTGTATATTTTTCAACCAGAAGGAAAGATATACCATTTTAAGGCCTGGTTACCCCAAAAGTGAAAAGGGAGAAAATCCTGGTTAAAGATTTCACTCCACTAATCTACTTAGGGTTCTGAGAATTTTGTAAAAAATTAAATTGAATGAGATATGCTTTGATTATTAGCATCCTCCACATCAGGCTCAATCTCAAGACCTGAGGTAAAAGTCCCTCACAGCATTTAAACATGAGCTTCATCACTGTCTCCTCTATTGACCAAGCTCTGTTCACATTAACATCTGTGGGGAAATAACTGCTGATTAATTTATTCAGTTCTGTTCTGTTGGCTAAATTTCTTGCTATTAATTTGAATTTGGTCATAGAAACATTTAAAAACTTTGTCCGTTGTCATTTGTACAGAGTGTGTAATCGCTCTTCTGTGTTTTGATGATGATGTGAAGGTGCAGGAGTATTGCTTATCATGGACAGTCGGCATCTAATTACAAACTGATTGGATTATTCTTATGTCCATTTCACTATGACATATAACTCTCCAAAAACTTAATCAAATTGTTGCACTCATTGCATCAGAAAATCACACACTGTTAGACTGATTTCTTACACAACATGATTTTTGCAGGAAGAAAGCCAAGGAATGGTTAAAAAGTAGCCTAAATAAAAACATTTCCACATATTATATTTATCTTTTCTAAAGTAGAGATGTCAAAGTATGTTAATGTCAGAAAAATTCGATTTTGGTCAAACCCAGATTTTTCTCAGTTTTTTGCCAGTTTTCCAGAATTCAGTCACAGTGACATCCAGCAGGGTTTTGCTGACCGCCTCACATGTATTCCCACATTCGTAAATATGGATTACGATGCTGTTTATATATATATATATATATATATATATATATATATATATATATATATATATATATATATATATATACACACACACATATATGTATATATATATATTTAAATGAGATTACATACACTAACACTTCTTATTTGTTAGCTACATTAGGCACGTAGCTCCAGTGCAAAACTAAAGAAGCAAATGTTGGATACCAAAACACCAGATATCTCTTGGCCATTAATGTTTTCTCTGTGTTTATTCAGAGGTAGGGCAGGTGAAGGTCTCTTCTCAGGATTGGAGGATTTGCTGTTCCAAACCATAACTGATGGGCAGGACAGGATCCCCATCTCTCATTTCATCAGTGTGAGTCAATAATTAACTACACACTGTCATCTATAAAAGACAAAGTTTGAACACACAGAAGATGGTGAGATTTCATCACTCACCTAAAAACTTATCAGTAAAATCAAAGTGCCGATGACTGCAAAATTTGCAGGGTTTAAATTGACTTTTAAATAATACATACAGTGCATTAACCTGTTTAGTATTTCATTATGCACTCAGCTGCCATTTTATTAGATACACCTAAAAATACCTATACATTAATTTCTAATATTATCAGGTATGCCTATCATCTAGGTGCACTTGGTAACAGTCAAATCTGATTGTCTATAAACCTGTTCTATTTTGCGTTGTATGTTGTAAAGTGTTCTGTGTTGTGCCAGTGTATTTGTGCTAACCCTGTTTCTCCTGTGCTTCAGGCTATTAAAAGCACAGGTCTGCTGACCTCTGACCCCCGTCTGCGGGACTGTATGGACAAACTGCGGCAAGCTGTCCGAGAATCCAATGGTGATGTCATGATGGACCACAAACTATTTCGCAGGTGTGTGTGTTACTCCAATTTGTATTATGTTTTAATTACGTGTTTTGTAGTTTGACTATGAGACACATTTTACTATATGCATTCTGGTTTGCATAAAAATGTTAGTGATTTAAATGGTAATAATGAAGATGGATTAATTATGGCATACATTTAAAAAAATCAATTGATTTGTGCAGGTAAAAGTTCTGAATTATAGTTTTATACAAACCTGATAATTGACTGTTCCTTGGAAGCTATTTACTAAATTTATATGTATTTTTGATTAATTACCAGAAAGAATTTTGTACTAACAGTTGAACTCCAATAAGTTTAAATAGCTTGGAATAAGACTAAAGTTGATGTTTGTTTGAAAACTGATTGGCTAGTTGTTCTTATTCACAAGCACATCACTTTGAACAAATGAGAAGATTGGAATGGAGATGAATGCCCAGTTTTTGGTGATGTGAAGAACGTCTCAAATGTCTGAGTGGCAGACTGCTTTCCAGCCAAGCTAGACTTTCCTAGTCTATCCATTCTATCTATTTATTCTATGGGTATTCTAATCATTGTATCTAACTATAGTTCTTGACTTGAATGTAAGAATGGTGAGATAACTCATAACTCAGGCTCTCTCTATCAGATGTGTAGGCAGAAACATCGTCCTGCTCTCCCAAGCTTTCAGAAAGAAATTTATCATTCCGGAGTTTGATGCATTTGTTGGTGTCATAAATCAGATCTATAACAGAGCTAAACAGCAGCACGAAGGTCAAGTGAGTAGTTATATTCTTCACCAAATCTTGTATTTCTGTATGATTTACGGAAATTGAAATTTAAACGTTTTGTGTGTCAGGTAGCAGACTACATTCCACACCTTGCCAAGTTCAGTCCCAGTCTTTGGGGGATTTCACTGTGCACAGTGGACGGTCAGAGGTAAAAAGAAGAATTCATTATTGCACAAAACCTTATGTGTTGCCACCACTGCATGTTGCACATCAGTGATTTTGTTATGAATTGTGAATTCTATCTCCTTAAAAGGCACTCAGTAGGTGACACCAAGGTGCCATTTTGCCTGCAGTCATGTGTGAAGCCACTGGAATATGCCATTGCTGTACATGAGCACGGAACTGCACATGTGCACCATTTTGTAGGGAAGGAGCCCAGTGGGCTAAAGTTCAACATGCTCTCCCTTGATGATGATGGTGGGCATGAGATCAGTGCTACTTCTGTTTTAATAATAACAAAATATTCCTCCACAAGGAATGCTTACCTTACTAATATATGTACACCAGTGGTGAACTATTAACATTCTGCAGATGGATCATGCTAATTGCCTTACACTTGGTGGGCACATTAGTATTTTTGGGTGAATATTTCCTCATGTAGCATAACCACTAGCATTATTCTACTAATATCCTGCATCATAAACCAAAAAATGTAATTTCTCTTCTAATGACACTTCACCTGGAAAATAGCTGGGAAGAATTTGATTCATGCAAGCCACTTCTGATTTTGGGCAAAATGCCTGATCAGTGTTTGGGGAGTCCTTGAACACTCAGCTGTCCTGCATAGTGGCCTTGAGATGAGCTGTGTTTGCTCCTATTACACATAGACAAACATTTAGAAAGAGCATATTTACACAAGTACATACCAAATTAAACAAATTATTTAAATTTTCATTGATACAGCTCTTTTTTAGTGTCAGCCATCTATATTGAATGATAAATATCAAATGATAAATTTCAAATTGTGTGAATATTCAAATCAGAAATTCCCCCAAAACCTATATAATATATGCCTGCTCCCATCCCTGGTTCAATTGCTTGCATTTGCATACACGATTGCTTGTATGTTATGATACAATAACTTTTGCCTGTCACATGTTTATTACTAACACAGATTTTCCAATTCAAACTTTCAGCTACAGTGATAGTTTTTACACTTTGACAAACCTGTACATTCATATTCATTCCCCTTAATCAAAGACAGCATGTTTTATGACGTTTATGACTTCTTTGATTGGTTGTTTTATCGCTATATATGATTTTTTCTACATATACCCCAACCCCCCTCTCATAAACAAAAGGAATTGCAGGGCATAAAGGGTGCAATTTGAGTTTAAGGCTCAGATAAGGGTTTAAGGGCCTTTTATTACATCACAGGTTTTAGAAGGTTTGAGAAAATTTGTTTGGTATCTGTATTAACAAGTGTTTTTTTTATTCTAAGATAAACCTCACAATCCGATGGTGAATGCAGGAGCAATTGTCATCAGCTCTCTTATCAAGGTAAACACATATCCATCATGCTTTGGTTGTAGGTAGTGTACGTCATACTGGTGAGTCACTGACCCCACAATCAAAGATGACACTGCACTGGCTGATAACCTGAACAGGCTGGGCGTAAGTATATGGGCATCTGTCCAATCAATTAAAGGAGAGGCTTTGATAGTATATCAAGGCCAGTTTGAACAAATTTTTCCATCTATCATCTGTGTGTTCCTGTCTTGCCATCTTCAGTAGAATATGAGTGCAGGAAAGAAATGTATCTATATGAATGGTGATATTACAGTAACCCAGCCAGGTTTGTAACAGACCTGACAGGATTCACTTTAACTGTCTCATGTTTGAATATGATTTTGTTTTTAGTCTATGTATTAATTTGTACTGTTTACTGTCCTATTTGAGCGTGTTAAATGTTTTTTTTTCCCTTCAGCCTGGGGCCAACAAAGCAGAGAAATTTGACTATGTAAGTACGTCAACAATAAATTGTGGCTGAAATAGAACTTTCAAATTTTTCTTATTTGGGACGTGATGGAGACACTGGCAACTGTATTAATAAAAAATAAACAGATACATTTGTTTAAAATCATATTTTTTTTATTAAAAGATTTAGTATTCATTTGAACACCAGTGCCCACATTATCAGTTTCATTTGCATAAACGCACAAAATAAGTTTGTGTTTGTGTAAACAAAAAAAATCAAAACCATTACCATAACTTTTACCCTGCACTTACACTGTCAGCAATGTGACAAAGTGGCCAAAAGTCATTTGTTTTTAATGATAGCTGGAGATTTCCAGAAACAGTAGGTGAAGTGCCATGAACATATCCTGAGGTCTTTTTTCCACGTGAACTGACATAGACAAAAGTTAATGTAATGTGCTATGATAGATTTACTTTAGGTAACTAAATATAGAACATGGGATCTTAAACGTCTGAATGTGATTTTTCCCCCTTTTTTGCCTTTTGCAAATATAAAAAATGTGAAAAATATTCAAACAGGGAATTTTGTTCTAGCAACACTAGTCTGAATATAAAAGTATTCTTACTGTTATTTTTGTGATGCAAGTTTTCTAACAGATGGTCTGTTTTTCTTCTTCAGGTGATGGACTTTGTGCAGAAAATGGCAGGCAAGGAATATGTAGGCTTCAGTAATGCCACGTGAGTCCTTAACATCTATATTGCTGCCTTTAACTGGCTTTATATTCTTGGCATTGATTTTGTGTAAAGCAATTTCTGTTTATAGGTTTCAGTCAGAAAAGGAGACAGGAGACAGAAACTTTGCAATAGGTTACTACCTGAAAGAGAAAAAGGTTTGTTCTGTAATTGCCTTTCAAGTTTTCAATTAAACCACTCAACAAAACAGTTATTGGTTACCTGGTTGTGTTTGTTTGCAGTGTTTTCCTCATGGGGCAGATATGATTGATGCTCTAGACTTCTACTTCCAGGTGAGCATAACAGAAAATTGTATATGAAATGATCACTTGTAATTGATGTAAAATCATCCAGGGTGATTGGAAAAGCAGAGAACAATCTTAATAAAGACTGCGGTTTTTAAAAGTGTCTAATAATAATCTAATAATTATTTAATTTTAAAGATAACACCTGTGATTTGCTATATTGCCATGCACACATTTTACTATCCCAGAACTTACTTCTGGTTCCAGCTGGTGTTTAGCTGTACCCCAATGAGTAGATCATATGATTATGTTCAATTCATATGGATAAGAGATCCATTGTCTTCACAATGTAGGCATATTCAGCACATTGTTTGACATTTATTATAATGTAGGACTTATGATGAAGGGCTTGTGGCTGCACAAGTTGTGCTTGAGCTTTAGTAGGTTACATGCCCATAATATATATGTAGGCTTTTTTAAAATGTCTTTTAAATATCATCTATATTTTATTGTTCTGTGTTTTATTGTTAAACTCAGCCAGTACTTGTTTTTTTTTTGTTTGTTTTGTTTCAGCAGGAGACAATAGAAAAGACTGCTTCCTGGGGTGTCTTTTCCCCACCTTTCCATGAATAACTAATCCAATACGAATAGGCTTTAAGAATTCATAATTTATTTTTTTTTTTTTAACACAGGTTGTAATGTTTAATAGTGTACTGAAGCACGTGGGTAATATCACAGCACTGAAAATGGAAATGACTGCAGGGAATGTAAATGACTAGCTCTTCTATGATAAAACTTGATAATTACTTTTCATGGCTACAGAAATAGCCGCAGATGCCCTTGTTGAATTCTTTTAGCCATTTCTCCTTTGGTGATTTTTTTTAATTGAAGGGAAGTTTGTTGGATGAGCTGTTGGAGGCTAGAGGGATCAAGTCAAAAGAAGAAGCTGTCATCATTTGGTTATCATTAGCTAAAAGGTTTTGAATAACTTAAATTATTTTAAATATTCTGAAATAGGAAAATCATAGTAAAAAACACTGTTGATGTAAACTGAGTCTTACAAATGATACTAGCACTGTCTCAGTGTCCTTTGTAGGCTTAATTGGCTTATCATCCAAGTGCATCTGCATTTAATATAGGATCGTTTACAGTCCCATTAGATCTGAGAACAACCAGTTAATAAGTCCTTAAATACAAAGATTTTGGTCTTTAGTGGAACACTTGTTTAATATTTTTCCTTATTAAATGAATAATTATCTATTTATTGGGTCTGGGAGGAGTATAACAGATTAATGAGATAAACTGATTGAGAAATTAGTTGATACACACTTCTAAATTGTGAACAGAGGTCAAAGAATGGGTATTAAAATGTTGGGTTACATTACAAACAGATTTATGATGATAGAAACCTCTGTGTTTTATTCCCCGCTCAGCTGTGCTCTATTGAGGTGACATGTGAGTCAGGCAGTGTGATGGCGGCCACGCTGGCCAACGGAGGAATCTGTCCCATCACTGGCGAGCGAGTACTGAGCTCTGAGGCTGTGAGGAACACACTTAGCCTCATGCACTCGTGTGGCATGTATGACTACTCTGGCCACTTCGCCTTTCATGTAAGTCCCAACTGGATTTGGATGAAAACGTGGGAAATTATGAATTATCATTTTATCTTTCTCATTTGATCATTTTATTGACTAAAATTGGTTGTGATTATAGAATATGTGGGAAGTGTAAGCTGATAAGAGTATAAGGAAAAAAGTAGGCTAGGAATGCAGGGCTAGATCATAAACATACACCCAGGAAGGATCATTGAAGAAGATCTTGAGAGTTTATTGAAAAGGAAAGGTGCTGTATAAATAAAGCTTATGCTGTTAGTATGTCATGCCTTATTGTTTAGAGCTTAGATATTCTGTTTATTAATTTTGTAAAAGTGTGAAAATATAAATGTGTGAGCTTTGTGCTTTTGTGTCAGGTGGGATTGCCTGCTAAGTCGGGGGTGTCAGGAGCTGTGTTGTTAGTGGTGCCCAATGTGATGGGGGTCATGTGCTGGTCACCACCGTTGGACAGGCTGGGGAACAGTGTAAGAGGCATCCGCTTCTGTCAGGTCAGCTTAAACTCTGATTTCTCCTAAATATAGACTGCGGTCCATTCTGAAGTAATTGTAACAATGCCCTACTTCGTCTGAATGCTCAAAACTTCACAATGAGAATTGTGATGGGTCCCCTCTGTAGGAGTTAAAATTACCATTCATTTGGACCATGCTTAAACGTTATTTTATAAAGCCAAATCCAGTGTGTTTTTTTTCCACACGATCACTGACGCGCATGCAAACAAGAACACGTATTGCAGTTTAGTAAGGAACAAATGGACTAAGAAACAAACATTTCTTGACGCTGCCACCAGTTTCATTTAGGAGCTTCTGTTCACTTAGTCTGCTTTTGTAAATTTGCAGAGACAAACAAATTCAAATGCTCTGGGTTTGTAACTTAGTAGAAAAAACTCCATAAAATCTACATCACAGAGATTATTTACCACAGAACTACTACTTGCAGCTGTTTTTTTACATTTCAGTTACAATTTAATATTACTAAATACACTGCTAAGCAAAAGCTTTTGAACACATGGAGTTTATTCTCTAAAGTTTAATCACTATTATTGACACAGACCTAACAAAATGCTACAGAATAGAAATTAAATAAGGAAACCTAAAACTGCTTGTTCTTAGATCCTGATGGGACTCTAAATGCATGCTTTATTAAAGGCAGGCAGACTCGGAGGGTAAACCCGTTTAGCCTATAGATAAAAGATGCATAAAGTGCAGCTATTAACTTTAAAACATAAATATGTGGTGTGCTACAAGTGCCTGATTAAAGTGCTAGATCGTTCCAATAAAATAGTCACTTCCAACATTTCTTAATTCACTAAACATTTTATAATAAACTTTCCCTTTATTAGGGTTTCAAATTTTAGAGTATTTAAAATGAGAGCCTTCAAACAAAAATGCAAAAATATGGAGTGTTTGAAAAGTTTGACTGGCTATGTGAATTGTTTTTCACTTGAACGTGACCTATATTTAATGCTGGATATTTGCTGCAGCCAAGATTTCAGTGCAAAAATTGCCCAGGGGCAATGTGTCCATTAGTTGTTCCCTTCAAAAATGACATTTTAAGGACCCTTCGAAGTAAATGCCTTTCATCACTTCAGTTTGTAACTACACTACAGATGGTTGCCACGGGTGGTCCTCCTTTGAAGTTCCCTGTGTAGGGTACATCACTTCAGAATGTACTGCAGTGATAAGTATATTTGTATCAACATGCTCTTTCTTCATTACACTGAATGTGTCTTAATGCATGTAATTATTGTCTGATATTTGTAGAAGTGCATCTGGAAATACAAAAGCTGTTTTTTCAATTACTCTTTGAGTCATTCATTTATGCTGACCTGGAGTTTTAAATGCATGTAACGAATCGTTGAATGAATTATTGCCAAAATCATTTTTTTTTCAGTTATTATATCACTTTGCAGCTGTAAGCATGTTCACTTTTTTAGCTAACAATCTAGGCTTCATATGACATTAGATTTGATATACTGCATGAACATTTTCTTCAATCAGGAACTGGTGTCCCACTTCAACTTCCATAATTATGACAATCTGAGACACTTTGTTAAGAAACAGGATCCACGTCGACAATCCGGTGATGAAAGGGTGAGACCAAATACTGAAAACCATTTGTTTTGCAAAATCCTATCAGTTCAATTGGGATTTTTGTCCAGCAGATGGTGCCGTAGCTCTGATATAAAGAATCTTAAAGGTCTCAACAATGTGTGATGGCTGATTAATGCAGTCCACATTTTTAGATTTTACAGCAAGACTTTATATATAAAATATATTAGACAATAATATATTTACAATATATTTACAAAATAATACAATAAATAAAATTATATTAATATGTTAATACAATAAAAATATATTATACAATGTATTTTATAGACAGAAAAGAGGATTCTGAGAGTAAATGAGAGTGCAAGTAATAAATGGTGGGAACGGTGTAGCTGATAACATCATTATTTTATCATTTTTATTTCTGTAATACACATTTATTATGTATATCATTTAGGAAATTAGATCCAAGCAGGGACACCATAAGTGCACAGAAATCCCTGAATGGTTCAAAGGGTCCAGAGCCAGATACAGACTATGGAATTTATGTTTTAAGACTGTTATATTGGGTTGGGATAAGGGACTGAATGTAAGCTTTTCTCAGAGGGCCCAGGATTTTTAGCTTCATTCTTGGATCCATGGACATAACATTTCATGTTGGAAAAATTGTTTTGGGGTTATTTTGACCCCAGTAGAACAGAAGGATTAACCTTTTCTGACCTGCTTTGAAATTGTAGAAGTTGCAGACCGACTATATTGTCATGACACCAAATAGATTAAGTTCTACTGTCAATCAAAAGACACTTACTGACTGTGACGCCCTAACCAGAGCTGATAAAATGCACCTGCTCTTTTCACAGTCCTGAATAGCACGTGATCCAGCCTATCAGAGGCTGTATACACCGATCAGCCATAACATTGAAACCACCTGCCTAATAGTGTGTAAGTCCCCCTTATGCTGCCAAAACAGCTCTGATCTGTTGAGGCATGGACTCCACAAGACCTCTGAAGGTGTGCTGTTTTATCTGCCACCAAGACAATAGTAGCAGATCCTTTAAGTCCTGTAAGTTGCGAGGTGGGGCCTCCGTGGATCGGACTTGTTTGTCCAGCACATCCTACAGATACTTGATCGGACTGAAATCTGGGGAATTTGGAGGCCAAGTCAACACCTTGAACTCTTTGTCATGTTCTTTAAACCATTCCTGAACAATTTTTTGCATTGTGGCAGGGCACATTATCCTGCTGAAAGAGGCCACTTCCATTAGGGAATACCGTTGCCATGAAGGAGTGTACTTGGTCTACAGCAGTGTTTAGGTAGGTGGTACGTGTCAAAGTAACATCCGGATGAATGCCAGGACCCAAGGTTTCCTAGCAGAACATTGCCCAGAGCATCACACTGCCTGGCTTGCCTTCTTCCCATAGTGCATCCTGGTGCCATCTCTTCCCCAGGTAAGTGACGCATACTGTGCAAAAGTCTCAGGTGCCCTATTTTCTGTAAAAGAAAACAACAAATTTCTTATGTAACAGGCCACTTTTCAGACAAAAAACATAATGAAGGCTGCTGGGTTTTGCTGCAAAAATAAGAAGGAAGTGCGACAATCAAAGTCTCCAGAAGAACTGTTGCTGATTTTGCAAGATGCTCAGTAAAACTTACAGCTAATTTCTTTATAAAACTGCACAAATTGTACCTGAGACTACTATTTTTTTTAAAGCCAAGGGTCGTCATGCCAATTATTGACTTTGTTTTATTTATTACTGTTTTCTACTCTTTATAGTATATTTTTTATGTAGAAACATTTAATTTCATTTTTTTGAAGGCATCTTTGCTCTTGTTTCATAGGAAACAAACTGCATTATTTTCCCTTAAAGACATGAGAGGCAGTGAGGCTCTAAAGACAATAAAGAATTTAAGAAGGATTAACAGCTTGCTAGTTTAATAAATAATATTAGCGCTAGCTTATAACAGAATCTTAAAGGAGCATTTTGTATGTGTAGTTACAGCCCTCTGCTGCCTGCCAGGTGAAATGCAATTTCAAAGAAACTTTTGGCTAGCCTTCACCTTCTTTCTCACTTACCTCCTCTGCTGAATCTACATACTATTTGTGGGCTGCCTTTTAAGAAAAAAAAGGGCAAAGTGAAATCTATACCATTGCGATATTCAGAATCAGTGTTTCTCTAAAATATTTTTAAAATTTATATGATTATTACATGGCTAGAAATTATCTTAAAATGATATCCTGCACACTTAAGAGTACATTTAAATATAACAGCATTTCTGTGCAACATGACACCTCCAACTACAACATCTTGCTTTAGTCTAGCTTCACAAAAGTCTGACTTATTTCAATTAATATATAATTCAGACCTATACAATATGATCATACTTTAGTCTTTGTGAGTTCAGTTGGAAAAATTCAGAAGGTTTAAGTTTTTTTCTTTATTTCAGTCAAAACCATATGTAGTTTAGGTCTCATTTTAGTTGCTTTTTCCATCTGCTGGACATAAACACCACTGCATTAAATGTAGCTGAGTTATTTTGCAATCTTCACACAGTCATTAAGGATATTTTATTTGTAAAAGTCTATTTGCTTCTATTGGTGATTCACAGAAACATTCACCCATTATATTTTTTTCAGAAAATAATGAACTTTGATATTCTCATCTCTGTGTTTAATCGACCATCTTTAGAACAGGTCTGTGGTGAACCTGATGTTTGCAGCTCATAGTGGAGATGTTTCAGCCCTCAGGAGGTAATTCACTGCTTAGCATCCACCCATTTTCCATACCGCTTATCCTACACAGGGTCACGGGGTAGCCTGGAGCCTATCCCAGGGAACTTGGGGCACAAGGCTGGGGACACTCTGGACGGGGTGCCAACCCATTGCAGGGCACAATCACACACACATTTACATATTATGGACAAATTGGAAATGCCAACTGGGTGAGGAAGCTGGAGTGCCCGGAAGCACAGGGAGAGCATGCAAGCTCTGCACACGCAGGGTGGAGGCAGGATTCGAACCCCTAACCCCGGAAGAGTGAGGCAAACTTGCTAACCACTAAGCCACCCCCACCCCGTAGCATTCTCTGCTTGTTTAATTTAATTATTCCTTGGATTCCTTGTATTGGATTCCTTGTGACTATTTAATGTTTTTGCATTTTTTTTTAAACTGTGTATCTCTCTTCCTTCAGGTTTGCACTGTCTTCTATGGATTTGGACCAGAAGGACTATGACTGTCGTACAGCACTTCATGTTGCTGCTGCAGAAGGTAGATTAATAAGTAATAGCTGTAGAAGAATGTATGTCTGTATTTCTAAATATGTTGGTAAGAGTAATTACTATAATTGTACTATAATCACTATTTTGTTAAATATATTTACATGTCTTTTTTTTGTTGTCGTTTCAGGTCATGTGGAGGTTGTACGGTTTTTAACACGTACATGCAAAGTGAACCCGTTTGTGAAGGACAGGTCAGAGGGTTTTTAAAAAACTATCAAATCCTCATCCTTTATTACTTCTTATGGTACATGTCCATACACAGTGTGTAGACTTTTTATATCCACTGTACCTAATTGAACGTTATTTGAGATTTAGCTACAGCAAAGTAAGGAGAGGTACACATTCCTGTTACTAGTGGATCATCATCTTTTGATGATCCACCTAATAATTCGTCATCCAATATTTGTGTTTCTGTGTGTCCAGGTGGGGAAACATTCCTCTGGATGATGCGCTGCAGTTCGGTCATGACGGCATCGTGAAGATTCTACAGGAATATCAGCGGGCCTTTGAGGTTTTCACAGAAGAAGACACCCAAAAACTTGGCTCTGCTGCGTGGCAGTGAATGAATGCTTTGGATTCTGGTGTTAAAAACTATTGTTATACTTTATACATAAGACATTTAACTTTACATTAAAATGTAGAGACACTCATCTCACATAACAGATCAGAAAAGGTAATAGATCTCTAACCTGCTCTTTCATTTTATTGATGCCATTGTACTGAAGTCACAGAGTGTGTGTTTAATCCTGCTGCTGCTTTGATCTACGGTAATAGATTGCATGTGGAACTCTGGTTAGTTGTAAACAGGATGTACACTCCTGGGCAAAAAAAGGGCCCAAAATGGCAAAATATTAAGCTTTTAATGGTCTTAACAACAAATCATTGGTCAGGAAATTAGCAAGAATTAAACAAATACTGTAGATTTCTCCCTGCTGTATCAATCCTGGTTCCATTTATGAGCTTGTGATCAGGTCCTTGATGGGTTGCATCAGATGTGGCATATAACCAAATGATGATTAATCTTTTAAGGAAAAAAAAAACCATCCCAGAAGATATTTTTGAAAAATTTTGTATACCCAGACATGTGTTAGTTTGAATTTTGCATCAAACATTTTAATCATTATCATGATTAAAGACAAATGCTGGATGTAGGGCTGTGACAATACACCAGTATACTGCAGTGAGGAAATCTGTAATAATTATGCCAACTAATGTTACATTATACAGTTTTAAGTGCTGCACATCCCATGAAATATAGCATACATTTTAAAGAACAAACATACCAGCTGCAATTAAGAGAATAGTTTCTTAATAATAATTGATATAAGAATATAATCTTCTCTGTAAAGTATATGTTCTGAGGATTTTTCTTTGTAGATTGAAGCTTAAATGTACAACAGACTCTTTATAGATATTCCCACAAACAGAGCAGCTCCATGAAGTCACAGCGACATAGTCTGATTTTCTTCCCAGTTAGGCTTAATCAGTATCTTGAAAGCAAATGTCACGTTTTGGTGTTCGATAAAATGGCTGTGCGTGCTGCATTCTTTATAGCACTAAAGATAGCTGGAGCATGTTTTTTTCACAGTGTCACGCAGTGCCCTAGTGCATGCTGTTGTTACACTGTAGTAGAATTAGCTTCTTCATAATTTTATTAAGAAATAAATGAACAGGAAATTATCAGGCTACCTTTAAATTGTTAATGAAATGACTCTTGCACTACATTAGGTAAATAGGTGAAGATAATAGTATGTACAAGACAAATATATTACTCTATTTGTGTATAAATGGATATGCATTCTTTAAGACCAAGTCATTTATTAGGGAATAGATTGATTAAGGACCAGGTTTTAATTCTTCAGCTGAACTTCCTTAAAGGTTACTCAGTCAGTGAAGCTGTGACACATCAAGACGACTGTCACCTGTAGTTTTTGCATTGTGTCGTGTGCTGTTTGGCTGATTGAGCATGTTGAATTGCTGTCAGAGGCCAGTGTTTACTGAGTGGTTGTTCAGCCGAGCGAAACAGTGCAGGCGAAGACATATGGGGTGAGCAAAGCAAAGGAATAACACACTCAAAAGGGCATACACAGAGTATCTAACTCTTCACCTCTTCCTAATTTTTTTTTTTTTTTTTTGGAAAATGGTCGATAATAGCATTTAAATTTCGAGCTGCTTGTGTAGATTCACATTGATGTAAACTAATTTGTTTATCTACATCTCAAATACTAGTAAGGAGTACATACAGGTGATGAATTAAAGAGAAAACCTGTTTAACTGAGCATAGAAACATAATGAATGACTGAACTTCTGCATGATACAATTAGGCAATTAAGATTCTACCATGTATGTAGATGTATATAAATGCTGAGTAGTCCTAATTAACCTTGATTTTGGACCAATATGGCAAAAGGAAAAGATCTAAGGGACTTTAAAAGAAGTTTGATTATTGGGGCTGGATGGCAGGAGCTTCAGTCACAAAGATGGCTCTGCTGGCTGTGTTTCAATAGGAAAATGAAATACATTCCTACATTAACATCTATGGAAAAGACATCTGGGTTGAAAGAAAACATTCAGTGACTATGATGCTCATGTATTAGAGTGATATGTAAGGATATGTAAGAGCCACTGCTCTTGAGGGGACTGAGAATGTCAATGCAGGACATGATGCTTTATCTGTATGTGTCATTGCCTTAAGGTTGTGACAGGAAGGTTCTGAGTTTACATCCCCAGACTGTCAGAGTATCAATTGTAAGTCATTTTGGATAAAAGCATCTGTCAAGTAAATGAATGTCATATTAGCTTTAGGGAAAAAGCTGCAGTAGTGACTGAACTGGTTAGATATCATTTCACTGTTCTGATATTGCTACCCCATTTTAATTTTTTTATTTAGTTCTTTCTGCCATAAAATGGATTGTAGATTACTGTGCTGTATATTACTGTATATATTTGTAATGGAAATGGGGCTATGGATGTTATTTTATCCAAATGATTTTGTCATGGTTGCTCTGACTTCGGCGCAGGACTACGGTTCTCATCAGCCACCGCACCACACCGTATCACGGCACATGACTGTTTGCACCTGATTCAGGTTTTGGTTTAATGAGCACTTGTATTTAAATCTTGTCTTGCACAGCACACATTGTCTAGCGTTTGTCTTTTGTTGTCGTTTGTTGTTACGTTGCACGCTCTAGTCCATGTATGCCTTTTTGCCTTGAAACCATAGCTCATGTTTTGGTGTCTAAGTTTGTGTCTGTGTCTGTATCATTCAGTTTTCATTAAAATAGAAATATGCACTTGCATCCATGTCCTCTTCAAATTCCTGACAGATTTCAACAGTCTTTTAAATTGGTAAATTATGTAGTCTGTGATATAAAACATGTATTTTATCAAACATTCTTTTTATTTCAATTGAATTTAAATGATTCAAGTGAATTTAAAGTGTTTCTGATTGCAAACTGTATATCTGAATATGCAGATATAAGATGACTGATCTTTTATGAGGGACATATACAGTTAGATGTGCTGTGCATATTTCTCCAATTGAATCATAAACCAATGAAATTGCATCCAACAAAACACAAGATTTTTTTAATACAGTTTTTGTTGTCTTGGTGCCTGTAAAATAATACTGTAAAATAAAATGTGACCATTTAAAATGTTATGTTAAATTAATTAGTTAATTTAATACAAAATTAAAACAGTTTAATTTTTTAAAATATTTTTTTTCTTTATTATATATATATATATATTTTTTCAATTGATATATTTGGGGTTAGGGGATGAAAGGGGAAGGATGAACTGCCCATAGAGAACAGGGAGGAGGCAGAGAGGTATAACAACGATAGATTCATCAGTGCTTTATCTGAGCCTATTATAATGTAAAGTGTTGTCAGACTCTGTATAAACTGATCTTAAGTTTTCCCCTTTAAGGGATTCTCCTGTTTGGCCACTGTACATAATATATTCATGATATTTTAGCACTGAAGTGAATTTAAGTATTGTGACTTTTTTGTAGTAAAGTATGATATTTGTGTGTGTTTTGCAGGCAGACTTTGGCAGATGATGGGTTTCCTCAGCTGGTAGCTTTAAGCAGAAACAAAGCAAGTAAGTATTTGTCACATAGCGCCAAAAGCCTCTCCATCCTAATGACGTGTGTGTGTGTGTGTGTGTGTGTGTGCAGTTAAATCTACAAACATTAGTAATTTCTTAATGAGATAAAGAGAAAAAAGTGGCCATTTTGACACAAATCAAATGAGAGGCTTTTGACGCAAATGAAGTGAGAGGCTTAAAAACAGCCATCTTCCATCTAAACATGAAGTGCTTAAGTTCTTAAAGTAGGACATAAAAGTGTCTGGATGCCAGATGCCTTTGGCTCTCACTGGCTTTGGGTTCTGGCTCAGCTGGTGATGTAGCAGGGGTTGTTGTTGGGCACGACCTGACCTTAGGCGAGCAGAGCTGCCAGCTGCACATACAAATTCAGGGTGTGTGTGCATGAGCAGACAGACGCAACAGAGCGATGAATAAGACCTTAGTTATTTATAGCCAAAAAAAGGAATCTGTTTCAGAAAATTGTGAAACTTAACTACTTATCACTTACCTACCATCTACTGGTAGGCATCAATATAATATACAAACAGTCAAATTTTAGATTATTTATTTACACACACACACACACACATATATATATATATATATATATATATTTTTTCTTTTTTTCATATATATATATATATATATATATATATATATATATATATATATATATATATATATATATATATATATATATATATATATATATATATATATATATATATATATATCAGTATTTTTCATAGTGACAAATATGTAAAATTAAAAAAGGCCAACATTATGTACTGGGTGCAGAATCCAGCTTTGCATAAGACTTATACAGAAGTATAGCCAGCCAAGGCCAAAACAACAAATAATGCTAAATAAATAAAAATACATGCAGTTCCATAGTAAACCACAGTCTTACCCCTGATGTGCATCACAAAACCCCAAATGGAGTCCTTGAGTTCAGAGGTGGTATGATTGCATTTATATACTCTTTATACTGTATTGTTCCATGATTCATATTTGTTTCTGGCATTTTCAGAAGTTGCCTTCTAATAAATAATACTGTATATTCTGCTGTATATATAATGTATCAAGGCTGGATTAGAAAACACAAGCCTTATGATTGGATATTAACATCATTAACATCATTATTGTCAAACTGCTCTAGCCACACACTTAAAATCAAATAATAATTTTATATTTTTAAATTTTATTTAGACCAGCTATGTCAAATATTAAACTTAGCAAAATTCCATAGTTACAGGGCCAGAGAATTTTAAGCCAAATGAAGAGTTTTAGGTTTATGTTCTGCGGGATAATTTTATTAAAAATTGGCATGTTTGGTGTCATTGTGGTGCTTCGTGTTACCACTCTTCACAATGACCACAATTTCATTAGCCCCACAAGCCAAACCTCTAGCTTCACCACAATCTGGTATGTTTCATCAATAAATTTTGCCAAGACCTGACTACTCTCACAGGAAGAGGCAGTTTGACTGACATGGCCGATGACTACCTACATGCCTTTTCCTGCAGTAAACACACAAGAACATCTTGTTTACTCATTACTAAGCACGTAACACAAAACTCTTAAATAAACTTTAAAGATCCTATAAACTTTTTTTAATCCAGTGACTATATATTGCTTCAAAAAGCTTATTCAAGGAAATCTGTGGATGGAAATATGTATACATGGAAGTGCTGAGAGCCAATCAGATTACAGTCTTCAACGTTCTGAAGATTGCGGCCAGAAAAGTGTGCAAAAGATATCTGACGCTCCATATCCCATGGATTGATGGTTCTACGGCTGAGTCTATGATTTTGTTACAAATTAAGAACACAAGTTTTGTGCTTTTTTCAGAGGGAATGAACAGATTTTTTCAATTCATTCATCCTTAAAAGCATTTCATTGTCACCTTTTCATTCTACTGTCCAAATTAAAATTTATACAATTATTTTACATTACATTTACATTATTCTCAACATGCCATTGTACTTTTGCATGATTTTGCACATTTTACATTTGTCGATTAGCTTGTCAGCTTTGTCTAGGACAAACTGTGACAAAGTGTCTGTCTTTCTGAGTGATGTCATTGCTGTCATAGAAATGATGTCACAGGCTCTGTAATTGGGCCATATTTAAGCAATATTGCATGATCAAGAGTACTGTTGTACTGAATATCAGCATGGCTGTGAATCGGCCATAGGCGCGATGCCACAGGCTGAACAGCAGTACAACAGCACTCTTCCTCGTGCAGTACTGCTTTTATACAACAGTTCTAAGTAATTAATATCAAGTGACTGACATTTCACCACAATATGACCAAATATTTTGTTTATTTTTGCTCTGTCAGCAATAATAGTTCCCAAAGAAGCCACAACTGGATAAAATGTTGCGTGTTGATAATGCACAGACTGACTGACAGCCCACAGTAAGTATAGTAATGGTTTCAGTGTAACAAACTATTGCTAGAATTGGAATTTTATGTAGTGAACACTGATAAGCAGAGTGATACAAACAGTGAAATCTACCAGTGCTGTTACACTAAATATCAGCACTGTTGGAATGCCACTTGTCCAATCAAATTAGTGCACTGGAACTAACTGTTGTATAAAAAGAAAAGGAGAGCATATATTTTGACACCTTAGGGGCTCCATAGAAAATGGAGAAATAACAAGCAGATCTCTGTATCCTGAATGAAAAACACTATGTATCTATATAGCAGAGAGATTTTGTTGATTAAAATTCATTTAATTAATTTCCATATCTGCTTATAGAGTGCTCCTTATTTAGACTTTCACTCAAGTTTCTGGTAATTTTACTCTACACTAATAATGTACTATACGGCACCCTTACCTAGCTTTGTCGTCATGGGGAGCAAATGAGGTGGGGTTCAGGGGATGCATCAACATGAGGAATTGTCCTATGAAGTTGTATGCAATAGTTTGGATGCCCCTTACCAAATTACATATTTTGTTGATTCTTTAAGTCAAAAGAAGTAAACAAAACCTTTGCTGAAAACTATTTTAATAAAATTTTTTCTGCAAATGATGAACCTTAAAAAATAGTAATTGTGGCATGTGCAAAATATTTGGACACCCTACTAAGTCAGTACTTAGTAACACCCCATTTGGCAGATATCACAGCTTGCAAATGCGTTTTGTAGCCAGCTAGGAGTCTTTCTAGAAGTCGTTTCTAATTCTGAGATATTCTTGGGGCATCTTGCATGCACAGCATGTTTAAGGTCGACCTATATATTTTCAGTGATATTCAAATCAGGAGACTTCAGCTTGCATTTCTTAAAGTAGTTAATGATAGATTTTGAGGTGTGTTTTGGATCATTGTCCTGCTGTAGAAAAGCCCGCCTCTTTTCAGCTTTAGTTTCTTGACTGTGTTATATTTGCTTCCAGAATTTTCTGACATTTACTGGAGTCCATTCTTCCATATACCCATGCATTTTTTCCTGTGCCACTGGCTGCCACACATCCCCAAAGCACAATAGATCCATCCCAATGCTTAAATTGGCAAGGTGTTCTTTTAATCAAATGCTGCTCCTTTTTTCTGTAAATATACAGAACATTTGGTAATTGTGGCCAAAGAGTTTCATTCTTACTTCATCAGTCCACAAAATGCCTCTTGCTCATCTAGATGTTGTTTTGCGTACTTCAGATGTTGACTGCTGTGATGAGGTTGCAGGGAAGGTTTCCTTCTGATGACTCTTCCATGCAGATCGTATTTCTGCAAGAAACAGTGCACAGTAAAACAGTTCCCTGCCACTCCTGTGTCAGCCAAACCCTTCTGTAGGTCATTGCTATCTTTTTTTTCTTTGCTTGTCTTTCTTCCCAGCAAACTATCTGAGAGTTTTCTTGGTATCTTCCTTTGGTTTCTTCCCTTGCTTTGTAGACATCACTTGGCTTCATTTTCAGAGCCTCAGTCGGCACAGTTAGCACAGGGTTTGAAAAGTCAGAGAATTTATTATGTTCTGGAATTGCCGACATTTCCTAATGACATTTCCTGATCTGAGTAATGAGTCCAAACGAGTCAATTAAGTCTGAATATGATAATTAAGTTCTGAGATTTTACAACTGGAAGGGTGTCCAAAATTTTGCACAGGCTACAATTACTATCTTTTTTTCCCCTATTCTTTAAGTTAATCAAATATAAAGTAACTGTGCATCATATTTGTGGATTTTTTTTTTAAATAGTTTGCTGTAGAGGTTGTTCTTACATATTTTCACTTCAAAAATCAACAAAATTTGGGATTTGACCAGGAGTACTCAAACTGTAAAACTGTATGTCAAAAAATACTTTTATCTTGAGCATTATACAAGGTGGTTTTCCTAGCTTGGATAAAGCCATTGTGACAGTGGTGTGTGTTCAGCTCTGACTACAGTATTGACCTACTAAATACACATTAGGCTGTGTCATTATACAAGCCATTAACAAACCATATAAACCATTTGAAAAACAGTAAAACTTTATAACAGAAACAAAACCCATTTATGCTGCAAATCAGATTTATTAATAATTGTGAAAACTATGACCCATCCAACAGCAAAATATGAACAATAATGGTAGTTGTCGAAATAACAGAGCTAACTTTTGAAACTAATGAACTGTCTCATTAATGCCAGTTTCAGAAGCACTGTAAAGTTAAAATTGTCTTAACTTGTAGAGAAAGTGTTCAATGCAATTCTCACTCTAGCATTTACTAATGATCTTAGTGCTGCAGTGCTTTTGGGGAAACTCAGCCCAGTTCAGTAAATCAGGTGCTTCAAAACAAACAGTGAGAATTTTCCACGTCAGTAGAGCACTAAATGATCTCCATGATTCTGGACAAAAGACCATCAATTATATGGTCTTTTGATGATGGTGGTGCAAATTACAGCCTTACTGGCCAATCTGTATTTTCCCATGAATATGTGTTGTTCTCATCTTTCAAATCTTTCAATGATCATTTGTCCACATTCATGATCAAATGTATAATATTGTGGCTGCCATACTCTTTCTTATTAGGCATGTGCCATTTCTAAACAGTGTTCTTTATCTCTAAATGTTTGATTAATTTTTTACTTATATACTATATTTGCTCTATAAATACCCTTTCTGATTATTATAGCAAACTGTCAACCCTGTTACTGTACGTATTTCATAGCACATACCTTGTTACCTTATTAAATAACAGGTTTAACTATAACAAGGTTTACATTTCTGTGCATATGTCAGCCTCATGTGATGATGGATACGGGAGCATGTGACGTAAAGGTTTACAAAATTTTTCAAATAAAACTGCATAATGTATGAAATCTAAAAAAGGTAATATGATTGCCTTAACATGGTATGGCATAAATAAAATAAAAAATAAGGTTGTATCACACTCTACAGTTTAATACCTTGTCATTAAGTACCAGTGTAATGACATCACTTGATTTGATCAAAATCACATGGCTTAATGAAATACATTATTTTCCAAAAAGTAACAGATTTGACAGCAAAGGTCTACAGCAAATAATATGGTTGCACAATACTTACTGAACTTTTATATTGTTCATAGGTTTACTTTTGTTTCTATTAGAGGTTCAGAGAACATACTTGTGGACACTGGGAAAATTGCTTGATTACAACATTAGGAATTCATTTTTATGCCTCTGCCACTGCATCCGTTATCCGTACATCTGAGATTCTTGTTAGA